>CM035438.1:44179745-44627245 GCA_020310875.1 Ceratopteris richardii | reverse complement strand
TCCTCATCCAAGCTCCTTCATGTTGATGCATTGCTTGAATTTTGAAATCTTCATCCCATCCAAAGCCTTTGTAAACATGTCAGCAACTTGGTCCTTGGTACCAATATGATGTATTGAAACTTCCTTCGATATCACCTTTTCCCTTATGAAGTGATAGTGCACTTCAATATGCTTGGTTCTAGCATGATAGACAGGATTCGATGCTAGATGAATGCTACTCATATTGTCACAAAAAATTGGATATGTGTCAACCTGCAAATTAAGCTCCATAAATAACTTCTTAATCCACATTAGCTCACATGTGACTTGAGCCAAAGCTCTATACTCAGCCTCGGTGGAAGATAATGCCACCATGGGTTGCTTCTTTGAAATCCATGAGATGATCTTGCTACCTAGCATGACTAGGTAACCACTTGTACTTCTTCTATCCTCCTTCGAACCGGCCCAATCGGCATCAGAATAAGCTTTGACCTGCATGTCATCATCAAATGAATAGAACAATCCTTCATTTATAGTGGCCTTGAGATATCGTAACATTCTTCTTGCAGCTTGCAAGTGTGTAGTCCTTAGACTATGCATAAATTGTGATAACACTCCAACTCCATATGCTATGTCGGGCCTAGTTATTGTGGCATAATTGAAAGATCCTACAATAGATCGATACAAGGTTACATCCTCTAATGGCTCTCCATCAATGGAGCTTAGCTTTACATTAACTTCCATGGGATTTGAAATAGGCTTGCAATGTAGCATCCCAAACCTCTCAAGTAGGTCTAGAATATACTTCCTTTGTATGAGCATAATACCTTCTTCTTTGTATACAACTTCAATGCCAAGAAAATACCTAAGATCTCCAAGATCAGAGATCCTAAACTCGTTTCCAAGCTTTGCCTTGATCTCCTCAATGCCCTTTGTATCATTACCTGTAATGATAAGATCATCTACATACACGCACATGTAGACTACAAGTTCTCCTCTTTGTTTGATGAAGAGAGATGGATCCGCCTTGCATTGATTGTAACCACATTTGATCAAATAGTCCACCAATCTTTGGTTCCAAGCCCTTGGAGCTTGCTTTAGGCCATAAAGTGCCTTCTTCAACCTACAAACATGATGTGTGTGTATGTGTATGTGTCTGTGTCTGTGTATGTGTGTGTATTTTATGCGACAGTTGCAAGTGGTACATGACTGGGGAACCAACTCCTTGTACCTGCAACACTTAGGTGTTACGACCAAAGTGAATCTCAAAGATTACTCTCATAGAGATGTCCCTCCTATCCAATGGAATCCCATCCATAGAGCCAAAGATGATACGGAATCTGTGGATTCCATCGGATCAAGATCCTCATGGATGCATGAAGACATCCACTTATGGATGTGCAAAGTGGCAGTAGAAGAAGAGAAAAGAGAAAAAGCCAGAGAGATAGGTGCAAAAGAAACACATAGATCAATTCAAGACCCAGCCTATGCGCCTGTAGTCTTTCCTGACAAGGAATTTGAACCCCACGGCTGGGCAGATATCCTAGCAACAATGGATGTAGCCATCAATGAAGAGCAGTGGACACCTCACTATGATGAGGATGGCTATGAAATTTCCGTCTTTTCAATAGAGCCAATCATGGGAGATGCAGTTTTAGAAGAATGCGAACCTAGCCCTGATGCAATTGAGGATGCGAATGACTCCGATCTAGAGCCAATCATTATGGACCCACCTTTTGCATCAGATGAAGAATACTTCTATGAAGTAGAATTTCAACCCCAGAGACATGGAGAGCATACAAATGAGGTGAGGTTAGCCACACAAGTAGCTACTAAGAGTGGAGGAAAGAAAAGAAAGAAGAAGGAAGTCACTCCGGAGGCAGAAGAATCCTTGTTTGAGGTCCCTGAAAACTTTAAAAAATATGAGATAGACGATAGGAGAGTCATGATAAGAATGCCTAAACGTGAGGCACAAGCAGGAGAAGCCTATGATAGCAAGGAAACTACCAAGAAAATAGTTGCAGCCATCGAGGAAGGAGAAGAAAGATGCACGTACATAGGTCATGACCTAACAGAAGAGGAAGAACAAGAGCTAATAGCCTTGCTAAGAGAATACCGAGATGTATTTGCTTGGAGTTATAAGGACTTGAAAGGGGTAGACCCCGATATATGTTCACATACAATCCCCATGACCTCAGACGCCAGACCCTCGAAGCAGAAGCCCTACACATACAATGATAACTATGATGCTAAGATCAAAGAGGAGATAGATAGACTGGTTGAAGCCGGATTTATCTATGAAATTGAGCACACTAAATGGGTATCCCCCATTGTAGTGGTGCCTAAGAAGAATGGCAAATTACGAGTATGCATTAACTTGAAGAAGGTTAATGCAGCCACTATCAGAGATAGTTATCCGCTTCCTATCACTGATCATCTATTAGAAAGGGTAGCAGGCAAGGAAGTGTACAGCTTCTTAGATGGGTTTTCGGGCTACAATCAAGTAGCCATAGCTCCAGAAGATCAGCATAAGACGGCTTTTGCCACGGAGTGGGGCATATTTACCTTTCGGGTAATGCCATTCGGGCTTACTAATGCACTTGCTACCTTTCAAAGATTGATGTGTCACGTGTTTAAAGAGTTCTTGAGGAAGAATTTGGAAGTCTATGTTGATGATCTGTGCGCTCATTCCAACATTAGACAGACCCATATACGTGAACTCAAACAAATCTTTGATAAATGCAGAGAATATCAAGTCTGCTTGAACCTAGAGAAGTGTGTTTTCATGGTCAGGCAAGACAAAATTCTAGGACACATAGTGTCTAAGAACGGCATATCCACTGACGAAGAGAAAGTGAGAGCCATCGCAGAACTACCTAGGCCAAAGAAGGTCAAGGAAGTACAGGCTTTCATGGGGCATTGTTGTTACTACCGCCGGTTTATACACATGTACGCCATCATAGCAAAGCCTCTGTATGGACTTTTGACTAACTTTGATGGACTGACGAATGTGAGAATTCCTTCAATGAGCTTAAACGAAGATTGTGTTCAGCACCAATCTTGACCACACCGGATTGGAATAAGCCATTCCATGTCCACGTGGATGCATCCAATTATGCTATTGGGTGTGTATTGGCACAACCTATCGGTGAAGGTAATATGGATCTCCCTATTGCCTATGCCAGTAGGCAATTGAATGCTGCTGAACGGAACTATACAACCACCGAACGAGAAGGAATAGGCATGGTGTACGTGGTTAAAAAGTTTAGACACTATTTGCTTGCAAATAAGTTCAAATTTTTTACTGATCACCAAGCTCTACTGTACCTGGTAAACAAGCCATGTAATACAGGTAGATTAGTAAGATGGTTTCTCTTACTAATGGAATATGACTTTGAGGTAGTAGTGAGGAAAGGTAGGACTCATTTGAGAGCAGACCATCTCTCTAGGCTCACATCTGGAGAGGCCCCACAAGGAGTATCAGATGACTTACCTGATGCTTACTTGTTTAATTTGGAAGTTGTACCTCAGTGGGCTAAGCCACTGGTGCCAGTATTGACATACGGGCCTAACCGCCCAGTAATAACCACACAGGATAGAGAGGTAGTAAAAGCCCAAAAGTACCACATCATGGCTGGAAGTATGTACAAGCACACAGATCAAGGGATCTTGGCTTGTTGTGTAGAAGAGGACGAGTACGCTAAGTGGTTGCAATTAGCACATGTAGGTGCATTAGAGCAACACTACTCAAAACAACGAACCATACAGACCGTGAGGAGACTAGGAGTGCATTGGCCGACTATGAAAGCTGATGTCCAGAAGTTGTGCAAGGAATGCCCAATCTGCTGCACTAAACCACCTGTGGAACATGCCACTCTTTATTAAGTGTCCATAGTGTCGGATTGGAGTGAACCCCTAGTATCCTTCCTGAGGACGAAAACATTCCCTCCAGACATGACTATGATGAGGCAAAGAAGTCTAGAACAAGAAGCCGTAGATTACTCACTCATTGGTGATAATCTATACAAGCGTGGAAAAGATGGTTACCTAAGACTTTGTGTTCATGAGAGTGAATATCTAAAGATCTTGGAAACTGCTCACCAAGGTGTAGTAGGAGGACATTTTGGAGCAGATCGAGTGATTAAAGCGATTCTATTTGCAGGCTTGTGGTGGTCGACCCTTCACATGGATGCACATACCTATGTGAAGAGGTGTGACGTCTGTCAGCGAGCTCAGCCTCCTATACGCAAAGATGAGCTGAAACCCATGATGGGTGGACGAGCATTCTCTAAGTGGGGAATAGACTTTGTTGGTCCTATTAATCCCCCAGCTAAGGGCTCCCATGCTGAGTATATCATTGTTGCCACTGACTATCTAACTAAGTGGGTAGAGGTAAAAGCCACAACAAAGAACGATGCACAAACAACAGCGAAGTTCTTGTTTGAGAATGTGTTCACCAGATATGGATTACCTATAGAGCTAGTCAGTGATAGAGGGACTCACTTCTTGAATGAAGTTATTGAAAATCTGCTCCAAGAATTCTTGGTAGTACATAAGAAGTCTGCCCCCTATCATCCCCAGGCTAATGGCCAGGCTGAGAGTACAAATAAGATCTTATGCAATGTACTGACGAAATTAGTGAACAATAAACGTTCTGATTGGGACAAACAGCTACACCATGCTGTTTGGGCATACCAAGTGGCCTATAAAACGGTACTCCAAGCCACACCCTTTGAGATGGTGTTCGGTTAGAATGCGGTGCTACCCTTGGTTGTACACACCTCCGTTTTTACATCCTTCCCTTTACCCACATCCATCACTTCCGCCTAAATTTTTAAACCTCACACCGGTCATCCTGCCACCGATCAAACCATAATAGGTCACCCTTCCTATCTCCCCGCCCTTGGACAACCACTTGCCACTAGCCAGACCTTATCCCATCCTTTTCCATTCACCCACACATTTCCCCTCTCCCAAACCCTATCCACCACTTCCCTTGTAACTACCTCAAGCTCAACCCAAGTCACACAACCGTCATTCTAGACAAACCTTGTAAATATACTCCAACAGGTTGAGAACTATAATAAAAAGTCCCTTTCCCAACGCCACTCCCCCACATTCACTGCCACCACTAACACACCACCTACCAGTCCTGTGTTCACAATTCACACTTCACACACTATCACATCCGATCCCATGGATATTTCACCATCCACAGGAGCACCCACCACCACGTCTGTTCCACTATCATCACATCTCACTTCACTCATAGGCACGTCATCCACTGTTCCCTTTCCCATTTCCCGACCCGTTGCATGTTCCACCTCTACCCATGCACCCACATCATTTAGTAATGCACTAGATACCATGGTTGAAGCGGCCACTCAGCTGAAGCAAGAATATAAGTTATTGGAGGAAAATAACTTAGAGCTGTGCAATCTCTCGGCTCAACTCCAGGCACGAGTCGATGCCTTGGAACTAGGTAATACAACACTACAACACCAGGTGACTGACCTCCAACAATCGAAGACAGAACTCGAAGCTAAGTATGCAGAGACAGGCAAAGCTATGGAGGAACAACTCAGAGAACAAATGGGCCGCAATGCGAGACTTCAACGCAACATGGCCCTACTACGTCGTCATCTAGCAGCGGCTCAAGAAGAGAACCGAAGGCTACAACAACAAAACCAGGAGAGCCTAGAAGCGGCCATGGAAAACACCCCGGGAGCACCTATAGACCCTGCAAAATTCCAAGCTGTCCCCTCAGAGCATATTCAACAGATTTTAGAAGGTTATGCAACCCTCTTGGAAGCCCATGATCAGTTGGCAGACCAGATAAAGGAATTACAAGGATCCAAAGTATCGACAACACACCCACCCACACCTAAAGAGACGGTCGATGCCGCTACTTCGCCAGAACCTGAACCTTCAACGAACAGTGAGGTACTTGAGCTACGGCAACAGATTGCAGAGTTGAAAATCAAGTTGTTACAATATGAACGACCTCCTTCCCCACCTGAGCAACCCATAGAAGAAGAAGCAGTTATTATTCCAGTGGAGGAAGCATTTGAAGAGAACTATGAGCCTCAACCGCTTCCAGGAGGACGAATCACGGAGGAAGGACAAGATACCTATGAGGAACCCCCATCGGCCTGGATGAAACAGGTAGAAGAAATGGGGAAAACTCATCAGGAATGTGTCTGCACTCAGATGCTAGCAATGAAGGCCATTGAGGAAACCATACTTCAATCTGAGTATTTCAGGCACCTTGCTCCTAGACGACTCATCACGAGCTCAGAATTACAATATAAACCATATTTTTTATTGTTGGCTGACTACAACGCAGAGATCAAAAGAGTCACCAACAAGTGCCCTACTTTCGCCACCCAGTTCGAACCAGAAGATATACCAGAGGCAGCAAGAAAAGGGGCTATATTCCAACCTACTTGGAGGCAAAGATTACTTGAAACATACCCGAAAATGCTTAGAACCTGGGATCATGCTCCCATGCATTTGAAGTATAACCCTTGTTATGGGCCAGTACAAAGAAGAAGATCATGGAAAGCCTTCGCCATCAAGGTTCAGAACAATGTAAACTGTAAAGAATGGCTCAATTACCCCGCCATTGCACCCCCAACCGGCACTCCCACAATATCATACATGATAGCAACCATTAGACATTGGATGCCACGCCTCCACCCCATGCCAGATGTAGCTGCCCAGATGATGCTCAAGATATTCGATATGATGCAGGTTGTGCTCAAAACTTTCCGCAATGTATGTCATATTCAACCTCCAATTCCCGGGTTTGTTAATGGTAATTATGACTTGCTATACGATATGAGCACCACCCCGAGCATACGAGTTGCTTATGCATGGCACGCACGCATCAGATATCTCCCTGCCTGCTACAAGCAAACTTTCGATGATATGTTCACCACGGGGTTCTGGGAAGCACGCTCAGAGGTGTTCGCGCCAAGGCCCACCCATTTGTTACACCTCTTTGCATGCAAACAAACGATGCACTCAGAACTCTACACAACGCCACAGCCGGACATACCGGGCGCAGTCAATTGGGATACCCTTCAAAGAGACCTGATCCGAGGGCTGCAAATCAAAGAACATGATGTGGCAGCTGACATTCTCTAGGACTATATTGACCAAACCGCAGATCAAAGGTCTATCAGAGGCGACAGACGCTAGGGGGGGGAGAGTGTTGGCAGTATACGGGAAGAAGCAAGTACGGGCATACATGCAGATCTAGCATTAAGGCAACCCTTTATTTTTTTCAAAACCCTTACACCATTTAAAAGTGATTCTCATCACTAAAAACCCCTGTAAATACCATTTTCACCTTTTTGTAGCTCCATTTTGTACAAGCCGAGGAGTCCTCGAGTTTGAGGAGCCTTAGAAGTAGTTGCCTACCAATTTTCGTATTTTTTAGATCTCGTTTGAGCCCTCAAATAAGCCATGGAACCTAATTTTTAACTAGGCCAGACACTAGGTCTGGACAGGGCCAAAGATAGTCAAAAACTATAAATAGAGCTAGAGAGCTCATTTTTGGGGCAAGCTTCTTGTAGTTTTGAGCTTGTATGAGAACTTTGTTGCAAGAGAAGTGATTCCATTGTCTTACTCTCTTTGTTCTTGCTGTGTGTGCGCGTGTGTGTGTATGTGTGTGCATATTAGTGTGCTTCGCACTCACACATTTGTGCCTTCACTTGCTCGAGGTCTTCATACCATCCTCATGTCTTCCCGGATTGACATTAAAGGAGGTGCTACTCATCACTGAGCTACACATACCAAGGGGAAATTTTGGACTCTTAGCCAAAGCTTATGAACATGAGATCTGGTAGACACCTAGGAAAGGATAGACAAAGCATTAGATCTTCTCACTCCAGTGTCAACCACACAGCAAAGTCTTGGGCACAACAACTAAGTGGTTGTCCTTACGTACTAAACTCTGACACAAGTGACTCAGAAATGTCTTTTAGCATGGGAAAATTTGTAGGTGGCTCAGGAACTGCCCATCTACAAACACCAGAAGGACCCTATAAGACACAATTCGAATATATTCGGACCAACCGATTAGGTGCTCGCATCTATGAGGATGGCTTGAGGCGATCAGTGGTCCAACTCAAAAATCCAGATCAACCCTTTGGACTGGAACACCCGGTGGTCAAGTTCGAAGAGGGTTCATACATTGATGAGGAAGGAACCATGTATGTGGTCACCAACCTACCAGATAGGACCGATGAGTTTGGAAATGTCATTCATGAGAATGAGATAGGAGACCTAGAACAAGGAAATCTAGGACAAGGACCCCAGACTCCTAGAGGTAAGTCAGTTCTGACCAGAGTGATCACACCAGATTGGATCCCTCAAGACAACAAAAGCATAGAACTCTTCTTGAATAGAGAAACAGAGGAAGCCTTTTGGAGATTCAAGCCAGATCAATATCGCCAATTGGGCATAGTCATCATCTATGAATTCAAAGATCCTGAGATACCAGGCAAAGTTGTCTACCTGGATAACACATCAGAGAAGATATTCTTGGTAACAGAACATGATAGACATGCATATACTTGGAAGAGTGAATTGATTTTCCCTCCACCAAGATCCGATGTTTCCCATGGCCTCCAAGGAGTAGGATCATCCCACGCTCATGAAGCCCAGAGAGAAAGAACTAGACAGAGTTTTGCACACACCGTGGGCAGGAATAGGTCATGATTTGAAAATGAAAGACCTGAAAGAGAGACATCAAGCACATAGGCAACAAAGAGATGAACAGGATTTTCCATTGCCTAGACCCCGAGAGCACCCAAGAACCCTTAGACCCACTCAAGTGATCAAGGCAATGAAGAATTATTTTGACGGGTCAAGAGATCCTTATGATCATGTGGCCGAGTTCAAACAAGTGTTAAGAGGTGAACAGGTTGAGGATTTGTTCACTCAGTACAAGGCATTTGGTCTGACTCTTAAGGGCACTGCCTTAGCTTGGTTTCAACCACTGAGTAGTCGCAACTATCGCGATATAGGTCAACTGCTAGACGAATTCATTGTAGAATTTTCCAAGAGTGGTATCAGGCATAACACTTCATCTTTGATCCACAGCTTCAAGCAGACACCCCAAGAAATAGTGCGACTTGATGGAGAATGTTAATCTCCAAAAGAACAACTTACTTTTGTGATTAGAGCACCTCTATACCAAAAGTAAGTCAAACACTTCACTAATTTAGAGGATCAACTACTATTACCAAAAGATTAACAAATCTGTGAAGAAAATGATACACAGAAAAGTCTGCTGCATTGTTCATTCACATTGACCTATCAAATCTGTAAAGTTTGTTATGAAACTTTGTACGAATCATCTCCTAGAGATTGCGCATCTACTCCAAGTTGAATCACTTCAAAAGGTTAAGTATAACTTGAGAAATTGATTTCACAAGTTACCTATGTCAGAAACTGTCACTCAAAACAGTCGACTTTACACCTGTAACTTTTAAGACTTGGTTCTCCTTGAATAGAACCCGTTTTACAAAATGCTTCTAGACATAAGTAGCTTATCTTCCAACTTAAAGATTAAGCCCTCACTCATGCAAAACTTTAAACTGTGCTAGGAGAAATGACCAAAACATTGACTTCGAAATGTGCGCCTGTTTTAGGAACCAGTGAACATACTTCACATATGAATGTTCCTACACTTAATTCACTCAGCCTGATTACAATTGGAAGCTGAAACTTTGCACAAAGGTCAAGCAACTCTCAACTTAGACTTGTACAAAAGCATTCCACAATTGATCTACTGTAGAAGGAGAACACACAGAAACATCGGGCGCAAATATTTTCCTTTACTCAGAAGAAGTACAACTGAGTGATGAGAGCTAACTCAAATTCACTTTCCTCTATCTCATGACTTCTATCTCCCTCATTCTTGACTTCTGACTATTGTCACATATGCTCTCATACATGCCCCGACTTTTCTCAAGGTATTTATAGATAATTTGTACATGATTCTTACTGAACAAAAGATCTAATTCATCTATGACTATGCTAATGTACATATGTGTACACTTCTCTTGTCCTCTGAATGTAATCTTCTTCCACACTTTAGGAATTGATTCTTCCTTCATCATTTGGTCTTCCAAGTCTTCAATTGGTGATTGGTCTGCACCAACAGCTCCCCCTCAATCATCAATTGAGGTTTTCTCTGTCTTCTTTATACTTGCCATGTCTTTGAACCTTTGTAACTTAGGTCCCTCCAGACTCTTTGTCATCATATCTGCCACTTGTTCTTTTGTTGAAGTGTACATCACTTCAATCTCTTTATCAAGTACCTTTTCCCTCAAGAAATGATACTGAATCTCTATATGCTTAGTCCTGGCATGAAAAACAGGGTTAGGTGCCAAATACAAAGAACTCATATTGTCTCCAAAAATTATTGGAGTATTATGATCAGTCTCAAAACTTTTCATCAAGGTCTTCAACCATATCACTTCCTTTGCAGCTTCTACCATTCCCTTATACTCAGCTTCTGTGGATGATAAAGCAACTGTATGTTGCTTCTTTGAACACCAAGACACTAGCTTATCTCCAATATAACAAAGATATCCATGAGTAGATCTTCTATCATCTGAGTCACCTGCCCAATCTGCATCACTAAACACTTTGATTCTTGTGTCAGAAGTGAAACCATAATACAAACCTTCACTTAAGGTTCCTTTGATATATCTGAGTACCCTTTGGGCTGCAATCCAATGAGTCTTCTTTGGACAATGCATGAATTGTGACAACACACCTACTGCATATGATAGATCTGGCCTTGTCAAGGTAGCATAGATTAGACTACCTACCAAACTCTGATATTTCTTCATGTCATTGAACTCTTCACCTCCATACCTGCTTAATTTATGATTTACCTCCAATGGTGTGGTTGAGGTCTTGCAATCTTCCATGTTAAACTTGACTAGTAGATTCTTCAAATATCTCTCTTGTGAAACATATACTCCATGTTGAGTATACACAATCTGCATTCCTAGAAAATAAGATAAGTTTCCCAAGTCACTTATCTTAAACTCCTTCTCTATTTGCTTCTTGAGTTCATTGATTCCTTGAGCATCTGTTCCTGTAACAATAATATCATCAACATAAATGCACATGTAAATGTATCCATTTTCACTTGCCTTCACTAGCAAGCTACTATCTGCCTTTGATGCTTGAAATCCACATTCATTCAAGAACTTGACCAATCTATAATTCCAAGCTCTTGGGGCTTGCTTCAACCCATATAAAGCTCTCTTGAGCTTACACACATAATCTGATCCAATTGATTCCATGAAGCCTTCTGGTTGCTCCATATATACTTCATCTGCAATGTATCCATTTAGAAATGCATTTTTCACATCCAATTGTGATAATTTCCATCCCTTGCAAGTAGCAATAGCAATCAATGTCCTAATTGTAGACATCTTAGCAATAGGACTAAAGGTTTCATCATAATCTACCCCATAAGTTTGGGCATAACCTTTGACCACAAGTCTAGCCTTATATCTAGACACCTTACCATCTGCAAACCTCTTTGTTTTATATACCCACTTACATCCAATGACCTTCTGATTCTTTGGTCTTGGTACTAGTTCCCAAGTTTCATTTTCAAGTAGAGCATCATACTCTTCCTGCATTGCCTTCTCCCAATTCTGTTTACCTTTGGCTTCTTCATAAGTGGTTGGATCTTCTTCTGTTTTAACAATGTAGGCATAATCTTTTGTTGTTAGAAAAGATGTATCATAACTATACCTTATAGGCTCTTTCCTTTCTCTTGTAGATCTCCTGATTTCTGCACTTCTTGAAGTTTCAGCCTCATTTGATTCTGGATCAAATCTTGGCCCTTCTTCTACATGATCCTGCACTCTACATCTAGAGTCAACTTCATCAACAATTTCTTCACAAACTTTTACCTTTGCCTTTCCTTTCCTTTGAATTTCTTCAACACCTGTATACTCATTTGGTGATCCTGAATACCACACATTTTGCTCATCAAATGTCACATCTTTAGTAACAAGAAATTGCTTTGTGGATGGACTCCACAACCTATAACCCATCTGTCTATCATCATATCCAATAAACACATACTTCTCTGCCTTTGGTTCTAGCTTATGTCTTAATTGTGAAGGAACATAAGCATATGCAATACATCCAAATACTTTACAATGATCAAGACTAGGCTTCTTACCCCACCATGCTTCATAAGGGGTTCCTCCATCCAAAGCTTTGCAAGGCAACCTATTCACAAGGTATGTTGCAGTGTTAATAGCTTCTGCCCATAAGTAATTTGGACAATTCTTTTCCTTCATCATGGCTCTTGCAAACTCTACAAGAGTCCTATTCCTCCTTTCTGCTACTCCATTTTGTTGAGGGGAGTACCTGCAAGTCACTTCTCTTTTGATACCTGCATTCC
The DNA here is from genome assembly GCA_020310875.1 of Ceratopteris richardii. NCBI lineage: Eukaryota > Viridiplantae > Streptophyta > Polypodiopsida > Polypodiales > Pteridaceae > Ceratopteris > Ceratopteris richardii. The sequence continues at coordinate 44,614,812 of CM035438.1, read as the reverse complement.
ACAAATAATCATCAAACTCTTTTGAGAAATACTCTCCCCCTCCATCTGATCTTAACCTTTTTAGCTTTTGTCCTGTGATCCTTTCTGCATAGACATGAAAATGTTTGAATGTCTTGAAAACTTCTGATTTATCCTTGATTACATACAAAGTAATCCACCTGGTTGCATCATCAACAAACAACACATAATATCTGGATCCATTTATGCTATAGTCCCTTGAGGGACCCCATACATCTGTATGAACCAATTCAAGCATATTTGAATACTTGTACCCTGATTTGTTATAAGAACTCTTATGTGCTTTACCTAATTGACAAGCTTCACACTTGTACACCATATGTTGCCCTTCAATGTTTGGCAATCCAAGCACCACCTGATTCTTTGACATCTCCTTTATAGCTCTCTCATTGAAATGACCTAGCCTCTTATGCCATAGGTCTAATTCAGACACCTTTTGACCTCCATAGGTAAATAGTGCATGTCCCACATTACCTTGGACTTTGAGAGTGAACAATCTTCCTTCCTTTTTACCTGCAATTATGTTTCTATATCCCTGATTTGGATCTTGTACATAAACACCATCATTTGTGAATCTTACCTCATATCCTTTCTCCACAATTTGCCCTACACTTATCAGATTTTTAGGAATAGTAGGAACATAAAGTACCTTGCTCAGAAGTGTACTTCCACTCTTTGTCTTCTCTGATCCAATGCTCTCCACTTTATGTTTGGTATTGTCACCTGTTTGGACTGTATGTCCATTCACCCTAGCTTCCATATCAGTCATCAAAGATAGATTCCCACTCAGATGGTTGCTGCACCCTGAGTCAATATAAAACACTCTTTGATCTTCTCCCATTGATTCATGAGTTGCATTCAAGATAAGAGTCATGTCATCCTTCTGGTCTGATGCATAATTGTAATAATTGTTGTTGTAGGACTGAGATTGGAAGTTTCTTCCACCTCCTCTACCATATGATGTCCTACCCCCTCTTCCTCTGAAATTGCCTCTTTGATTTCTGCCTCCTCTACCTCTTTGACTATAATTCTGATTGTTGTATCCTCCAGTTTGATTGTTATACCAACAATCATTTGCCAAATGATTTGTTCTGCCACAAATCCAACAAGCTTTAGCATTATCTTTGTTCTTACCTCCTCTTCCTTTACCTCTGAAATTTGTCTTCCCTTTTGTGAAGTTGGCTTGATTTGAATTCCCTTCATCATCATTTGATTGCTTTCCTTTGCCATTCTTTTTCTTGTCTTTGGAGTACATAGCTTGACTTGTACTTCTATCATTGTCTCCTTTAAGATCCTGCTCAAAGGTTAGCATGTGTCCTAGCAATTGATTAAGGTCAGGAGTAAAGTGATCAAGTGACAACTCTATGGATAATATAAAAGGCTTCCACTTCTCATCACCTCTTAGACCTGTAAGTATTTGTCTTACCAACTTTTCCTCTTCAATATCTTCATCCACTGCTCCCAAGCTATCTGCAATATCTTTCATCCTTGCCACATAATCTGAAATTGATTGTGAGCTCTTCTTCTTGAAGGTTGTGAACTCAGCCCATAGTGAGGACTTCCTTGACTTAGTTGTATTTTGGAAATGCTCTTCCAAGGCATTCCAAACATCTGTAGCACTTTCCAAACCTCTAATGTGAGGTAGAAGGTAATCATTTACAGCCATGTAGATGATACTCCTTGCTTGAGCATCCTTTCTCATCCAAGTCTTCAACATTGCAAGTTCTTCCCTAGTAGGAATACTTGGATCTGCAAACTCTGGTTTTTCTTCATCTCCTGTAATAAATGATATAAGATCTTTGCTCATGAGGTGTGCTTCCATCCTCATGGACCATGCTGGATAGTTCTCCCTATCTAGCTTATCAATCTGCAAGCTTTCTCCCATCTTGTGTCCACCTGTGTATTGAAATCTTCAAGCTTTACAAACAATGTATGTACCTTTACTTCGAATTGAACTCCTTTTGCCTTTCTTGATGTCAATTAGTCTTCTCCTCAAGCTTTGACTCCAAGCTTTCACTTCTTGGTCCTTCAAGTGTTGAATTTCTTGAATCTGCAGCAGTCGGGATCCTCCTTTTCTTCAAATTGATATCTCCTACTCTGATACCACTGATGGAGAATGTTAATCTCCAAAAGAACAACTTACTTTTGTGATTAGAGCACCTCTATACCAAAAGTAAGTCAAACACTTCACTAATTTAGAGGATCAACTACTATTACCAAAAGATTAACAAATCTGTGAAGAAAATGATACACAGAAAAGGTTAAGTATAACTTGAGAAATTGATTTCACAAGTTACCTATGTCAGAAACTGTCACTCAAAACAGTCGACTTTACACCTGTAACTTTTAAGACTTGGTTCTCCTTGAATAGAACCCGTTTTACAAAATGCTTCTAGACATAAGTAGCTTATCTTCCAACTTAAAGATTAAGCCCTCACTCATGCAAAACTTTAAACTGTGCTAGGAGAAATGACCAAAACATTGACTTCGAAATGTGCGCCTGTTTTAGGAACCAGTGAACATACTTCACATATGAATGTTCCTACACTTAATTCACTCAGCCTGATTACAATTGGAAGCTGAAACTTTGCACAAAGGTCAAGCAACTCTCAACTTAGACTTGTACAAAAGCATTCCACAATTGATCTACTGTAGAAGGAGAACACACAGAAACATCGGGCGCAAATATTTTCCTTTACTCAGAAGAAGTACAACTGAGTGATGAGAGCTAACTCAAATTCACTTTCCTCTATCTCATGACTTCTATCTCCCTCATTCTTGACTTCTGACTATTGTCACATATGCTCTCATACATGCCCCGACTTTTCTCAAGGTATTTATAGATAATTTGTACATGATTCTTACTGAACAAAAGATCTAATTCATCTATGACTATGCTAATGTACATATGTGTACACTTCTCTTGTCCTCTGAATGTAATCTTCTTCCACACTTTAGGAATTGATTCTTCCTTCATCATTTGGTCTTCCAAGTCTTCAATTGGTGATTGGTCTGCACCAACACGACTAGCAGGTAGAAGGTTTAGAAAGTACCTAGAAAGATGCCCTGCTCCAGAGCTACCCACACCAGCCAAACAAGTGGCTTTGTTCTTAGATGGCTTACTGAGCACAAAGTTAAGATCATATGTATACTTGAAAGAGCCTAGATCCATAGAAGAGTGAGTGCGGACATGCATTGACATAGAAGATAACTTGGGTGAGGAGTTAGGATTATCCAAACTCTATAAGGATTCAGATAGTTCTACTAGTCATACTTCAAAAATCTCCACGGAAATAGAGGAGATAGCTGAGCAAGTTGCCAAGAAGCTGGGAGTCCAAAATAAACAAACACAGAGAGTCACTCCATTGAATCGGTGTTATACTTGCGGAGGCGACCACATGGCTAATGTATGCCCATTGCACAACCAGAACATGAGAGAAAGGAATGCTCCATATTGCACTATTGAGAGAAAACACACGGCTCAAGATTGTCCCTATAATAGGCAGGTTGTTAGACAGAATTATCAACAACCTTACCAACCAGGTAGGTATCAAAACCAATACCAACAGCCATATTATAGACCACAACAGCAATATCAAGCACAATATAGGCCACAACCAGTCTTGGGAAACCAACCACCAGCTCCTGCCAACGTGATTCCAGTCAAATATGCTGTGGGAGAGGAAAATCCAAATAGAGCATTGGTGCCACTAACCCCATTGATACCAGATAATGACTCTCATGTTCATAGTTCAGACTACTCCCATGAAGGTAGTCCACATGCTTATTACACAGAGTCACCTGAACATAGTGAGATTTACTCGTATCAATATGAGGCACCACCTATGGAGCAAAATTGGGAGCCAGAATACTCCAATGTCATGTACACAAATCCTAACCCTAGGCCCCAATTGAGACAAATGAGACCACAAGCCCCTAGAGGATCTTGTTTCAGATGTCAAGGTGACCATTTCATTCGTGATTGTCCCCACCCACCATCTCCGAGTCAAGGACAGGCTATCACAATACAGGCTTTTTGTCCTGATTGTGGCAAAGACCATCTCCCCAGAGATTGTCCAAGAAACCCCTCCAGTGCACCCAAGATTACACCCATTAATGTGGTAGGCTTAGTGGCAGATTCAAGCTCAAGTAGTAGCAATGTGGCTCCTATACAAGCTGTCACTAGAGCACAAGCCTTAAAACAGGATAAACCGGTAGAACAATCAGAGTCGAGCGAATCAGGAGAGCCTAGTAAGAGGAAAACAATAACATGGAAGGATACCAGAGAGAAGGCCAATCGCAAGTGGAATAAAAAGTTATCGGAACTAGAAGAAAGCTTAAAAGAAGGGAAAACAAAAATAGAAGACATTGCATCTCAAAGCCCCTCGCATGCCGAAACTCCATCCACTCCACCTCATCCCACCCCACCACCCATTGTAAATAGACTGCAACCAGGGTCTGTTCTTGCAGATCCAACCCCAGAAGGCTTGGACATGATGTTCAAGGCCTACCAGGCTCGACTTCAAGAAGGGCCTACAGCTGCAAACCTAGACAAGAGTTACCCTAGAGCAGATTTAGAGATTGAATGATGAAAATGTGCATGAAAATGGTAGAACAAGCTCAAGCAATACTTGAGACTAGTCAAAAGTTCAATCAGACAAACTCTATCAAATCAGATTTGCATTTCCAGGGCTTATTAGGAAGATTAGAGCAATTGGTAAACAAACCACAAGTTTCTTGACCTCCACAGGCTCAACTAGTTATTGAGAGAAGAAGCTCACCACCAATGGGAGCTCATGTTTCAAATTCCACGGATGCTGGAATACCTCCTTCAATTCACGAGCACTCTCAAGAGTTCTTGCGGGAAATACAAGGGGAGAAATGGGCCAACGAGAACAATAACTCCCCTCCTATTCCTGAGATTGATGATCTTCATGATCAATTTCCCCAAGACATTCCATCTATTTACGGAGATGAAGCAAAACAACAAGAAGATGAAAGATTAGATTTTGAATCTAATACCCTAGAAGAACTTCCTCAATTTCCAGGCCCATGGGAATCTGAATCTCTCCAGATTAGAGCTCCCACAATACTAGTAAGAAATGAAGACTCAGTGGTTCCAAGGAACACTGATGTCGTGAAGAACACTAAGGTTCAGTGTCATCTCCCTGTAGAAGAGCTACTCAAAGCAAAACCTGAGCTTTGGAATCATGTGAAGGATCAAGTTCCAGAACTTGATTCCAAAATGCCAAAAGCAGGCTCTAAACAAAAAGTACGAGAGATACCTCTAGACAAAATAGGGGACATGTGTGAGGGTGAAGAAGGTAATACTTATCTTCCAATCACCTACCAAGGTTACACAACCAAAGCAATCATAGATTCAGGTGCGGGTGTTGCTATTGTGACCACCTCCTTGTGGAAGCAATGGGGCAAGCCCACATTAAGACCAACTAGAATGAAGCTTCAAATGGCTGATGGTCATTTTGAAAGACCCCTAGGATTTCTCGAAGGGATAACTCTAACCACTTGTGGTGTAGAGTTTGAGCACACATTTGCTATATGTGACTTTGAGAAAAATAATGTCTATGAGATGATCCTAGGAAGACCCTTCCTATGACAATTGCAAATAGTACAGGATTGGGGAACCAACTCCTTGTACTTGCAGCACTTAGGGGTCACCACCAAGGTCAATTTGAAGGATTACTCCTTCAGAGATGTACCACCCCTACAGTGGAATCCTATCCACAAAGCAAAAGAAGATTCAATCTCTATGCATTCTGAAAGTTCACCTGATCCATCATGGATGCATGAAGATACTCATTTGTGGATGTGCAAGGTCACAGAGGAAGAGGAAAAACGCTTGAAGGCGCGAGAAGAAGGAACTTCACCAGGAGATAAACCAATTAAAGACCCAGCTTATACACCGATGATCTTTCTAGATGAGGAATTTGAGCCTCATGGCTAGCCAGAAATCTTAGCTACCATGGACATTGCTGTTAATGAAGAACAATGGACACCTCATTGTGATGAGGAGGGTTATGATATTTCAGTGTTCATGTGTCAGCCCTTGCTAGAAGAATGTGACCCTAGTGATGTCTTAGAAGAAGAAGAGAATGATGATGATCTAGAGTCCATTGTGATGGATAGTTGCTTTAACTCAGAGCAGCACTATCTAGAAGATATAGGAGTGTTCAACCAGAAAGAAGAAGAACCTCTCACAAGTATTAAAATGGTCAATTCAAAGGATGGAAGTGAGAGCAGTCAAAAGAAAAAGAAAAGAAAAGCAGTGAAACCAGAAGAGCAGGAATCATTGTTTGAAGTACCAGAATACTGCAAGAAATATGAAGTTGACGACCGCAAAATTTTGGTACGCATGCCTAAGAGAGAGGCTATCATAGGAGAATCATATGATAATAAAGAAAAGACCAAGAAAATTGTAGTGACCATTGAAGAGAACGCAGAGAGATGCACATACATAGGAGATGACCTAAGTGTAAGAGAAGAAATGGAGCTCGTAGCTCTATTAAGGGAATATAGGGATGTGTTTGCATGGCACTATAGAGACTTGAAAGGGGTAGATCCAAGAATTTGTTCTCATACTATCCCCATTACTGCTGATGCCAAGCCCACCAAACAGAAGCCCTACACATATAATGATACATATGCAGCCAAAATAAAAGAAGAAATTGATAGGCTGATTGAAGCTGGATTCATCTATGAGATCGAGCATACTGAATGGGTGTCCCCCATTGTAGTGGTACCCAAGAAGAACGAAAAGTTGCGAGTGTGTATTAACCTTAAAAAAGTTAATGCCGCTACGATCAGAGATAGTTATCCACTTCCAATCATAGAACACCTTTTGGAGCGTGTTGCAGGCAAGGAAGTTTATAGCTTCCTTGATGGATTTTCAGGTTACAATCAAGTAGCCATTGCCCCAGAAGATCAACACAAAATAGCTTTTGCCACAGAATGGGGAATCTTTGCATTTCGTGTTATGCCATTCGGGCTCACAAATGCACCTGCAACATTCCAACGGCTCATGTGTCATGTCTTCAAAGAGTTCTTGCGAAAGAGCTTAGAAGTATATGTGGATGATTTATGTGCTCATTCCCAAGAAAGAAGATTTCACATCCCTGAACTCAGACAAATCTTTAACAAGTGTAGAGAATATCGAGTGTGTCTGAACCCAGAAAAGTGTGTGTTCATGGTGCGTCAAGGTAAAATCTTAGGTCATATTGTTTCTAAGAATGGAATCTCAACAGATGAAGATAAGGTACGAGCCATAGCAGAGCTGCCACGGCCAAGGAATGTTAAAGATGTACAAGCCTTTATGGGCCATTGTGGATATTACCGTAGGTTTATCCACATGTACGCGATCATAGCTAGACCCCTTTATGCCTTGTTGTCTAATTTTGAGTGGAACGACGAATGCGAGAATTCTTTCAATGAATTGGAGAAACGTTTGTGCACAGCACTAATACTGACCACTCCTTATTGGAATAAACCATTCCATGTCCATGTGGATGCATCCAATCATGCCATAGGATGTGTGCTAGCACAACCCACCGGTGAAGGAAATTTAGATTTACCCATAGCATATGCTAGCAGACAGCTAACCGCAGCGGAACAAAACTATACCACAACTGAGCGAGAGGGCTTAGGCATGGTATATGGTGTGAAGAAGTTTAGACACTATTTATTGGCCAACAAGTTCAAGTTTTTCACTGATCATCAAGCTTTGTTATATTTGGTCAATAAACCTTGCAATACTGGACGCTTAGTAAGATGGTTCCTCTTACTAATGGAATATGACTTTGAAGTTGTTGTCAGGAAAGGTAGAACCCACCTTCGGGCAGATCACCTTTCTCACATCACTTCAGGAGAGTCACCGCAAGGAGTGACTGACGAATTACCCGATGCTTATCTGTTCAATTTAGAAGTTGTTCCTAAATGGGCAAATAAGTTGGTACCAGTCCTAACCTTCAGCCCTGCAAATAAGAATGTGAAAACATCACAAGGAGAAATTGTAAAATCACAAACATATCACATATTGGCAGGAAGCATGTACAAACAAGATACTGAGGGTGTATTAGCTTGTTGTGTCGAGGATGATGAACATAGTAGTTGGTTGCAGCAAGCTCATGAAGGATTTCTAGGAAATCACTATTGTAAACAACGAACATTGCAGAATCTGAAGCGTTTAGGAGTGTATTGGCCTAGCATGGACAAAGAAATACATGAGTGGATTAAGAATTGTCCAATGTGCAGAGAGAGACCCCCAGTGGAGCATGCGACCCTTTATCAAGTGTCATTAATTCCAGATTGGAGTGCTCCATTGGTAGAGTTTATGAGGTCAGGAAGGTTACCCAAAGAGGCTAGTCTAACAAGAAGACGAAGCATGGAGCAAGAGGCTCAAGGCTATGCCTTAGTAGGAGAGAACCTATACCGAAGAGGCAAAGATGGTTACTTAAGACTGTGCGTTCATGAATCAGACTATCTGAAAGTCTTAGAGACTGCACACAGTAGTGTTGCAGGTGGACATTTTGGTCCTGACCGAGTAATCAAGACCATTCTTTTCTCAGGACTTTGGTGGCCAACTCTTCATATGGATGCACATACCTATGTGAAGAAATGTGACACATGCCAACGGGCACAATATCCGGTTAGAAAAGATCAGATGCCTTTGAGACCAATGATGGGTGGACGTGCATTTTCAAAGTGGGGTATAGACTTCATAGGTCCTATTAACCCCCCAGCTCGAAACTCCCATGCAGAGTACATTATTGTAGCCACTGATTACCTTACAAAGTGGGTAGAAGTCAAAGCCACAACAAAGAATGATGCTCAAACTACGGCTAAGTTCTTATTCGAGAATGTGTTCACGAGATATGGGCTACCAATAGAGCTAGTTAGCGATAGAGGCACACACTTCTTGAATGAGGTCATTGAAAATCTTCTCCAAGAATTCTTGGTGATACATAAGAAGTCTGCCCCTTATCAGCCACAAGCTAACGGACAAGCCGAGAGCACCAATAAGGTCCTCTGTAACGTATTGACAAAACTGGTAAATAATAAACGCTCTGATTGGGACAAACAACTTCATCATGTTGTTTGGGCTTATCGAGTTGCCTACAAAGCGGTACTCAACGCCACCCCATTTCAGATGGTCTTTGGACAGAACACTGTGCTACCATTAGATTTCTTAATCCCTGCCTTAAAAGTAGCACAAGAGTGTGGAATGGGCATGAATTGTCCTCTAGGATCTTTGATCTCGAACGCTTAGGTGAGACGAGGCTACGAGCGGCAGCAGGCATCTACGCTACAAAGAAGAGGCAAAAGGCATACTTTGATGCACACATCAAGGATAAGGGATTGAAAGAGGGAGATCTAGTGTTGGTTTACACACTAAAACAACATGCCCGTAAGTTGGAAAAAAGAGGATATGGACCCATGATCATTAATAGAATTTCCACTAGTGGTGTAGTTCAGTTGGCCACTCTAGAAGGAGATATCTTGCCAAACTATATTAGTGGCTGTAGAGTCAAGCTATATCAAGAACCTCTTACTGAGGATATGCTAATGAGACTCAACACTGCTAAGAAGCGAAAAGAAGAAGAATTAAGGGTGAGGGAAGAAGCACAAGCAGAGGCCAGAGAGCATATTAGGCGAAATAAGTTAAGGCGATTAGGCCTAGATGTCAACTCAAAAGCCCCAAAATATCACATGGATATGTGCCAAAAGTCGGGCATAGCGACTTCTCAAGTCATTGACCGAAGACCCTTTGTGACCATAGAGATAAGACAAGGGAAGGGTGCAAGGACGGTGAAAGCATTGATTGACTCAGGTGCAGCAAGTAGTGCAGTTAGACTTTCCTACTGCCAAGACTTGCAGTTGAACATCAATCCCATAGAAGCTTATCTCATAGGATTGGGAGGTGTGGAAACCCCTTGTTTGGGCGAGGTGGAACTTCCCATCTACCTTCAAGATGTTCCAATGAAATTCAAAGCGCTAGTATGTCAAGATGAGAACCTTACAGAACCACTTGTCTTGGGTCAAGATTGGATCCATGACCATGCAGTTAACTTAAACCTAAGAAGTCAAATTCTTCAAGTTTGGGTACATGAACAATGCATTACATTAGAATTAGAGAACTGCATGCTCCTAGATCATGGCACCACACACTCTCTTAGTTCTTCCAAGACTAATCATATGAAAGAAGATGTTGTATGTGTCAAAAGCTCTGTGATGCAGAAGGAGTCAATCGTGGAAGACCGGTTTGAAGGCAGGTGGATCTTTCTTCTTCTCCAAAGAATCAAGTAGCCACAGTAGTGAGTCCACCACACAAGCAAACACAACCGTTCACGACAACTGCTACATCCAATAGAAAGACACCATTTCATAAGAAAGCAGTTCCGAGTATGAAGCAGATCTGGGTACGCAAAGGAGAGCAACCACCAGCCTTGCCCCCACAAATCCCATCCAGGCAAGCCAACCAGGCCAGAAGACGAAGGAAGCAGCTCGGACAAGCTCAATCACAAGGTATCCAACAAGTTTGGGTGCCTAAGAAGTTAGCTGCAGCTCAACAAGGGCAATTACAGATGTGGGTACCTAAGAAGCTCTTACATCCACAACAACCTATGTTCTCCCACATGCGAAAGGTCTCAACAAAGAAGCCAAAAAGAGAAAAGGGTAAGAACCACGTACAGAGACCAAAGGAAGATCAAATCAGCTCTTCAACATTAGTAGGAAGACATGCAAAAAGGATATGGGTTTGGAAGCCAAAAGTAGAAGTAGCCTCCACCGAACCAAAGCGCCAACCACACTGGATACCACCGTTCAGAAAGCATCCAAAGAGGAAGACGCCTGAAGTGACCTCTACAGTGCCAAATGATGTTCTAAAATGGACTCCAATAAGGAGGATTACATTAGTTCGAGACGCAATGGATACCTCCACCAAGGTCGGCATCAACCTCCGCAAATAACATCGAAATCCTCGAACAAGCGACAACCATGTGCTCCTTGCACAGCCCTATCTTTTGCACCATTCAGGTCATGCATTTCCAAAGTATGCATTAATATAGGGCCACATTACACGGTCGTGCATAGACACACTTGAGAATCCCAAGCACCAGAGCACAGTGACATTAGTCAAATATTTCTATTGATACTAACTTTTGTGTTGTTGTTTTGTGACATCTTTTTCCAAAAAAAAAAGGAGGAAGAAGAGAGAGAGGAAGCACTTGTTCCCAGGTTTGGCTCATGAAACATGAATGAGTCATGCTTAGTGGCAGGTGGAACTGTTGATTACTGAGCATTTATCAGTTTGGATAGAAGTGGGTCTCGGCTAGTAGATGATAGAGTTGCTGCCTTATATGGTAGATGTCAAGAACTTGGCATAAACATGGCATCCACAACTATGGTTTCCTCTTACTATGGTATGAGTGAAGAGCTTGAAGGTCCCCAACTTGAGTGATGCTTAACTACTGCATGTACGAGAGCATCCAGGGAGATATCTGCAAGGTGTAGTTCTGGTACCCTGCAAATCTTTGTATGTATTCTGGATCAGAAGACTCCTGCTTATGGTGAACTAGAGAGAATATGTGAAACTAAGCTTGGTGTAGTTCTCGAATGTTGTTTGTCAAGGAATATAAAGAAATTCAATTCTCTGTATTTGACAAATGATGCTTTGAAAAGAGGAGACAGGATCAGCCACTCAAAAGATCTCATAAGTGGACCATCAACATGGACATTCATCAATAATGTTCCATCCCAAAGGTCGAGTGTACAACACGAAGAGATGAACATCGATCGCCCTTCTCCATGGTAAGTATCTTTACTTTGGAAACTTCATAACCATGATAGCCTAGGAAACCTCTTCGTCGGCATACCCTTGAGCACTTAGCTCGAGAACCCCAATTTTTGCACCATACTTCTTCCGATGCATTTTCCAAGTAAGCATGCATAGGGTTCCATTACCAGGCCATGCACAAGGCACATATTTTCCTCAACCCATGCACGAACACACTTACCCATCATCCTGTAGGGGCTACTATGAACATCAACTTTGGAAGATCTAGAGGACACAACGGAGACTCACAATGACACAGTCATGCTGGAATCCAACGAAGAAGTACATACCAAGGCACTACAACTTGCAAAGGCTCGCAGTGACAGATGAAGAACCGGACAACCAACCCTGCCACATCTGGAAGGTAGATGGCTCTTGTTCCTACCGAACAGACACTACCTCTCAAAGCACTACTTGGAACAACCACTACAACAAGGGTCTGTCAAGGACGACAAACTCGAGAGGGGGGGTGGGGAGTGTTGAAGCTCAAGGTCAAGGACAAAGCATAGGAACACATCTAAGAGGTGGACACACAAGAAGAAGGAGCAAGTAGGGAGCTTCAAGAAGTACATGTCAACTTTTCAGAAGAATTCCCTACAAAAATAGTGATTTCCATCACTAAAACTATTGTAAATACCATTTTCTATTTTTGTAGCTCCATTTTGTGCAAGCCGAGGAGTCCTCCAGCTTGAGGAGCATTAGAAGTATCATCCTACCAATTTTCATAATTTTTAGACTCCGTTTGAGCCCTCAAATAAGCCCTGGAACCTAATTTTTAACTAGGCCGGACACTAGGTCTGGACAGGGCCAAAACTAGTCAAAAAACTATAAAAAGAGCTAGAGAGCTCATTTTTGAGGTTAGCTGATCAGAGAATACAGCTTTTGTAAGAGAACTCTTTTGCAATCAAAGCTTTCCATTGTTCCTCTCTTTGATCTTACTTTGTGCGCGCGTGTGTGTATGTGTGTGCATGTTTGTGTGCTTTCACTCACGCACTTGTGCCTTCACTTGCTCGTGGTCTTCATATCGGTTCTCACGTCTCCGCAGATTGACAAGTAAAGGAGGTGGTGCTTACGCTTGAGCTACATATGTGTTATGTGTATTAGTTTATGCATGAATGTGTGCATGTATGTGTGTATGTATGTGTATATGTTTGTGCATTTGTGTGTTTGTGTTTGCATATGTGTGTGTATGAGTGTGTATGTGTATGTGTATGTATATATTTTAATTTAGGAATTTATGCGTGCCTATGTTAATTTATGAAAAAATCAATTTAAATTGTATAGAAACAATAAAAATTTTACTTACAGTAATTATCCATATACTTCGCTCAGTGAACTTCTTCTGTAACGTGAAATAGAGAGAAAGAGATAGAGATAGAGAGAGAGAAAGAAAGAAATTGAGAATGAAAAAGAGAGAGAGAGAGAGAGAATGCAAAGAGTGATCGTATGTGCAGCATAGGTATGAATGTTTTTTTATCAGATGCACATAGAACGACAATCAAAGTGGGATGTTTTTTCTTTTTTTTCATTTTCATTAGAAATTAACACCATGTAAGCAAAGCAATAAGCAATCGCATCATATAAATGACTATAGATGCAATAACTATTAGCATTGCATAAGCAATGGTTAAACCATCGCATAAGTGATGCTCATTATAAGCATCACTTATGCGATGCCATCACTTATGCAATGCTTTTTAGCATTGTATAAGCGACGATGTTGCATATGTGATGCTTCTTGAATGTTGATACTACCCTCATTATGAATGTAACACCAAAATTATGTTGCATCAGTAGTCACTACAGAGTCTCAATTGTTGTAGTGATTATGAATGGAATGATGTATATACTCATTCAAAAATTGCATAGACTGAAAAGCTTCCTCACTTTAAGATACACTTGACGATCCACTAGTGAAAAAAGGCAATAAAATAGCTCATTAGTGTCTCCTTGATACATGAAAGTAAAGGAAAAATTGCATTCTCCAACAAAGACTACAACTTGTCTAACAAAAATATTTGTAGGTTCTTGATGGTACAAACAATAGCCCTTTCTCTTAGAATTGTACCGGAAAAAAAGTACATTTCATTTTCTCTATCATGTAGTTTTCTATATTTGATTGCTTAGCTTATAGGGGATAGTCTGTCAATTTTTCCCAAGATTCTTTCACATTTACTTTATCAGTTTTGAGATAGTGATTAGGCTTATGCTCATGGTTTGATGTGCATGCTAGATGCATGGTTATGTGGCAGATGGTTCACATGGTTTTCTTTTCCACAACGGCATGTGTGATGTGAGTTATGCATATGGATATGCAGGTGTGATCCTATTGGTGAAAGAGTATGTTTTTCTAGTCTCTTGGCTTCTCACCATGGTGTCTTCTTGATTTGATCGCACTAACTTTTTTAGATGGAAAGATTAGATGTGGCATACATTGGTTTGTGCAGGGTTACACATATATATGCATCGAAATGCATGAAGACCTCATGACATGTCAGACAATGTATGGATGGATATGGATGGGCTAACTCCACTATCCAATTACAAGTTGTGGATTCTATATATCAATCTGTCATGTATCAAGAGATGAGTATTGCATTATGGAAAAAACTACATGAGATATTTGGGAGTCAGAAGGCTCATGTGACACATAGATCACATATATAGCTTCGATGTTGGCATTATGGTTGTGGGGGTCATACTCGATAACATTGGTTACACATCCCTTAAGCTAACTAATACCTCCTTGGTGCACCAAATTAAGGGATGAATTCCATCGTCCAACAAACAACAATATCACGACTTAAAAGAATGCATTTAGTTTATGGATCATAGAGACAATATCCTTTGCTTTCATAATTGTACCCCACGAAATACATTCATAGCCTTAGCATCTATTTTTTGCATTGTTGTTTAGGCATTGATGCATATGCCAAGCAACTAAAAAGACATAGATGAGCAAGAGATGTCTTGCAACCATCCCAAGCCTCATATGGAGTCATAAACTATAGTAGTTTTATGGGACACCTATTAAGTACATATGTTGCAACCTCAAGACTAAAGTTATGTGGTAAACCCTGACTTTAGACCAAACACCATTCCATTTCCATGTAAGAACTATTCTTCCTATCAGTAACTCCATTTTTGATATGCGTATATGACACTATACACAGATGTTGCATCCCACACTCAATTAGAAATCCATTAAACTTAGTAGAAATATACTTCTCCCCTCAATCAAAATGCAGGGTGTCCATTTTACGTGCTAACATGTTTTCGGCCATAACTAGGAATGGTTTAACGCACATAAACACGTAAGACTTTTCTTTCAATGTATAAATCTATGCATGCCTATAAAATTCACCAATGAAGGTTGTGATGTATAGGTAATTACCAAATAAAGGTGCCTACATAGGATTACATACATAATTGTGAACAACCTACATGTGCAACTCTAAGTACACTATGAGATAATATGTTTGTTTGTACCACTATCAAAATAGTAAACATCAAAGTATAGTATAAACATGCACTACTCATGAGAAGATGGTTAATAGCTTCAATGCCCTATGCCCATTCTTCATTTGAAACAAAATTCCAACCTCTTTTTTCTTTGCCATTTTTGCAACTAGTTTAGGAAGACTGATATTGACATTATCATTTTTCTTATAATAGTTTGAAAACTATTTTTTTTCTTGTGATATTTATCTTTCGTCTTTGATTATGCAACATTAGTACATTTTTTTACTAGTATACGAGCTACATTTACCTTTACCCTTTTGGCTAGCTAAGAATTATTAATCTAGGACACACATAATTGAATCTTTTTCCAAGATTTATTTA
Organism: Ceratopteris richardii; assembly: GCA_020310875.1. Taxonomy (NCBI): domain Eukaryota; kingdom Viridiplantae; phylum Streptophyta; class Polypodiopsida; order Polypodiales; family Pteridaceae; genus Ceratopteris; species Ceratopteris richardii. The sequence goes on along the minus strand of CM035438.1, from coordinate 44,599,103 downwards.
CTAATATATCAATCTCAACATGTGATTATCAAGGATGATATGTAACACCTTTTGTTTCTCCGACATGTATAGTGGTTATGTTGATATATCTTAAGGATACTCTCATTGAGTTTGCCAAATTTATCTATCGAAAATGATGGCACACTTTTTTCTTTCTAATTATTTGTTTGTGGACATTAGAGTTTTTGTTATGTATTTCATTGTACTAATTTTATTGTTGTATTGGGTGATTCTTGTACATTCTCTTTATGTAATGTAAGAAGTAGAAGAAGATCATTCCTTCTTGATTCAATCTATGTGTGCTCTTCTCCTTCAATGTTAGAGTATTGGAGAGCTCTCTTCCTTATCTCATTTCTCTTGACATGGTATTAGAGTTGGTATGGCTATATAGAGTCCATGAGGAGGCATGGAGAATGCATGCTTAAGAAGCAATTTTAGATTTCTATAAAAATTGGTGTGCAAGTAGAAAATGCCAAATTATTTTTGAGAAATTATTCCCTTAGGAGGCCTTGTTTTGCTTATATTTCTATTCAGAAGCCATTTTGATTTGATATTATGAGGAAAGTTCCATAGAAAAAATAGGTTTTTTTGCAAAACTATAAATTACATTTTGCTTGGAATCTTCTCCAGAGTTTTAAGTGATCTAGTGTATTGTTGATACATCAAAACTACGTTTTTTAGTACCTACTATCTACTCATAGTATGATATTGTTCAAGCCAAGGTAGTGCTTCCACTTTTTTCACAATGTTGTAAATTGTTGCAACAATGGTAAACATTGATGGAATGAGCCAACTTATGAGTGATAAGTTGGAAAAGAAAAATTTTCATGCCTGTATATTTAGAATGAAAAATTTCTTGATGGGGAAAGACTACTAGAAGTATATCAAAGCAGACAATGAAAACCCCGATAGTTAATAAATAGGATTTAGATTGAAGGCTATTTTTGAGTGATTTGGTAGTGTTGGTATATTTTGGTAGTGATTTGAATACCTATAACCCCAACGGATCACTTATCTTTGTACATTCACTTGATAATGCATTCACTATTGTATTGTTCCCCAAGCCTTTTCTTCTTCTTTGTGTTGTTCATGTGCTTCTAGAGACCTCGAACTCCAACAGGGACAAAGGGGAAGATCCTTGGAGATAGATTGAGTAGGAGCCATTTGATGGCTTCAAGATCTAAAGGACCTTGTGAAAAGACACATTGAGGCAACCACCCATCATCTCCACCATTAGATAAGGCCATCAATCCAATAACACATGCCACTTCATGCAATCTAGTTGGCCCCAATCAGTCTACAATGTCAATTCATGGTTGCATCGAATGGCCTACACCTCTCATGCAAAACTTAGGATGTTATGAACTAATACTTCCAATTGAAAATAATTGGATGGTTCCAATTTATCTTAGAGGTGAATCCAAGGGCTAAAGGTCACTCGCATCCCCAAAAAAAAAAATTCAATGTATACCATTGATTCATAAAAGATCGAAGGGCTAGGAAGAAATAAATAGTTGGTATACATTTCCCACTTTGTTCTTCCATTCATATAATACAATAATGTCAATGTATTGATTACAAAATTACCACAAGATTACCATACCCAACCTTTTTGTTGATGTGTCAAATTCTCAGTCAAACAAATTTTAGTAAGTTTTGTGCAAAATAAATTCTCAGTCAAACAAATTTTAGTAAGTTTTGTGCAAAATAAATTGGGCCTTAAAGACCCCAAACATTTCATAATGGTTGGTATTCCCGCACTAGGTATTATCTATGGACATGTTGATATATCTAGGTAGTGATTTGTGTGAACACACTAGGACTATCGGGGCACTTTTTTCCCTCTTTAGAAGGTTCTTTTCCCTGGGCTTGTATATATGCCTATAGCCCTAACATGTTACTTATCTTTGTACATTCTAGTGGTAATACATTCAGTATTGTGTGTTGTGCTCCAATCTTCTTCTTCTTCCTTGTGCTCTTCACGTGCTTTCGTAGATGTCTAACTCCAACAATTGGTATCAGGGCAGGTCACCACTTCATCTAGGGCATCGTTGAAACCCCTTTGGTCACAGTCTCAAAATCACACAAAATTTGGTGAGCATACTCAGGGTGATTAGGAGATCAAAACTGCTTTGCTTTCTGGTGCCAAAACCACAATCTGAGCTCGTTTCAACCTCGGAATACATTGTGTAGGCTATTTCATCTTTTTATGCCAAAGATATATATAGGTTTCGATTCGCCGGTATAAGTATATCGAAGTCTTCTACAAGTTTAGCAGAACTCGACAGGGTAGTTCTGTTCAACTTTTTGAGATACAGTCAATTTTCTACATCGGGGTATTTTAGCGACTGGCCAATGGCTAAAAGCAGTGGTGTATTCCATATGTTGTCTATTGAGGATTAGTTGGATGGTAAAAATTACATATTATGGGCTTATATGATGCATCATGTATTTGTTGCAAAAGGACTGTGGAATATTGTGCAGGGTGTTGAAAAACATCCTATTACACCTACAAATATAGGTAGTGAAGCTGATGTTGATGGCATCAAAGATGGTGATATTTTGCAGATTACTATTTATGATGGAGTTCTTGTTGCACCTATTGTAGAGCAAATGCATTGGGATAGTAGAGATGCTCAGATGCATGCATTGATAGCAGTGTCCATCAAACATCCCATTATTCCTCACATTCACTCTTGCAAAATAGCTAAGGATGCTTGGCATCCACTTACCACATTGTACGAGGCTAGGAATGAGGCTCATGTTGCATACCTCCGAAAACAGTTGGAGAATGAGCATATGAATGAAGGTGATTCTATGGACAATTTTCTAACAAAGATCAAGGATTTGAAGGAACATTTGATTTTTACTGATGAAGAGAGTTCAGTTGTGGAGACTATTCTAAATGTTCTGCTCAACTCACATCAAAGTTTTGCTTCTACTCTTCGTTTGATGATGAAAGACAATCCAAATGCCATAACATTTGAAGAGTTACTTTTTGTTCTACTGCAGGAAGATCAGTTTAGGCAGAAGAGGCCTATTATGCGTGTTGTAGATCAAGCTTTCCTAGCTAATCAGAAAGGCAAAGGTAAATTGAAATCATCTACTAGTAAGCAAAAATCTACAAATGCGGCACACTCGAAGAAGGAAGACAAAGATGAGAAGAAATCAAAAAAGAAGAAATTGTTTTGCAAATATTGTAAAGCAAATGATCATGTCATTGAGAGATGTCCAAAACTGGCTACCAAAGAGGCAAAAAAGAAAGAGGCCGGAATGGTTGTTGCAGAGACCTCTACACCAAAAACAAAGTCTGCTATCCTTGTGCAGAATGAAGAATGAGCATTTAATAATGTTTGCAATTTTGAACCATCATCTCAAGAGTAGTGTATGTGTGTAGTAGACTCAAATGTCTCATATTTTGATAGTGGGGCAACCAAACATTTTACCTCATAGTGCACTTTCTTCACTTCACTCGAGCCTGCCCCTATAGGGAATACTCTCACATGCACCAACAACTCCTCTTATCCAATCATGGGAGTTGATAAGATCATTCTGACTATTATTGATGGTATTTCTTCACTTTGTCAGATGCTTTATTTGTGCTAGGGATCAGGAAGAACCTGTTATCACTTTTGGCTTTAGCCAAGATTGGCTTCGTTGTGAAATTTGTTGATGAAAAATGTACAGTTCATGATCTGTCAAATGGTGACGTGATTATTGCTTCTCCTATTTTATGTCACAAGCTATATAAGCTCATAAACTATGAAAAATCTGTGAATGATTCAACATGTGCAGTATATGATTCTCAGGCTATGTCAGATGCAAAGCTTTGGCATGCATGCTTTGGTCATCTGAATTTTGCTAGTTTGCTATGCCTGCAAAAATCTGAAATGGTATCCTCTTTGCTCAAAATTGAGACACCCAGTAAACATGTTTGTGAAGGCTATATTTTGGGCAAGATGCAGCATTCCTACTTTCGAAAAGATGGTTCAATTTGAACTACTCAAAAATTGCAGCTTGTTCATAATGATGTATGTTGTCCTATGCAAACACCCTCTTTTGGAAACTATCTTTACTTTGTGACTTTCATCGATGATTTTCACAGGCATGCATGGGTACATCCATTGAAGGCAAATTCCAAAGTGTTTATGTGCTTCAAACTGTTTTTGGTTCTGGCTGAAAATCTATCAGCATGTAAAATGGGCACCCTCTGTTCTAATCGAGGGGGGATATATGTCTTTTGAATTTAATGCATTTTTGGCTGAATGTGGGATAAAACATCAATGTAGAGTGATGTATACACCTCAACAGAATGGATTTGCTAAAAAAAAATAATAGGTCACTTCATGGAGATGGCGACGTGTATGGTCAAGAGTGAGGCTTTACCACATAGTTTTTGGCTTGAGGCTGTCATGTGTGGAGCATATGTACTTAATAGGTGTCCTACTAAAGCATAGTAGTCTATCACTCCATATGAGGCTTGACATGGTTATAAGCCATCTTTTGCTCACCTATTTATTTTTGGTTGTCTGGCATATGCATTAATGCTTGAACAACATTGTAGGAAATTGGATGATAAAGTAGTAAAATGTATTTTCATTGGGTACAGTTCTGAAAGCAAAGGCTATCATCTATATCATCCACAAACTAAATGCATTTTGGTTAGTCATGATGTTATTTTTGTGGAAGATGTTATTCAATCATTACTTTCATGTACTAAGGAGACATGTGTTAGCTCCAAAGACATGTATGATACTTTGGTGTCTCTTTTTAGAGGTGGACAGTCCAATGCTGGTGTAAATGATGTAACTTCTTAACCTTTGTAGGTTTCATGTGATGATGCAGATCATTCCATCTCTCATGCAGATTTAAATGATGCACTTGTTGATGAGAGAGTTGATATCAAGGACGCAAAACCTATGCAGAAACGGCTGGTGTAGACTTCGCATGACAACATATTTGATGCACCTCTATCATAATGTACTCGTTCAAACTCTCATAGTGCCTCTTTTGCATCATATTGCTATGCTATGACTGCCTCTAGTCTCTATGATGAGCATGAGCCTATTTTATTTGATGAAACATAAAATTCAAAAAATTGGATGGTTGCTATGCAATCTGAATATGATGCTATAATGAAGAATTTTACTTGGTCTTTATATGACTTGCCTCCTAGCAAGAAGGCCATTGGCACTAAGTGGTATACATGTTGAAGTGTAAGCCTGATGGAATAGTTGATAGGTATAAGGCTAGGCTTGTTGCAAAGGGTTATGCGCAAGAAAGAGCCATTGATTTTGATGCGATCTTTGCACCTATATGCTGAATGACTATTGTTCGTAGCATCTTTGCACTTGCAGCTCATCATGCTTGAAATGTACATCATCAGGACATTAAAAGAACATTTCTAAATGGTGACTTGCATGAAGAAGTGTATGTTTTTCATTCACGTGGCTTTGTGAAAAAAGGGCATGAAAACTAGGTGTGTAGGTTAAAGAAGGCATTATAGGGTTTAAAGCAAGCACCACATGGTTGGTATGAAAAGATGCATACCTATCTGATTGCACATGGTTTTGAGAACAGTCCAATTGAGAGCACCTTATATGTTAAGCGTGCTAATGATGTGCTTCTGATTGTTGTTGTGTATGTTGATGACATGTTGCTCGTTGGTCTCATGACAAGCATATTGCTAATTTTAATGTTGATTTGCATGGCTCATTTGAGGTGTCTCATTTGGGGCATTTGCATCATTATTTGGGCATACAATTCATGCAAGTTGATGGTGGAATGGATTTGTGTCAAACAAAATATATTAACACATTATTGTAGCGTTTTGGCCTTGAAGATTGTCAGCCTATTGAAACTCCTATGGAGACAGGTTTACAATTGAGTCTTCATGATGGTCGAGATGCATTTGATGCTATTCTCCATCAGCAAGTTGTTGGATGCTTGATCTACTTATGCATTACTTGGCCATATATTCAGTATGCTCTCTCACAGATGAGCAGGTTTATGCATTGCCCCAGGTATCAGGCATTGGCAGGACCCTAAGCGCATATTTCGCTACTAGAGTGGTACTCGACTACTTGGATTGTTTTATCCCAAGGGGGGATCACTAACGTGAGATTTGCATGCTTTTTTTTTTTAGTGATTGGCTCATTGCTATGAAACTTGTGTGTCCACTAGTGGCTTTTGCTTCATGCTTGGTAGCTCATGTATATCTTGGTTGAGCAAGAAGCACCCTACTGAAGACACTTCCAGTTGTGAGGCTGAGTATAGGGAAGCTTTCATAGCATATTGAGTATCTGTGGCTCAGATGCCTTATGGCTGATTTGGGTGTTGGCGAGTCTTCTCCCACCACCATCTTCACTGATAGTCAGAATGCATTGGTAATTGTGAGGAACCCTATGTTCCATGCTCTCTCTAAGCACATTGAGGTGCATTATCATAATGTCAGGGAGAGGTTCTATGCTGGAGAGATCAGCTTGGCATATGTGCCCACATAGGAGAACAATGCAGACCTTTTCACGAAGGCTCTGCCTAGGGAGAAGTTTGAAGCTTTCCACAAAGTTGTGGGCTTACTTCCTTTTGTGGATTGATTCCACATAGCTTGGCACTTCCTTATACATGAGTGCCAACTCCTTGTTCACTGCATAATTCCCAATGGGATTTGTTAATATATCTAGGTAGTGATGTGTGTGAACACACTAGGACTGTCGGTGCACTTTTTTCCCTCTTTAGGAGGTTTTTTTCCCTTGGTTTGTATATATGCCTATAGCCCTAATGGGTTACTCATCTTCGTACATTCTAGTGGTAATACATTCAGTATTGTGTGTTGTGCTCCAAGCTTCTTCTTCTTCCTTGTGTTGTTTGTGTGCTTCCGTAGATCTCTAACTCCAAGAGGACATCGCTACATTTCTATCTCAAAGGAATTAGTGAAGTCAAATTGTTACATCCTTAACCATGTTGGAAAGTTGTTGCCTGGTTATACAACATATTTTGGAGTAGTGCTACATAGAGTATCCTTCAACCATTTAATTTTCCTATTTTGCAATAATGTCTTTCAGCATTAACGAGTTAGAACTCTTTACCTCTGAAAAAGCTCTCTTTTGAAGGTCCAAATTTTAGTTCTTAAAAAAATGGAGAACTATATTGATGAAATAAATAAACACTTCAAAATCATATCTTTCATGGTTTTAAAAGATTTCTTATTTAACGAGTTAGAACTCTTTACCTCTGAAAAAGATCTCTTTTAAAGGTCCAGATTTTAGTTCTTAAAAAATGGAGAACTATATTGATGAAATAAATAAACACTTCGAAATCATATCTTTCATGGTTTTAAAACATTTCTTATTATTTAACCTATCACTTTGCAGGGTTTAAAAGAATGTTTTACTTCTCTCGTATATATTTTCACATCATGGTCAATAAGAAAAGAAAAATTGTTTATTCCTTTGCCTTATTGATCACAAATGTGCAAAAGAGGGATAGAAAAAAGATGCTCGAATGGCTGTTGCGAAAGCCTCTATACCCTAATTAGAGTCTACAAATCTTGTGCAAAATGAAGAATGGGCATTTACTACTGTTTGCGGTTATGACCTATCTTTTCATGAACATTGTATGTCTGAAGTAGAATCAGATGTTTGGTACTTTGATAGTGGAGCAACCAAATATATTACCTCGCAGCATAGTTTTTTCACTTCACTTGAGCTTGCCCTTATAGTGAAAATTGTCACATGCACCAACAACTCCTCTTATCTTATTATGGGAGTTGGTAAGATCATTCTAACTACTAGTGATGGTAGTTCTTTTACATCATTGGATGATTTATTTACGCCAAGGCTCGAGAAAAATCTGTTATCAATTTCAGCATGAGCCAAGATCGGCTTGGTTGTGAAATTTGTTGATGACATATGTACAGTTCATGATGTGTCAAATGGCAATGTTATTATTGCCTCTGGCATTTTATGTCGTGGGGTGTATAATCTCATAGATTATGCAAAATTTTTGAATGATTCAATATGTGCAGCTCAAGTTTCTCAGGCTATGTGTTGTAGAGCGAAGAAGAGCAAAAGGCAGAGAAAAAGACGGGTCCCAAAATTTTTCCGATTTGGACACTTTATTTTTGTATCATAATCATTTTGTAATATATTTTCCGATGTAAATGCACGAAGATTAGTAGCTTACCCATGTAAATTAGTAGTAAATTATCCTTTTAGTGAATAAAGTGCCAGTCTCTTGTGTAAAAGGACCAGTTTTAGGGCACATGTATATAAGTCAATTTGTGACTCTTTGTAGAGACTTTTGGCCATTGTGAGAATCAAGAGCACATAATTTCAAATTTGTGTCTTCTCCTCTCTGTATCATCTTCTTTGTGAGCTTGTATGCATGTGTGTTGCTTGAAAAGAATGTTAGGAAGTGTTATCTTTCCATGAAAGTGTTTGTTTGTTGTGGTTAAGGTGTGTGTGAAGTGTAGGAAGTGCTGAAGTGTAGGAAGGTCATTCCCATGACTCAGTATTTTGCTCATAACTTGAAGTAGAAGCATCAAAATTGATTGAAAATACCATCATTGCATGCGTCTTCTCAAGAGCTTCGAAAGACATATGATATTTGCTATATTTGGAGTTCAAAGCTAAGAGAAAAGCTCAATTTACTGTTGGCTGTTGCTCCAAGTATCGTGACACCATGACTGATAGTTGAAGCTTGTTTGGATTAGTCTTTGCCTTTTTTGCACTCTTTGGGAAGCTCATTTGCATTGATCATCATTTGAATGCATGTCTTCATACACTTGGCTAGGTTTTGATACTCCTCGGATTGATAAATAAAGCGTGAATCCCCACTATATGCACTTGAGGGAGATCGAGGTATAGGCTCTTTCTCCACAAGTCCCTAGGTTTGTCCTTAGGTACACACATTTTTGGCGTCGTTGCCGGGGAATGTCGAATAAAACTGAGGCATTCGTATGATGGTAAGTAGCTTTTAGCATTGAAGCGAGTAGAGGAGTTGTGTATTTCTCTTCTTTGGTAAATCACACTCATCCGCACTTACTACTTCTCACTTTTGAAGTGTGTGTAGTGAGTTGATAGTCTAGGGAAGTGAGTGGAGTGAGTAGAGTAGGAGGAGGAAGGGAGTACGTTAGGAAGTTATAGTAGTCATTAATCTTAGTCTTGTTGAGTCTTTATAGTTAGGAGAACTTTTCAAAAAAGTTTAAAACCCAAAAATTATCCTTTTTCAAATCACTTGTCTCCAAGGCGAGTATCGAGTGAGCTAGCTGTCAAGTGTCGTGAGCTGAGACCAGGGTTTTTAAGCATTGCAGTGCGAGCAAGAGGGATAAGAGAGTTGGGAAAAGCTTCCAAGGTGAGCATACTATTGATTCCTTGTGCTTAACTCCTTTTGAAATCAAGCTGTCAGAAAAAAGGCCTGCGACAAGTATCATGAAAGGTAGACAGGGGTAAAGAGAGAGTTTATTCTGCGATACAGACTATGGGAAGAGGGTAGATGCACTCTAAGAACATGTGTATGCACTCAAAATACAAAAAAACACTTGCAAAAATTTGAAAAAGTGTCAAGTATCGTGTTCTCCCGCGGTTGAGGTATCACGATACCTAGGTATCGTGAACTCCTATGGTCGAGTATCGCGATACTTGCAAGTGGTTGAATATCGTGTATCATTGAGAAATCCTCACGATACCAGTCGCATATCGTGTATCGTGTATCGCGGAAATCTGATAGCGATACCTGTCAAGTATCATCTATCATGAATTTTCAATCACGATATCTGAGACATATCGAGTATCATCAGAGTCCTTCCACGATACTTGTTGGATATCGTGTATCGCTTGAAATTTTTGCGATACTTGTGCAGTATCGAGTATCGTGTTCATAGAAAAACGATCTCTGTCTAGTATCGACTATCGTGGAGGATCCCCTTGTGGACTATCGGGTATCGTATATCGTGAGTCTCTAATCGCGATATTTGCGAGATAGATATCGTGATCGTGGGGGCAATCATCCCGATACCTCGCAAGTATCGTGAGACACAGCAAGTATCGAGTATCGTGAGACACAGCAAGGTCAAGTATCGCGTATCAAGTTCATGAAGTATCGAGTATCGTGTTTATCCAAGTATCGTGTATCATGCCCTGTCTAGTGGTTGAGTATCATGTATCGTCTTGCTTAAGTATCGAGTATCGTGGTACCTTTCTAGTGTCAGATATCAAGTATCATGGTATATTCTTTTGGAGTGGGATATCGTGTATCGTGTTCCTCAGAGGATGTTTCTCAGTCACTCAAGTAAATTCCATAAATTGGGACCACAGCAAGGAGCTTTGGAGGTTAGGAGTGGTTAAAACAAGAAGAGAACTTTTAAGTGAATGAACCTAAGGTCTGGGAGAACCCTAGGAAGCCGAAGAAGTGTAATCTCTTCAGTGGGAAGTGTAGCTGAACCCAGTAGCCGTTCCCATTATTCTGACACCTCTAGTGAGTCAGAGGAAGAAATTCCCATGGCTTCAGAGAACATGCAAAATACCGTACCAATGATTGGCATGATTCAATTATTGAGGGACAATATCAGACATCTTTGGAATATGTGAACACCAACCAAAATGTGATACCTATCTACCTAGATGGTCTAAACCGATCAGTGGTCAGACTAAAGAAAGCTTCAGATGCTTACATAGTGCCTAGGCCAGCACTTAAGTATGTAGGCGGATTTTACATGGACACAAGAGACATCCAGTATGTTGTTAAGGAACACCCTGAAAGTATCAACGAACAAGGGGAAGAAGATAATGCTCATAACTCTAATGCAAAGGGACATGAAGAACAAGTGACCACTCCTAGAGGGAGATCTACTGTTGTTAGGGTTTGGAGAGGAGACCTAGTTCCCCAAGATGACTCCTTAATGGATGTGTATTTGATCAATGGAATGGAGCATCTCCTTAGATCCCACTCTTCATTATGGGAAGTAGCCCCTAACCCATTTACTGTCTACGAATTACAAGATCCTGAATTTCCCACCATCATCACATGTTTGGACAAAAACCATAGGAGGTAGTGGCCTCTAACAGAGTTAGAAAGAGCAGGGTTGAAATATCAGAACAGTCCGGTGTTCCCTCTTAGGGATCAAGCCACTACTTCACAAAACCCCCAAGGATCTTTTCAAGATAATTCATATCAGCATTCTAGACAAACACAACAAACCCATATTCTAGTCAGACCCCATGTGCACTTTGCTATGCCTGCAAATAATCTGAACTATCGGCCTCAGCCACCTGTTGACCCAAGGAATAGAATTGTTGTCCTAGATAGACCACCTTTGGTAAGAGGACTTGGTATACCGATAGGAAGACCAGTTTTCCCTATGATGCCTAGACCACCTAAGGCAGGAAGAAGATTAAGACCCATTCAAGTCGCCAAATGCATGAGAAACCATTATGATGGCTCTAGTGAACCTTACAATCATATAGCTGAATTCAAGCAAGTAATCAGAGCTGAACAAGTAGAAGATTTTTTGATCCAATATGAATCCTTTGGTCTAACTTTGACAGACACAGCTTTAGCTTGGTTCCAGCCATTAGATCCTAATAATTTTCAAAACATGGAACAAGTCTATCAATAAATGATTGAGGAATTCACTAAATCTAGGATTAAAAACAACTCTTCTTCATTGATCCATAGTTTTAAGCAAGCTCCTACAGAATCAGTGAGATTGGCAGCAAGAAGATTCAAACAATATCTGGATAGATGCCTTGTTGAAGAGAGACCCACCCAAAACAAAATGGTGTCATTGTTTTTGGAAGGATTAGTGAATGGATCATTTTAAAGATCTCTGGTATATGTGAAAAGAGTTCAAACTTTGCAAGAATGTATGAAGGAATGTATTGACCTAGAGGACAACCTAGGAGAAGATCTAAAAATACCTCAAGGTAGTGTGAAAAGTGAAGATTCCGCTAGCAGCACATCAAACCCTGAGAACAATGTAGAGGAAATAGCCGACTTAGTAGTAAAGAAACTGAATGTTCAAGGACAGAGGAACTACCCCAACAACCCAATGAGAGTACCCATGCTTAGAAGATGTATGCATTGTGGAGGTGATCATCCCTCTCATTTGTGTACTAGGGGGAGTAGTCGCACCACCTGCTTATGCCTACAATAGACCACCTATTTCGGGCCCTCTACAATATTGCAGCATAGAACAAAAGTACATGAACAACAGTATAGAAAACAGTCCTTACAATTGGCAATCAAGACCAGTACAACCGCTCATGAGACCTTATGGATACCCTCTGAGAGATCAAGGAGGAGAAGCCTTTAGATATCCTACATATCAACAATAGACACCATTACCAGGACCTTATGCTTACCAAAATTACACTCAACCACAACCGGTTTTAGGGCAACAACCGCCCCATCCTCAAAAAGTTGTCCCAGTGAAAATGGCTCAACCTGAAGAAAACTTAGAGAGAGCAATCATTCTAGCCACACCTTTGACTAGTAATGAACCATATGACTCATCCTATGACCATAGTCAAGGAAACTATCCCAATTATGAGAGCTCTATGATAGAATATGGACAAATGTACGAACCATATACATATGGCATGGAAGCACCAAATAATTCTTACGGATATGAGCAGGATTATGTACCATTGATGTACACAGCTCCCAGAGCACCCATACCCTCCCGACCCATGAATAGACCGCATGTACCTAGAGGACCATGTTATAGATGTGGAGGTGATCATTATATCAGAGAATGTACACTACCAAACCCACCACCACCACAGCGAGTTTGGGAAGGATACTGTAGTGATTGTGGTAAAGAACACCTTTTCAGAGATTGCCCCAAGAACCCCAATAAAGTTAACTCGAACGTGCAGATCAATGTGATAGAGGTGATAGAATCGTCAGGGAGTGATAAGGAGTACACAGTACCATTGAAAGCAATAACAAGAGCTAAATCCACAGACACACCAGAGAAAACTGGGGAGAATGACCAAAGCAACAGAGAGGTGAATACACCCACACCTCAAAGAGTTGAAGACTCGAAAGGTCCTGGAAAAAGTATCACAAGTAAACGAAGATAGAGATGGAAGAATCGTAGAGATAGGATAAAGGAAAAGAAACTACGGCAACAGATGGAGAAGGAAAAAAATGAACAAGATCAAAAAGAAAAACAGAAACTTGAAGAAGAAAATAAAAAAGGAAAGTATAAGAAAGAAGAGGTAGGATCAATTTTAGCAGATCCCATGCCAAAAGAGTTAGCCATGTGGATTCAGGCGTACCAAGCACGAATTAGAGCAGGATCAACCATTGAACAACATGAAAAAGAATATCCTAGAGGTGACTTAGAGAAAGAAAGGTTGGAGATTTGCAAGAAATTAATTGAAGTAGCTCAACAAACCTTAGAAAAACCTGTCTGTAGACTACCCTATTCACGAATTCCCGAAAAAGAATTCCAAGAGTGTGTCATCCCTAATGACCCCGAGATAACCAAAGAAGGTAGGACACATAATGAAAAACACTGCGAGGATAAAAGGGAAGGATCCATTGTCCCCGAAGCCGATGGAGAATGGCCTAAAGACTTGTGGGCAAGAGTCCAAGAAGATACATGGAAGAAAGTTGAAGGAATAGAACCACCCTTTGAAGAGCTAGAAGCAGGAGGTGAATTAGAACATTCAATACCTGAGCTGAATTCAGAAGGATTATTACCCTTTGACCAAAGTGAAAAGGAAAATGACAGTGAAAAGGTCTTGCCCAATTACACAGGAGAATACGAACATAATTCGGAATTATACTGCATTCCCTCAATAAGAAAAATAGAACAGAACCCATCAGTCCAAACATCGGACATCATACAACACCTTAGAAAGGTAAAAATCCCTTGTACTCTGACATTGGAAGAACTTTTGAAGGTCAAACCACATTTGAAGGAGAAATTAACCAGTCAATTGGAGATCAAGGCGGAAGAGAAGGAGATGCCTGATGAAGTGACCACAGTCAAAATCCCGGTCGATAAGGTTGGAGATTTCAGCGAAGGAGATGAAAGAAACACTTGTCTTCCAATTACCTATAGGGGTTACACCACTAAAGCCATCTTGGATTCTAGAGCTGGAGTAGGAATTGCAACTAAAGAAATCTGGGAGAAATGGGGAAAACCAGGTCTAAGACCAACATGCATGAAGATACAAATGGCAGACGGACACACTGAACGACCCTTGGGATTATTGGAATGGGTAATTTTTACCACTTGCGGAGTTGAATTCGAACACACCTTAGCGATATGTCAATTTGAAAGGGCTAGCAATTATGAAATGATACTTGGAAGACCCTTCATGAGACAGCTAAAGGTAGTGCAAGATTGGGGAAAAGATGCAGTATACTTACAACATGAAGGAACCACCACACCTACACGTACCAAGATGTTCCTCCCTTGCAATGGAATCAGATTCATAAAGAGGAAGACGAGCAGTCAATTCACAGTATAGGTTCAAGTGATCAATCATGGATGAACGAAGACACTCATCTATGGATATGCCAAACTGCGAAAAAGGAGGAGGATAGAAGGAAAGGATGGTAGCAAAGGCAGGGAGTCGCTAGATCTGTACAAGATCCAGCTTTCATGCCTCAAGTATTCCTCGATGAAGAATTTGAACCTCATGGTTGGATGGAGATATTAGCCACTCTCGATGTATGTGTAAACGAAGAAGTGATAACCATGAATGAATGCATTGACGAGGAAGGATATGATGTTAGTCTATATGTGGTAGTTTTTCAAGAGGCGGAAGAAGGAGAAGTAGTTGAAAAAGAATGGAAGGAGGATTATGAGAGCATTGAAATGGAACATGAACATATGGAAACAGAAAATGGAACTCAAGGAGTAAGTGTCATAATTAATGAAATAAATCAGGAGGGACACAGGAAGAAGAGCTTGGATTAGATAAAGCAAAAGATGATGAAGAAAACAAGCCTCAAGACCAATTTGAAGTACCTGCCCACTTCAAAAAATATGAAGTAGAAGAGAGGAAAATTGCTATTCAAATGCCGAAACGAGAAGCACAACCAGGAAAACAAACCAAGAAAATTGTAGTAACCTTGGAGGAAGGAGAAGAAAGATGTACTTTATAGGTCAAGATGTCTCAATGGAGGAAGAACAAGAGTTAATACGACTCATAAGGGAATATAGGGACGTCTTTGCTTGGACATATAAGCATTTGAAAGGAGTAGATCCTTCTATATGTGCCCATAGAATCCCCATGACATCTCAACCTAAACCTTCCAAACAAAGGCCATACACATATAACGATGTCTACTCAACAAAAATTAAGGAAGAGATAGACAAGTTGTTAGATGCTGGGTTTATTTATGAGATTGAACACATGGAATGGGTGTCACCTTTGGTTGTTGTACCGAAAAAGAATGGTAAGTTAAGAGTATGCATTAACCTGAAAAAAGTAAATGCTGCCACCATAAGAGATAGTTACCCATTACCCATCACGGATCATCTTTTGGAAAGAGTGGCAGGGAAGCAAGTTTATAGTTTTCTGGACGGCTTTTCAGGGTATAATCAGGTAGCCATCACTCTTGAGGTCCAACATAAAATAGCCTTTGCAACTGAATGGGGAGTGTACGCCTTTAGGGTTATGCCTTTTGGCCTAACCAATGCCCCAGCCACTTTCCAAAGATTGATGTGCCATGTATTCAAGGAGTTCTTGAGAAAGAGTATGGAGGTATACGTGGATGACTTATGCACTTATTCTGCTATATGATCAGAACATATCCCTGAACTAGGAAAGATCTTTGCCAAATGTCAACAATATAGAGTATGCCTTAATCCAGAAAAGTGTGTCTTCATGGTTCGACAAGGAAAGATATTAGGACATATTGTCTCTAAGAATGGAATCTCAACGGATGAAGACAAAATCAAAGTAATTCTGGATTTACCAGACCAAAGACTGCTAAAGAAGTACAAGCATTTATGGGACATTGCCAATACTACCGAAGATTTATACATATGTATGCCATAATTGCTAGACCTCTTTATGCATTATTATCTCAGTTTAATTGGACAAAAGAATGTGAAAAGGCCTTTAACAAATTAAAGAGTCGATTAAGTTCAGCCCCAATCCTTTGAGTACCTAATTGGAGCAAACCATTTCACATTCATGTAGATGCTTCAGGATGACTAGTACGATGGTTTCTACTGCTGATGGAATTTGATTTTGAAGTAGTAGAGCAGATCACCTATCAAGAATGACACATGGAGAACCACCCATAGGAGTACCTGATGATCTGCCTGACACGTACCTTTTTAATCTCGAAGTATGTCCCCAATGGGCAGAAAAGTTGATCCCAATACTTACATATGGACCTAAACATGGGATCTCTCCAAACCAAAATCAAGATTTATGGAAGACAAAAAACCTTCAGATCATTGCTAGAAGCCTATATCACCAAGACTCAAGTGGATTACTCATGAGATGTGTGGAAGAGGAGGAACAAGAAATGTGGCTTCAAAAAGCACATGTAAATCAATGGAAAACTCATTTGAATGCAAACGGAACATGGCAAACATTGAAGAGATTAGGCATATATTGGCCAACCATGTACACATAATTATGTATCAGCCTGCCCAACTTGTCAAGAACGGAATCCAAAAGAGAACTCTAATTTATGTTACTCCACTGTGGCAGCAAGATGGAGCATGCCTCTAGTGAAGTTCTTGAAGACCCAAGAATACCCGGAGGGAGCCACTCTAGCAAGGAAACGTGCACTTGTGGAACAAAGCAAGGACTATGCTCTCATAGGAAAACAACTCTTTAAGCAAGGAAGAGATAATCATTTACGAATGTGCATTCATGAAGACGAGTATCTTGCTGTCCTAGAGATGGCACAAACAGGAGCTGCAGAAGGACATTTCTCTGCTGATAAAACTGCAAAAATGATTCTCTTTGCAGGAATGTGGTGGCCAACTCTACATCAAGATGCAGCAACATATGTGCAACGATGTGATACTTGTCAACGAATGAAATATCCAATTAGAAGAGATGAAATGCTGTTGAAACCCATGATGAGTGCTAGAGCCTTTACTAAATGGGGAATAGACTTCATAGGACCTATTAGTCCACCAGCTAAAGGATCTCATGTTGAGTACATAATTGTAACCACAGACTATTTGAACAAATGGGTTGAAGCCAAAGCAACCATGAAAAATGATGCAAGAACTACAGCCAAGTTTCTCTTTGAGAACGTTTTCACTAGATTTGGAGTGTCGATAGAAATTGTGAGTGATAGAGGCACACATTTTGTGAATGAAGTAATAGAAGCCTTACTGAATGAATTCTTGGTAATTCATAAGAAATCAGCCCCATATCACCCGCAAGCTAATGGACAGGCCAAAAGTTCAAATAAAACCTTGTGCACAATTCTCACTAAAATTATTAACAATGGAAGATCTAATTGGGATAAACAATTACATCATGCTTTATGGGCATTCTGAGTAGCCTACAAAACAGCTATATGAACTACTCCTTTTAACTTAGTGTACGGACAGAATGCTATTTTGCCAATTGATTTCTTAATACCCACTCTCAAAGTAGCAACAACTTATGAGTGGACTGGACATGAACTATCAGCTCAATTGGATCAAATAGAAAAGTTACATGAAATTAGGTTACAAGCAGTAGCAAGGATTTATGCTGCAAAAAGACGATAGAAGGCATATTTTGATGCTCATATTTAAGATAAAAATTTGAAGGAAGGAGATTTAGTTTTGGTATATACCTTGAAACAACATGCTAAGAAACTGCAAAAAAGGGGATATGGCCCGTTAATCATCAATCGCATATCCACCAGCGGAGCCATCAGTTTAGCAACCCTAGATGGAGACATATTGCCAAACTATATCAGTGGATGTTGAGTGAAAAAATATATAGAGCCATTGAATGAAGAGATAATGTCACGATTAATAGTGGGTAAAAATAGGTGCATGGAGGAAGAAAGAATACGAGAAGAAGCTAGGCAAGAAGCACTAGAACGAATCAGTAAAAGAAAAGAGTGGATGAGAGAGAGAGATAGAGATATAGACTAGGAGAGGAACTCGCCCCAATGGCTAATTTTAGAGCCATTGAAACCCTAGGTCAGCAAATGACGCTACCTTATTTGAATTTGGGTGCTGGAACAAAAGAATACCACTTGGTGGATGCTCTCATTGACACAGGAGCCGCTATCAGTTGTATCACATTTTTGTTGACTCAAAAACTCAAGGAAGAATTACGGCCCTCTAAGGCACAACTGATTGGAATAGGAGGAAAAATTACCAAATGTATAGGAGAGATTACTTTACCTCTACATCTCAGAAACAACACAATGGACCAGAAACTCTTAGTATGTCATGACTAGGACTTATTAGAAGAGTTTATGTTACGCCAAGATTGGATATATGAATACGAAGTGACTATTCAATTGGCCTCAGGATACATCTCAGCCAAGATAAGATATCGTGAAGTATTGAGCATGCTAGACAAACGACCAATCAAAGCCAAAAGTATAGAACCGAGAACTCACTTAAATGAGCACAATGACGAATGTACGTTCACTCACACTATGGAAACCACTTCATCGAATACTTCATGTGCGGACACAACGAATCCTGATTGCACACAATTCTCTAATCTAGTCAATCACATGATTAGTGTTCTAGCCAATAATAGCCTCAGTGAGGAACCGAGCACCAGAGAGACAAGTTAGCAAGACTCTTACGAATCTGCACACATTAGGATATACCCCGTTCCTTACACTAGACAGGCTTGGATCCAAAAAGATCAAATGAATGCGTATCTTCAACAATAGAACTACTCACGACATCAGAAGGAACGACAGAATAAAAATACACATCATTTTGAACACCTCGTTCCACAAAGAATTGCTCGAGTATGGATTCCGAAGAAGGTGGTAGCTGCCCAGCCGGCCCGAACTCAAATATGGATTCCCAAGTCATGTACTCAAATGACAATCATCAAAAAGGACGAGTCAAGGCACAAGGAGAATCAGT
The DNA here is from genome assembly GCA_020310875.1 of Ceratopteris richardii. Classification (NCBI taxonomy): domain Eukaryota; kingdom Viridiplantae; phylum Streptophyta; class Polypodiopsida; order Polypodiales; family Pteridaceae; genus Ceratopteris; species Ceratopteris richardii. The sequence continues at coordinate 44,580,052 of CM035438.1, read as the reverse complement.
ATGATATAAAGGCAAAACGATATAAGATAAACTGCTACAGGATAGAGCAGGAGTCCTCCAAGATTCAAAAAGCAAACAAAGCAGAAGCACCACATGAGAAGCACCACATTCACCAGGAATGTTGGGAACACAATCTGTCCCAACAGAATAAAGTAGATTTGGATGCCAAAAGACAAGACAAGCTGTATACATCTACCAAATAATTCGAGTTGCACACATTTGGAGTTACCAGAACCCAAAGTATGCATGATAGGGCCACATTACAAGGCCAAGCTTTCGGCACATTTTTCTTCTATTTCAGGATAGTGAAGCACATTTCCCTCTTGGGAAATAGGAGAGCACTTGTACATAATCTAATAAAATCACTCAAAAAATTAATAACAGGCTTCGGCTATGAACTAACTTTTCTGTTTTTCTTTCAGACAAAAATATAAAAATATATAAAAGTATGAAAAATCCCAGGTATTACCTTTCTCACACCCACGGGGAAAGGATGACACTATTCACGCGGAGCATTGCCAATCTAATGACGGATAAATGAAGGATGGTTTTAGATACCATCTTCCCACTAATTAATACTCTACATTGAGTGCAGATGGCATCTTCTAATTTTGAGGCTACGCAAGAAGAAGAGATCCAGCTTCTTCCCTTGGAATCAATAACTAAGGCAAGAGGTCATTGGTTTCTGGATGACCAACCAGTGTCCCAACTCATTTTCATGGCGACCATCAAGATTATGGATAGGGATCACTACTTCCCTATCGTGTCACAAGATTTCAAGACTATCATACAAGGATTACCGCGCATGACACATGTTTGGACAGAAGCAGGAATTGATGCATTCCTAAGACTGCCTATCTATATGCCAAATTTCCAGAGATGTACGCAAGTGATGAATACACTTCAGTCTGCATCGAATAAGGCATCAGTCCTAGAAGCAAGGGTACTTGACAAAGTTGGTACCTAGAAAACAATTCAATTCACTCATGAGCTAATTAACAGAGCTTTTGGATGGAATCAAGAGGGACTCACCAATGTCAAAGATGAGTGTCATGATCCAAAAAAGAGAACATTTTTGGAAATCAAGAGAACGAATATTGAAGACACTATTCGCTTAGTGCACCAGCATTTTTGCTTTCCAAGTATGCATAAATACACAGCACCTCAAAAGATTATTGTGCAACTACTCTCACACGCTATGAGACAAGTGGGAAATAAAGTAAACATGACTCCATATGTTCAAGACTGCCTATTTGAACCAAAGAAAAAGTGGGGTCAGAAAAAGTTTCTGAATGGTAGTTCGGCCTTGACCCTACTCATTTATGAGGCACTTGACATGACGAATTGTTTATGCTTGATGCCGACATCAACAGAGCTAGCGAAATATGCCAAGTCAGCGACTGTTCCAAAGAAAAAGAAAATAGCCACATCTATTGAAGAAGTAGGAACCAGTTCAAAGAAACCCATGAGGGGGACTAAACGCCTAAGAGAGGAAGAAGCTCAAGAGACACCACAATCAAAGAGAACACATATATTGCTAAAGATTCCAATGACACAACAACCAATTACGAAAAGAGGCCTCTCTGTAGCCCTAGAAGAAACGCATCAATATATGTGGGGGCAAGTAAATTTGAACATTCAAGGTCACCATTACAAACAGGCAAGCCAGGAAAAGAAACACAAAGATAAAGAACATACTCTAGAACAATCTACCAGATACAAAGAACTAGGGTTAGAACATTCGAGCTCTGATGAAGAATCCAGCCCAGAGAAGGACACCTTAGACACTCATATACGAACTGAAATGAACAACGAAGAATGGACAGAAATAAACCAGGTTGAAGTCACACTTGACAATCAACAGTAAAAAGCACAGCACCAGGAAGTACAAACTGAACAGGAACACTTGATTCAGTTAAATGATCAGTCTGACAAAGATAAGCATCAAGGAGGCTCCAGTAACTAATAAAGATGTAGTGCCACCTATCAAAGAGGAAATACAAACTCCAGTGGACCAGGAAGCAGGCCTACAACAAAATAAGGAGCCAACCATGATCGAAGTGCCTGATGATACACATCAAGGTAAGATTGACCACAAGGAGGTTGAGCCAAGCATACAACTTCATATTAGGACACCTTAGACACTCATATACGAACTGAAATGAACAACGAAGAATGGACAGAAATAAACCAGGTTGAAGTCACACTTGACAATCAACAGTAAAAAGCACAGCACCAGGAAGTACAAACTGAACAGGAACACTTGATTCAGTTAAATGATCAGTCAAAGATAAGCATCAAGGAGGCTCCAGTAACTAATAAAGATGTAGTGCCACCTATCAAAGAGGAAATACAAACTCCAGTGGACCAGGAAGCAGGCCTACAACAAAATAAGGAGCCAACCATGATCGAAGTGCCTGATGATACACATCAAGGTAAGATTGACCACAAGGAGGTTGAGCCAAGCATATAACTTCATATTAGGCAGCCCCATGATACTACGTTACACGTTGCACAAGGGAAACATGTTACAACAGGAGAAGAACCTAGTATTCCCACCACATGGTTAAATGTGGATGTAACTCAATTGAAACCTGTTGTCAAGCAAATGATACAAATGGTCATGGACGCGCAATAGCAAATGATGGACACAGATACGGATTATGACAAGGCCATGCGGGAAAAGAATCAATTTCAAATCATGAGTGAACAACAGCTCATCCAGACCCAGCAAGAGATTTCAGTCAAAGGAAGGGAGATAACCTCAGCTAAAGAGCAATGTAACACCTTGATGAAACAGCATCATCAACTCCAGGCACAATTAACAGATTTACAAAGACAACTTGAAGCCAATGAAGCAGACAAGGAGAGAATGAAAGTTAGAAGCAACTTGCTAGAAACACAATTAAAAGTATACATGGAAGAAAATGATAGTTTGCACAGCAGAAATAAAGAATTGATGAAAGCATTATTATATGACCAACCTATAGAAAAAGAAGAGACTTCTGCGACTGACCAGAAAGAATTAAGAGATCAGAATGAGAAGTATGCAGAGTTGTTGAAGCAAGAGCAGACCTTAAGAGAAGAATGGCAACGTAAGTACGTTCAAGAAACCAGTGAGCTAAAAAAGCAGCTTAATACAGCCAATGGAAAACTCGCAGTATGTTATAGTGAAAATATGGATCAGGTAGCAGATTGGTAATGAGTTACTTGCTACCAAAGAAGCACTTCAAGCAGCTATGCAAGAAGTCGAAGAGAAGACTGCACGCCTTGCACAATTAGCAACTAAAGCAGAAGAGCAAGTACCAATCGAGACACCAGTAGAGCCAACACGAGAGAATCCTACTCACGAGGTTGAGGTACGTCCTCTATCTCCCCTGATTTATAATTCTCCAATAAAAGAGCAGATGGCGGACCCATGTGATGATCATCCCATGCCATACACTGCAGAAATAGGTCAGAAGGAACAGGCACTATTGGTGTCCCAGTTGACTGAGAATTTTGAAAATGAAGTGATCAAAGTAATGAAGGAGGCCAAAATAAAGGGCAAAGACTTGGAAACCATATTGAAGCCTTTCAACATTCCGTATAGATTATTGAAATAGAAGACAAGGCAATACATAAAGAAGACCACATAGAAAAATCCAGATGACCAATTGCATTTTAAAGATAACACATTCAATTATACTCAAGAAGAATTTGAAGCGGCACAGCCTGTCTAGAGAAGAAAATTTTTGGAGAAAAATCCGACATTGCGGGTGCACTGGCAAGCAGCACCATACTAATTACAGGTAAACCCTTAATTTTGCCCACCACCACGTCGTCGAGAAGCGAGAGAATTTTTGGACATGCAAAAGAATGGTGCTATCAATAAACAGTGGCTGAATTATCCGCTACTTCCAAGTCCACCCCATAATTATTTACTAATGGAAGATTCGATGTCATCCAATTTGAATGCCAGACTGGTGGCATATGAATTAAGCTTCTTCGCTGACCATAGACAGCCGCCACATGATGGTGTGAAAGCAGAACAGTGGAAGCAACTCATGATACATGAAGCTAATCTGCTTAATGAAACAAAGCAAAAAGTGTACAGAACATACTCCCATCGACTTCCAAAGCCTGTCGGGGATGACAGAGTTCAGGAGGGGGGCAGTGTTGAGGGAGAGTCTAGCAAAAAGAAGAAAAGAAGATGACAAAAAGAAAGAAGCTTCACTAAAAAGATAATATTTTGAAGACATGTCTCTACAAGAAGCCCCGCAGGGGCACAACACCTATCTCTGCACATAGCCCCGCAGGGGCACATATCAAGGAAAAGCACGTAGGTGGAAGGAGGAACCAGGGCCAGGAAAGTATCCATGAAGAAGTGCAAGAAGATATCCAGTGGTTCCATAGCCACACGAGGGTGCTTCAACCTCTTGATCTTTGGAAGGTTTAGATTGAAGACTGAAGGACCACATCCTCATACCTTCCACTGGTGGCGTGCGTGGCAGCCCGACTTAACACAACAACCCGGAATTAAAGAGGTTATTAGTGAGATAGACTACGAACATCAGGTAGTCCATCTCCATGGGTTGCGCGCGATGAAAAGAAAACAACAGGCAACACGAATGCATCAGGCCTAGAGGATGTAAAAGAAGAATCAAGAAGAGGCCATCAAAACTAAACACCGGTTTAACAAGCAGGCAGAACTGACCAAGAGATGCATGTGAACAAAAAGCTAAAGACAAGAAGTAAAGCCTGTCAAGGGACGACAAAGACAAAGAGGGGGAGAGTGTTGCAGAGCGAAGAAGAGCAAAAGGCAGAGAAAAAGATGGGCCCCAAAAGTTTTCCGATTTGGACACTTTATTTTTGTATCATAATCATTTTGTAATATATTTTCTGATGTAAATGCACTAGATGATTTCTCTAGATGCATCCCCACAGAAGATTAGTAGCTTACCCATGTAAATTAGTAGGAAATTAGGCTTTTAGTGAATAAAGTGCCGGTCTCTTGTGTGAAAGGACCATTTTTAGGGCACATGTATATAAGTCAATTTGTGACTCTCTGTAAAGACTTTTGGCCATTGTGAGAATCAAGAGCACAGAATTTCGAATTTGTATCTTCTCCTCTCTGTATCATCTTCTTTGTGAGCTTGTATGCATGTGTGTTGCTTGAAAAGAGTAATAGGAAGTGTTTTCTATCCATGAAAGTGTTTGTTTGCTGTGGTTAAGGTGTGTGTGAAGTGTAGGAAGTGCTGAAGTGTAGGAAGGTCATTCTCGCAACTCAGTATTTTGCTCATAACTTGAAGTAGAAGTGTCAGAATTGAGTGAGAATACCATCATTGGATGTGTCTTCTTGAGAGCTTTGAAACGCATATGCTATTTGCTATATTCGGAGTTCGGAGCTAAGAGAAAAGCTCAATTTACTGTTGGCTCCTTCTCCAAGTATCGTGACACCATGATTGATAGTTGAAGCTTGTTTGGATTAGTCTTTGCCTTGTTTGCACTCTTTGGGAAGCTCATTTGCATTGATCATCATTTGAATGCATGTTATCATACACTCGGCTAGGTTTTGATACTCCTCGGATTGATAAATAAAGCGTGAATCCCCACTATATGCACGTGAGGGGGATCGAGGTATAGTCTCTTTCTCCACAAGTCCCTAGGTTTGTCCTTAGGTACACACTATGTTAGATGCAAAGCTTTGGCATGCACACTTTTGTCATTTGAATTTTGCTAGTTTGCTATGCTTGAGGATATCTGAAATGGTGTCCTCTCTGCCCAAACTTGAGGCATTTGGTAAACATTTCTATGAAGGCTGTATTTTAGGGAAAATGCAGCATTCATCCTTCCCAAAAGATGGTTTAGTAGGAGCTACTAAAAAATTGTAGCTTGTTCACAATGATGTTTCTCGTTCTATGAAAACACCTTCTTTTGTGAAATATCTTTACTTCATGAGTTTCATTGATTCATGGCATGCATGGATATATCCATTGCAAAGTTAAAAGTGTTTTTGTGCTTCAAATAGTTTCTCGTTTTGGCTGAAAAACTATCAGCATGTTAAATGGGCACACTCCATTCTGATCGAAAGGAGGAATACATGTCTTCTAATTTTAATGCATTTTTGGCTGAACATGGGATAAAAACACGAGTATACAATGTCCTATAAACCTCAATAGAGTGGGGTTGTTGAAAGGAAGAACAAGACACTTATGGAGATTGCAAGGTGTATGATCAAGAGTTAGGCTTTACCGCATAGTTTCTCGCTTGAGGCTATCATGTGTGTAGCATATGTGCTTAGCATGTGTCCCACTAAAGCATTGTAGTCTATCACTACATATGAGGCTTGCCATGGCCACAAGCCATATGTTGCTCATCTATGTGTCTTTGGTTCTTTGGCATATGCATTAGTGTATGAACAACAACACTAAAAATTAGATGATAAAGTAGTGAAATGTATTCTTGTTAGGTACAATTCTTAAAGCAAAGGCTTTCATCTGTATCATCCATAGACTAAACACATTTTGGTTAGCTATGAGGTTTTTTTGTGGAAGATTCAATTCAGCCATTGCTTTCACGTACTAAGGAGACATCAATTAGCTCCAAAGATGTGTATGACATTTTGTTGCCTCTTTTTAGAGGTGGGCAGTCTACTACTAGTTTGAATGAGGCAATTTCTCAACCTTTATAGGTCTCACATGATGATGTAGATCATTCCATTTATGATGCAAATTTACATTATGCACTTATTGATGAGAGAAGTGATATAGAGGAGGCCAAAACTATGCCTAAACGGTTGGTGCAAATTTTGTGAGATAGCAAATTAGAAGCATATCTTTCATATCATACTCATTCAAGCTCTCGTAGTGCTTCTTTTGCATCATATTGCTATGCTATGGCTCCTTGAGTTTTTGTGATGGCAATGAGCCAATTTCATTTGGTGAAGCACATAATTCAAAAAATTGGATGGTTGTTATGCAATGAGAATATGATGCTATTATGAAAAATGGTACCTATTCTTTATGTGACTTTCCCCCTGGCAAGAAGCCCATTACTACTTGATTGCACATGGTTTTGAGAATATTCCAATTGAGGGCACCTTATATGTTAAGCGGGAAAATGATGTGCTTCTTATAATTGCTATCTATGTTGATGACATGTTGCTCACTAGTCCTAATGAGAAGCATATTGCTGATTTTAAGGATGATTTGGATGCCTTATTTGAGATATCAGATTTGGGGCATTTGGATCATTATTTGGTCATCTAGTTTATGCAAGAATTGTTTTGTGTCAAACAAAATATATTGACACATTATTGTAGTGTTTTGGCTTTGAAGATTGCAAACCTATTGCTACTCCCATGGAAGTAGGTTCACGGTTGAGTCTTCATGATGCTGAAGATGCATTTGATGCTATTCTCTATCAGTAGGATGTTGGATGCTTGATTTACTTATGCATTACTCGACCAAATATTTAGTTTGGTATCTCACAGATAAGCAAGTTTATGCATTGGCTAGCTATCAAGCATTGGTAGGTGGTTAAGTGCATCTTTTGCTACTTAAGTGGCACCCAACTACTTCGATTGATTCATACCAAGGTGGGATCACAATCACTAGATTTACATGCTTTTTTTGACTCTGATTGGACTGGTTGCTATGACACTCGTATGTCCACCAGTGGTTTTTGCTTCATGCTTTCTAGTTCATGCATATCTTGGTTGAGCAACAAACAACTTATTTTGGCCACTTTTAGTTGTGAGCATGAGTATAGGTTAGCTTTCACAATGATTATTGAGTATGTATGGCTTAAACACCTTATGGTTGATTTGGGTGTTGGTCAACCTTTTGCCACCACCATCTTCACTAACAGTTAGAGTGCATTGGCAATTGTGAGGAACTTTGTGTTCCATGCTTGCACTAAACACATTGAGGTGCACTATCATTATGTTAGGAAGAGGTTCTCTACAAGAGAGATCAGTTTGGCATATGTGCCCACACAAGAGAACATTTCAAACCTTTTCACAAAGGCTCTGCCTAAGGAGAAGTTTGAAGCTTTCTGCAAAGCTTTGGCCTTTCCTTTTGTGGATTGATTCCACATAGCTTGGCACTTCCTTATACATGAGTGTGAGCCCCTTGTTCACCGCATCACTCCTAGGGGGATTTATTGATATATTTCAGGAGTGATATGTGTGAACACACTAGGACTGTCGGGGCACTTTTTTCCCTCTTTAGGAGGTTTTTTCCTCTCGGTTTGTATATATGCCTATAACCCTAACAGGTAACTTATCTTTGTACATTCTCTTGGTAATACATTCAGTATTGTGTGTTGTGCTCCAGGCTTCTTCTTCTTCCTTGTGTTGTTTGCATGCCTTCGCATACCTCAAACTCCAACAATGAGTCCATACCATTGTCATATGCTTATGAGGTACATGAAAAGAGCAAAATAAATGTGAGAAAAAGAAGGATGACTTAGCTTCTGTGTATCACAACTTTTGTAATCTGTATAGACTTGGTTGTCTTGCACTTGAAATGCCCCAACATGAGACTCATCATCGACATGCTTCTTTCTCCTTGCTTCATTTGATGCTCCCATCTTCTGATGCTCCTCTTTGGGACTTTTGGCAAAGCTTGCAAAGAAAATACATCGTCAATTTCTCATCAAATCCAAAGAAAAACATTCTTAGATTTGGAAACTTTTTTTTTTTTGAAATTGAAACTAAAGAAGCCACATTATTTCTTCAAGCTCTATGCTTTCTTATCTTGAGGTTGGAAGTGGAGAAGCCACAATTTTTCTTGAGGCTCCATTTCTTCAATCATATGTGAGATGATGTGCATATCTAATACTCATGGAAAGTATTCCATATGGAATAACTTCATTTTTGTAAAGAAAAGAGCTAAAGAATGCACTAATGAATCCATGAGAGTTATCAATTTTCTACCAAAAGAACTAATACAAATTATTCTCGAATGATTTAAATAGAGAAAAGAAAGATCATTCATGAAAATGAAGTCATTGTTCAATCTCATAAGCTCTCTGATTGCATCGAATCACAAGTTGGGAACGTCTTAAGTCCAATAGCATGTAAATCTACTGTTTTCCACCTATAAGAAGAAGAAGAGTAAAACATGTTCTCATTCATCGAGTTACAAAGGAAGGAAGGAGGTCTCACAAACTACATAGGTGTCTCCTCCTTGTTCACATGTCATTGGCACATAGCTTGGTTGAGGGTGGCTTCCTTGCCCTCCTACGGATTGGTTGAGGTGCACATATAGCTTCTTTCATGTCCTTCGATAAAGTGAGCGTCATATAGATGCTCTTTGTACCTTCAAAAGGCATCAAATAAATCACAAATCTAGGAGGTCTTGCATGCATGAAGATGATGTGAAGTACAAAGATCTCTATGAGAGAACCTAGCTATGATATCGAAGTAGTAAGAATAACTATCTAGGAGTATAAAATCAGCTATTCTAGGCTCCATCCAACTTCATGCATATATGTATACCTCTAGTATAAGGGCATGCATGTCCTTGGGCTCATGCAAATGTATAGCCAAGTGTCCCTCATGTAGACTCTTTCCCACTATACTTCACATACCAACTAGCAAATGCCTTCTAAATCAGATGAGGAAAATTCTCTCATATACATCCCTAAGTGGCACTTAGATAAGCTTCCCGAAGGGCTAAGCTTCCCATACCTTAGGAAAAATCAATCATAAGAATCACAACCATTTAAATTGAGAGCTCATATGAGTAAATATCTCAAGGATTAAAACCAAGGCTTAAATCAAAGTTTCAAGCATATGACAAGGATTGATCAACGACTAAACCAAGCCTAACTATACATCATATTCAATCCCTTAAAATCTATATGTTTAGCATCCCAAACCCATGATTTATAAAATATCAACCTCGTTATAAAGAGAAGGAGGCCTGATTGTTGTAGTCCTTGTCTCCCAACCAAAATCAACATTATGTTGCCCTTCCATTATGATCCATTGGGAATAATTGTTCCCTAGATTTTATTGCACATGGAAAAGGAGGAAGAGAGAGTGTGGAGAAGACTATGTCCACATTCATGAAGACATTCGGGTTGATGTATATGATCGCATAGAGATTATGTACGAGATATCCTCGAGGAAGCATGCAATGTGCAAAGGGAGGAGAGATCTACTAATAATGATGCCATGTGGAAAAATGCAAAGGGAGAGGGAGGAAAGTACATGTTAGTGCAATTTTGCAGAACAGGAAGAGCAAGGGGATCTAGTTCCACTTGGAAAGAGAGGAATGAATATTTTTAAAATGGAATGACATATGGGAGGATATCTCGAAACACTTAAATGCATGTTCGACTACAAGCACTACAACAGATCGATGGTATACCGAGGTTTTTACCGAGGAAAATGAACGCGGCTTTATTTGCCGTGAGGCCGGTGTAAAGGTCGGTTTGCACGTCGGTACCAAAGAGTCGGTATAGGCGTCGGTATAAACGTCGGTATATGCGTCGGTAGAAGCGTCGGTATATGCATCGGTATAAACGTCGGTATATGCATCGGTAATGGGCTTCTGCTGCATCGCCTCCTGGGTGTACCGACGGTTATTCCGATGACACTACTGGAGTACCGTCGTGTATACCGACGACCATACCTGCAAAATTTTTTTTGGGCAGAGTGTTTTGTCTTTTGCTACAGCAACATTACCATGATGTTGCTGAACAAAAGACAATACACTCTGCCCAAAAAAAACTGAGTACATGTGATGTGTACTCTAATGACAACCGAAATATGATTTCATGAAACAGAGTATTATTGTACACAAAAGAGATCGATAATCAGAATAAACAAGGAACCATGTACAAAAGAAGTTATATATTTCAATAATGAAGCATGTACAAGAGTGTGGCAAACCACTGTCATATATGACGCTTTTACAAAATGTGGCAAAGCAATGTATTGCCATATGGAAATCAAATACAAAATATTAGTCCTCCACTGCCATACACATGCAAAGAACGTTCCATATCAACAGTCCTGCAACAAAGAGATAAATTCACATGAAAATTACAAACAAGTAAAAACCAAGTTTATAAATTAATTACCTCATCGCAAACGCTCCCATGAAACTACCGTACCGCGTCCCTCCAAGTCCTGCAATAGTGCAGTCAACCCATGACTATATTCATAAGACTCCTCCGTTTGTGTTGGAGGACGACCCATTGCCAGCTCCTAAAATAAATATAAAAAGATTAGAGAAATATATATGAGAAATTTAACACAAATAAGTTCAATAAATGAAATGGTACTTACAAACTCATGACGCATCGTGTCATATCCGTCGCTGCCCAAATGTGACGGTCCAATCATGTCTAGACGTGTGGCTGCGGCATTTCGCTGCTGGCGATATCGATCAGGAGTCTGCTACTGCTCATCATGAATCATGTCCCACTCCTCAACATCTAACCACACAGGCTTTGGTAAGCCTTCTCTAAATGCATCACGAGCCTCGGATCGTCGATGCGACATGACCTCACGTGCGGTGTGCAGAATCCACTCTGAACTGATAATCGACTGTCCATCGGCTGGTCGGAACTCCTAGTAAATCGTCTGTGTGATATAATTCTTCTGATCTTTATCTTGTTCACTCCATTTCAGCATGATGGAGTGTCCAAACTAGATGGAGCAAAGCTGTCGTATGCGTGCACGCATTGCTTTGCCAGCTGCATCCATCACCGGAGCTCCATCTCGGATAGTATACACCTTGGGGTCATCATGGTCATGAGCACCCCAAGGTGTACGTGGTATACTACGTGGTGTACTGCGTGGTGTACTGCATGGCGTACCTACATCTGAGGTACTCGTCCTAGGAGTAGAAGCGGGCGACACAACGTCCATCACACTGCCTCCACAACACTCGCCTCCTCCGCCTCAAGACCTACCTATAGATCCACTCCTAGAACCTCCTGCTCCAGAGCGTGACCTCGATCTACGAGACAGGCCAGACCCTGTATAGCGCTGAGGTGTCGAACGCACATGTCTACTAGTAGACCCAGTAGGAGATGGCTGCAAAGATGGTCGTGGTGGAGTCACAAAGCTAGGAGACATACCTCCTACGGGAGTAGCACCACCCTCAAGAGTGATACCGGCAGGAGTGACACCGGCGGGAGTGACACCGGCGGGAGTGAGGCCAGCGGGAGTGAGGCCGACAGGAGTAAGGCTGCCAGGAGTGAGGCTGGGAGGAGTGCTACCATGAGCGATCCAATACTGTGATGCAGCGGCCATATAATACGCAGGAGGAACCTGAGAGATGAACTCCAAAAACTGCTCCTCTGTCATGGACTGTGGAGTGACTGTAGGACTGTCTCCCATCGTGCTCTGTAATAAAAGAACTCAAATAATTAGCATGCGATAAGAAAAGTAATATAGGGAATAAACAAAAAAAAGTACGTACACATCTTTTATTCAAAAGTCCTCTATTCTAGAATCCTCTTGAAGATCCGATGCACCGAGAATATCTATCTCTAAATTGATGGCTTCTAAATCGCTTGCTATGCTAGTTTCCTCCTGATCATTGTCTATTGCTTCGTCTTCTCGAACAATGATCTCTTCTTCAATGACCTCTTCTTCTCAAACAATGATCTCTTCCTCCTCAACTATCGAATGAATCTCTGAGTCCACTAGAGATGGACTTTCTTCTACATCTGCATTTTCAAAAATTTGTCTACTACGTGGAGCGACTTGTAAAACAAATAGCCACTCTGGGTCTTTTGAATCTGGTATAAAAACAACTTGCTCACAGTGTTTGGGAAGTATAAATGTATCCCTTTCATCTGTCCATAATCTTGTGGAGTCGACTTGAAGCAAACCGCTCTTATCTCGTCTCACTATTGCGCTTCTTCCAGAGGTGACTACTTTGAACCATTTCACGTCAAAAATAAAGTAATCAAACTTTCTGAAAGATAGTTTCAAGATGTCTTGAAACACACCATAATAATCTAATTCGTCTTCTAGAGCATTATCATCTCTTGCACTCGCTCTACTTTTTTGCAAAAAATTCACCATCACTCCACTATCAAAAGTAGACCGGTTTTGATCGATTCATGCGATTCGAAAGTGTCGTCCATGAGACCATAGTGCACCATATTTGATATACTCCCAATCATATCCTTTTGCGAGTTCTTCTTCTTCTTCAGAGATATCTTCACCCGCTGCCTTTGCTTGTGAAACCGCTGCATCTAGCCATCTGCTCGTTGGAAAAGGTGGGAGAGGTCAAAGATTTTCTGGAAGAGGCAAAAATTGAGTGGAATGATTTCTTCGAAACTGAGCTCTTTCCTTTGCGTTAGTTTCCTTGGCAAGTTCATACCTTTCTAACCACTTTTGCATAGGCTCTGAGTTAACTATGCAAAACTTCATTGCCTTCTCTCTAAAAGCTGCATCCATTTTTCTTTGCAATCCTTTACCTTGTGGTTCACCGCCTACGAGACAAACATCTTCATCATCGCTCCATAAGCAAGGCATTTCGGGATCCGATATACGTAGAAACTCAGCAATGAATACAAGAGATTCTTGTACAAGCCATCCCTCTACCATGCTATCCTCTGGACGTGCTCTCTGTCGAACAAACCCTTTTAATGTCTTCATAAAGCGCTCTAAGATGAACATCCATCGACTATGGATAGTTCCTGCTATTGCAACTTCACCTACTACATGAACCAGTAAATGAAGTTGAATAGTGAGAATACTTGTGGGAAAGTATTTCTCTACTATACAAACAGCCTCGATAGCATTGAGTTTCGCACTCTCTATGCTATCTCTATTTATCTCTTTAGAAGATATCCACCGTACTAAAGAACTAATTTTTTAAATGGTTTTTTGTACATCCTCTGAAAGACAATCTTTTAGGACTATAGGGAGCACAAACTGTAAAAACTTGTGCCAATCATGAGACTTGAGTCCTGCAAGATCGTCGTTTCGTGTGAAAGCAGTCTTTAGACATCTCACGCATCCAGTAGGTGTACGAAACTCTGAAATTATTTTCTTCACTTGTTGCTCTTCCATCCTGCGAAGCACCCAAGGAGCTCTTGGTAACGATACTGTTCTGTTGGGCTTAGTAATTGCCCACAACTCTCGCATACGACCTCGCTCTTCTAGGTCGTCCCTTTGTGCTTTGCTTTCTTTCTTTCCAATCAAAGTTTTCCAAAGCATCTCTCCCACATTCTTAAAAATATGCATTGGGTCTACCAAATGATTGATCACCAATTCACTCCAATAAGGGAGTTCATGAAAAATGGACAACCGTTTCATGCCAGCAACTGGATTTTTTGAATCCCACAGTTGTTTCCAATCGCTAGCATTCATTTGGTGTTGCGCTTGTCGACCAATTTGTCCTTCGCGTAAAAATCAGGCAAATATCTATGATGTCCTTCATAGACAGTTTTACGTAGTGCTTTGGAATAGCGTGCTTCGAGTCGTGGTCCGCATAAAGGACAAGCATGGTAACCCGAACTCGATAAACCTGAACATTCACCATAACCAGGCCAATCATGCATTGTCCATATAAGTATGCCTTGCACTCCCACGTCTCGTCTTGTTATAGGTTGAGACATGTCACGCACAGTGATCCCATCCCATAAAATGTGCAGTTCTTCCACAAGTGATGCAAGATATACATCCATGTTTTTTACCTTATACTTACCTAGTACAATAAGAGCTAATAATAAATGACCTTTCTTTTTGGCCAACCATGGTGGGATATTATAATTGACCAAACATACAGGCCATGTGCTCCATGAAGAACTGCGTAATCCAAATGGATTCACTCCATCCATAGCTAGGCCTAGACGTATGGACCGAGGCTCACTAGCAAACTCTGGCCACTTACTATCTATGTGCTTCCAAGCATCAGAGTTAGCTGGCACTCGCATTACATTATCTGTAGACCTGCTCTTTGTATGCCATGACATTAACTCAACTATAGATTTGCATCTAAACATGTTCTTAATTCGCGGAATGATAGGGAAGTGGCGAAGAACCTTTGCGGGGATTGCTTCGTCTATAACGTCTTCTCTAAATCTATTTGCTCCACACTTTGGACATACGTGGAGATGCTCATACTCATTCCGAAAGAGAATGCAATCATTTGGACAAGCATGAATTTTCGTATAATCCATTCTAATGGACTGTAAAAGTTTTTTCGCATCTCCACGTGTTGGAGGCATGTCATTGCCCTCTGGCAAAATTTGATCTTTAAGAAGCCTGCAATATGCAATTAAAATGATATTAGTAAATGAAGTTATTGTGATACAACAATGAAAGCCAATTTATTCGCCACTTACCTGAACAATTCAGTGACACTCCTATCTGACCATCCATAAATGGATTGCAGATTGAGCATCGCGAGTGAAGCACGTAGTACAGATATCTTTGCTCCATTGTAAAGTGGTAAACGAGCTAATCTTCGCATGTTTTCATATTTTTCATCAACTTCTGATCGTGGAATTTTTGTTGTGTCCATGAAACTCTCATCGACACCTTCTTCACCATCATGATCTTCGTCCATCTCATAAAATGCTTCAAGCATCTCTTCCATATGTTCATTCTGTGTAATATTATTAGTGCTTGCTTCTACATCTAAGTCCTTTTTTTCTCTCTTTTGTCCACGAGAGGTTACCGGTGCAATGTCGTTTGGGTCCATCTGCTCACCTGGGGGACCATGCGAATGATAGCGTAGGTTTTCCAGTCGACTCCTATCAAAGGATCCATACTCTCTAACATGTGCAGTACAAATCCGTCGTTTCTGATAAATTTGATACTTGCACTGTATGCAAGGACATGCCATTCTCTCTTCAGGATCCAAAGAAGCCATCTGCTACAATATGGACATTTTAGAACATTTGTTTTTTATTAAACCTAAAAATCTAACTCTTAAAGACCTAAATACTTAAATACCTAAAACAACTTAAAATCCTAGTTTTAAAACCCTAATCTACATAGCTATCCTATTTTATCTATATATTCGGATTTATTCTTGATTGATCCTATTTTATATATATATTTATTTATTTATTCATATTTTTTTCCTCTTAATTAAGTTATATGTATGCCTAAACCCTAAAACCCTAATTTTAAAGATCTAGACCTAAATTATGTATATTTCTATACACATGTGTATATACATGTATATATGTATTATATGTGTATGTGTGTATATATGTTATGTACGTGTTAAAACCCTAAAATCCTAATCCAAATGACCTAGAACTAAAACATGTATATATATGTATGCATGTGTATATATACATCTATATTCACATATATATGTGTATATGTATATATATGTGAATATAGATAGGTATATAAGTATGTGTTTTTGTGTACTTATATATTTATTTATATATAAGTATGTGTTTTTTGTGTATTTATATATTTATTTATATATTTATTTATATATTTATTTATATATTCAATTTTTTTCTTTACTTAATTATATTTAATTATATATATTTAATTAAATAATTTAAAATAGTAGTTCTTTTTATATTTATTTATGTATATAATTATCTTATTATATATATATATATATATTTATTTATTTATATATTCAGATTTTTTTCTTACGTAATCCTATTTTAATATATTTAATTTTATATATTTAATTATAAATATTTAATCAAATTATTTAAAACACTAGTTCTTTTTATATTTATTTATGTATATAATTATGTTACTTTATATATATATTTATTTATATATTCAGATTTTTTTTTCTTACGTAATCCTATTTTTATATATTTAATTTTATATATTTAACTATATATATTTAATTAAATTATTTAAAACACTAGTTCTTTTTATATTTATTTATGTATATAAAATTTATTTATTTATTTATTATCTTATTTTATATATATATTTATTTATATAATCAGATATATTTTCCTTACATAATCCTATTTTTATATATTTAATTTTATATATTTAATTAAATTATTTAAAATACTAGTTCTTTTTATATTTATTTTTGTATATAATTATCTTGTTTTATATATATATTTATTTATATATTCAATTTTTTTTTCCTTATGTAATCCTATTTTTATATATTTAATTTTATATATTTAATTATAAATATTTAATCAAATTATTTAAAATACTAGTTCTTTTTATATTTATTTATGTATATAATTATCTTATTTTATATATATATTTATTTATATATTCAGAGTTTTTTTCCTTACGTAATCCTATTTTTATATATTTAATTTTATATATTTAATTATAAATATTTAATCAAATTATTTAAAACACTAGTGCTTTTTATATTTATTTATGTATATAATTATCTTATTTTATATATATATTTATTTATATATTCAGTTTTTTTTCCTTACGTAATCCTATTTTTATATATTTAATTATATATATTTAATTAAAACCCTAATCTTAAAATTCTAGATCTGAAATACTAAACCCTAAAACCCTAATCTTAAATATGTAGACCTAAAATATGTACATTTCTGTATACATGTGTATATACATGTATATATGTATTACATGTGTATGTGTATGTGTGCATATATCTTATGTAGGTGTTATCAACCTAAAACCCTAATCTTAAATATTTATATGTATATGTGTGTTTGTGTATATATGTAATCTACGTATTAAAATCCTAAAACCCTAATCAGAAAGACTTAGACTTAAATCTGAAATATTAAATCCTAAAACCCTGATCTTAAATATGTAGACCTAAAATATGTATATTTCTGTATACATGTGTATATACATGTATATATGTATTACATGTGCATGTGTATGTGTGCATATATCTTATGTAGGTGTTATAACCCTAAAACCCTAATCTTAAAGATTTAAATCTAAAATATGTATATTTTTGTATACATGTGTATCTACATGTATGTAGGTATTATATGTATATGTGTGCTTGTGTATATATGTTATCTACGTATTAAAATCCTAAAACCCTAATCAGAAAGACTTAGACTTAAATCTGAAATACTAAACCCTAAAACCCTAATCTTAAATATCTAGACCTAAAATATGTATATTTCTGTATACATGTGTATATACATGTATATATGTATTATATGTGTATGTGTATGTGTGCATATATGTTATGTAGGTGTTAAAACCCTAAAACCCTAATCTTAAATATTTAACCCTAAAACCCTAATCTTATTTTTATATATTTGATGTAAAACAAAAACTTTAAAATAAAAATAGGATTATATATGTGTATGTATGCATGTGTGTATATATGTGTGTGTATGTATGCATGTGTACATGTGTGTGTGTATGTATACATGTGTATACATGTGTGTGTATGTGTATGTGTGTGTATGTAGGCATGCATGTGTGTGCATGTGTGTGTACATATGTATATGTATGCATGCATGTATGTGTATGTGTGTGTATGTGTATGCATGTGTATACATGTGTGTGTATGTATACATGCATGTGTGTATATGTGTGTATGTATGCATGTGTGTATATATGTGTGTATGCATGCATGCCGGTATATGTGTGTGTATGTATGCATGCATGTGTATATGTGTGTATATATGCGTGTGTGTATGTATGTGTGTATATGTGTGTGTATGTGTGTGTATGCATATGTGTATATATGTATGTGTATGTATGTGTGTATGCATGTGTGTGTATGTATGCATGTGTGTAAATTTATATGTGTGTGTATGCATGCATATGTGTATATATGTGTGTGTATGTAAGCATGCATGTGTGTATAGGTGTGTGTATGTAAGCATGCATGTGTGTACATGTATGTGTGTATGTATGCATGTGTAAATTAATGTGTATCTTCCTTTCTCTTCTCTCTCTCTTTCTCTCTCTCTCTCTCTCTCTCTCTCTCTCTCTCTCTCTCTCTCTCTCTCTCTCTCTCTCTCTCTCTCTCTCTCTCTCTCTCTCTCTCTCTCTCTCTCTCTCTCTCTCTCTCTCTCTCTCTATCAATAGTGAATAAAAGAATCACTTACAAGTATGTCTCTCTTTGAATCGTTGTCGTCAAAGCGTAATGTAGGTCGTCTCTCGTCTAATTCCAAACAATCAATGCCCACAAACTTCTGCAAAATCAACGAAAAGAGAAATTAGAAACCCTAAAGCATAGAGAAACACAAATGCTAACAGTACGCGCAGCACTTACCAAGATGTGAGATCTAAGCCGAGAGAGAGTGTGTGTGTGTAGAGAGAGAGATCCGTGTGTGTGTGTGCACAAGACAATGCAGGTTCGCACACGCAAGTTCGACAGTAGATCGACAGTACTCAAACACGCGCAGAAATGTGAAGTTTTGCTCTCAGGTTCGTGGTATGTTTAAAATTTGCCGCCGGTATAGGCGCTGATATGGACGTCCGTATAGGCGTCAGTAGATGCCAGTAAATTACCGATGCTTATACCGACGCTCATACCGACGCCTATACCGACGCTCATACCGACGCCTATACCGACGCCTATACCGACGCTTATACCGGCGGCTGCGGGCCACACCGACGATCCGTTTAAAACGGTCATACCGACAGTCACTTGACCGTCGGTATCTCTTAGTCAGATTTTCTGAGGGCTATACCGACGCCGACTATGACCGTCGGTATATGCAGCGTCGGTATGCCCCTCATATGTTGTAGTGAAGTAGGTGCAAATACAAGGCATCCATGTATCTATTGTATGTGTATTAGGTTATAAGATGGCACCAAATGCAAGAATTTAGAAAAAAAATAACATGGCTATCAAATTCAAGAGCTCAAAACAACATTAAGGGATCATAAAAAATGCAAAATTGTACTTATAATGAGAAGAAATAGGTACAATGGTCTCAAGCTATTCTAAGTTGTGATCAGAGCATACCTCCAAGATGACATGAAGATGATCAAAGTTGGAATCCTATCATTAATATTCCTTTGATAAGAGTGCATGTATATGCATTACATGTTAGACTCGTAATATTAGACAAAATTTTGAAGCTACATATAAACCATGTTTAGAACATGGAACCTCCACGAAGACATTGGTCAGAAACTAAATGAGTTATTTCCAAGCATAGAACTACATCATGGTACAGTGACACTCATCCAGGATTCCAAATATTATAGCTCAACAGAAAATAATACGTTACAAGTTTGCATGGGGGAGTGAAGGAAATGCATCTACTTTCCAACTATTTCATGTCAAATAACAACATGACATTCAATTTATGGAAAGGGAGTTGAAATGTAACAACATTCATTAGAAGCAATCCAATTATAGCATTGAAACATGCAAAAGTTTGGGAGTCTTTGGATCAAGTAATGAAAATCATCAAAAAACCAAGTACTATTAAAGATGACATCAATAAACCTTAGAGTCTCATTCAAAAATTTGTTGAAGACATGATAAATGCACGGGGTGAGGCTCATATAACACACTATATGGTAATTGTGAGTTATCAAGCATGCATATATACAATGAATATTATTGATATTTATGTGTATATTTGTAGCACATTTTGTATCCCCATGGATCTTACTTTTTTTAATAAATATGGATCATTAACATTATGGAGCACACAAGGGGTGGAGATGTCTCATTATCAAGAACAATCTACATATTTTAAGAATATAGGACATGGAGGAGGAAAATATAGGATGAATCCTGTTCATGAGATGTTTGATTAGTTTTACCTAATAATCAGTGGTTGCAACAGATAAAGAGCACATGGTAATCCATCTTTATGAAGAATAATTATGAAAGTAACGACATAAAATGAATCTTGTGCAAAGATCACCTACAACATTGGATAGCAAAACTTCATTGAAAAGCATCATGATGGGTCCTCCAAGAATCACAAACTTTGGTATAAGGTGATAAATAGATATAATAATCAAAAATACTTTTTAAAGTTCGCTTTAAAAGTTTATAAGAGTATAAAAGTGAACCTCTAAAGTCACTTATTGTTTTATGCATGGCAACAACCAACAAAATAGATCGTGTGGAGTATGTGCCTATGATGATAGTAGGAGACCACCCTATAACTCTAGCATAGATCTATGTAGTTGAATCCATGGATATTGAAGCTATCACAAATAGAAGGGATCAAACAATGAAATCCATTAAGGGAGAATAGAGCAGCACAGGAGATGATGGAAATGTTGCAAGGTTGGAAGCTCATGACCAAATAGAAGATATCTTTGATGGTTTTGACACCATCAATGCTCCAACAACACATCATACACCATTTCCAACATCTAGTGCATGGAATGAAGTGTTGAAGATTGCTTGTGAAATAGCATTACAAGAATGGGTACAAACAAAAACACAAGCACAAACATAGATATAGCAAATAGAGTAAGAATCATTAGCTACAAGAACTTTGAAGAAACCAAGGTCACTTATCAAAGACCAAAATTTGAAGTGAGTTTAGAAGGGTGTAGAAGTATAGATCATGAAGAAACACAAGCATAAGAGTTGACAAAGAAGAGAAGACAATGAGAAGTAAATAGAGAAATAGTAAAGAAACTTTGTGCACATTTTGAGAGAAGAGGTTTTAAGGTACAATAGACAAATCAACAACAAGAATGAGGAAATTAAGACATGCAGGAAACTTAGAGCTTAACCACTTGACGGTCCAATCAAATTGTAATCAAGATAATTACCTTGTTCTCTGAAAAAGAAAACAGAGAGCTAAGTTGCATTAAACAAATCTTTGCTATGTGAATCTTTCAAAGTGATAAAGGTTCAAAACGTAAAAACTAGGAAGCCTAAGAGGTTTACAAGTCATAAAGAGGACCTGATTTGTCTCTTTTTCTACATACAGTCCTGTAGCATGGAGAAAATTCTAGTTACTGTATATGTGCTTTGAAGGATATGAAACAAAGCTAAGGACATGGAAAACCTTAGCCCAAATCAAAATTATTGAAATCATTGCGACATGAGATAATCCAGAGTTGGAGCAGTAATTCTGCCTTTCAGACATTCTCAAGAATTTATGCTTACCAGGGAAAAGCTATGTAATGCAACATTGCATGGAAGCCCAAATTCTCGTATGGATTTTTTGCTTTTCAATACTCTTGAGTTCTGAAGAGAAAGAAAAGATCTCTATTAGACACAACATATTTTGGCTTCCTTACTTTTGGGGATGAGAAAATCATGAAATCGGATCCCGAAACATGCAGGCTAAAGTCTGTAATTGTGAAGAACAAATATATCTTCACTCTTTTATGTGCCAAAATTATGAACTGGCGCTCTCGAAACTGACTTGATTCCAGGAATTTATAAATTATATTCATCTTTCCTGTTATTTGCTGCTTTCACAACACATACAGCAAAACCTCTAGAAAAACCTATGAACTTGATATAATCTATGTACTCCCTCTAGAAAAACCTCCCTACAGAAAAACATCTGCCGCGTCATCTGATAATAGGGCAGCAAGCATTTGATATTCATTGGAAAACTAGAGGCATAAGCTCTTTTGCATGCTACAATCATATTTTTGAGGAACAATTATAAACGTTCTATCTGTCTTACCTTGTATCTAGGTGAAGATATGACATTACAAATCAATTATTCTTTCTATACATTGTTTGCAGAACTTTCATTCTGCTGTTCTGTAGATGTTTTCAGTGTAATCTCGGAAGACGTGAGGCTTAGACTGAATTCCCAAAGTTTCTCTGCAAGTTCAGGGTTGTTTGCAATCGAGTGAGGACTTGAGACTTTGCAATCGGCAAAGTATTTACCTGTAATTTTGCTGACACTCGGATGAAGAGCCACAAAACACTGAGTAGCAGCACCCTACAAGTTAGATTCACATTAATTTTTAGATAAGGATGAGATTAGTATCAGTGAAATAATGAAAGACAACAACTGCTGAGAAAAGAACTCTTACTTGCTGAATAGATTTGAGGAATGGTGATATCAATTTAGTGGCCAAAGCTGCCATTTCATAAGCTCAATAAATGAATACAAGTGCTCGGTCTGTTTCCTGTGTGCTTGTGCGTGGGATGAATTGTTAATGATTCTAACGAAAAAATAAAAAAATTACTTCTTACCAAGAATTTTGCTGTGTCTAAAAATATTCGTTGCAATTACTCCAGGATGTACACAATTGATAGTCACATTCGCATTCTCTTGCTGTAGCGCACAATGGGTTGAGGTTCAAGCTCACGATAATGCTTGAATGCACTGCACCTAAAACTTAACTAAAGCTTACACTCAGGCGCCTGGCAAGCTCATTTGCGGACAAGATCATTGCCAGCTTCGACTGTCCATATGCCTTATATTGAGAATAGCTGGGATTGAAACAGAAAAATTCACCAATTACAGACTGAATAAATAACATTACCTGAGTTATTGATGGCAGTTACAAATTGAATAAATTCATCACAGTCTACTTTTTCATTCAGTACGCTCATGAATTGATCGTGCTACAAACAGTGATATTCGAAAGAATATTGCATAACAACATCGTAATAAGCGCAACAAGAGAATTCTTCAACTTGGAAATACTCACCTAGACTTTTCGTTGATTCTTTGCCAGAGGACCCCACCCTTATATGTTTGACTGTGGAATGCAGAAGTCACGCACACAATCCTCCCCTCAGTTCCAGTCTGTTCTGCAGTGCTTTTCATCTTTGACAGAAGCAGGTTCGTAAGAAGGAAATGCCCTACACAGCGCAACGGATATTGGAAAGCCAACACATTTAGAACTTACGCGTCTACGGTATAACTTCCATTAAATAAATAAACATAATCAGGAAACGTTACCTAGGTAATTTGTGGCGAACTGGAGCTCAATACAGTCCGCAGATAGCGAGAATGGGCAGGCCATGATTCCAGCATTGTTACTGCTCCAGCGATGGTCCATGTTGCAAAACGAGATTAAACAAAAGGAAGAAGGCCAAAGTAATTTGCTGCACAGGTAGGCCATTATCTTTGTATAGACGCGTAATGGCTGCATTAGGTGCAAATCAATCGATGTATCGACGTTACTCACATTAGAACGTTCAGAGGCAGCCCCTTCGATTCAAAACTGGCCACGAATTCACGGACTGACTGCATCGAGCCCAGATCAAGTTGGATTACGTGCACACGCGCGTTGTTCCCTACATCCTGCAGGATAGCTTGCTTAAGGCGTTCGCCAGAATCAACATTCCTTGCGGCTACCACCACTTGTGCACCCCTCAACGCCAGAACGCGTGCTGTTTCACGTCCCACCCCGCTTGTTGCACCTTCTCAACGGATCCATCAAAGAATGAGCCGGAAACCAGCATCGTCCAACAGACAAGTATAGTGCGTACAATAGAAATCCACAGGCCTGTGTGCACACACTTTTGTCTGTGAAGAAAGGCATTCACCTGTGACAACTGCAGTCATATGGGAGGCGTCGATGCCCTCAGTCACTTTCTCAGCAGTTGAAAAATAGCCAAACTTAGCAGAAGACGGACTCATGGTTTTCTCCTCCATACGAACCTCAAGCTTATTTCGGCTCTGAGAATTCAGCACAGAGAGAGAGAGAGAGAGAGAGAGAGAGAGAGAGAGAGAGAGAGAGATTTTGTATTAGTTTACGTCACAACTTCCACCTCGCTGTTTGAGATCACCTACGTGGTAGCATGTTGAGGTTGATCCACAGGGAGGGAGTTCAGGGCATATTTGAGCACGACGTAAATAAATAGTGTATTGGCTTTTGGAGTTGTTCCCTCGATTTGTTTTCCATTGGGCATATGAATGACGGGAGGAGAATGACAAACAGTTTTGCGGTGGAGCAGTGGGCACATGGTCCACGCCGGTTTGATGCCTTGAGTCTCTCAGAGGAAGTTCTGAGTTCAAGTCTTGGCTGAACATATCTTTGAGTTCCTCAAAAATGGGTGCCTCTATCTTATGAGGTTGGGTGTGTGAGTGTGTTTCCAATTCATTGTACTCTCAAAAAAAAAAAAGATTAATTAATGAAGGTGGTATACATCAAGTGCAGGGGGCAACACCCCATATATATACACAAGGGAGGAGGACCTCAACCCAACATAAAGACCATCTCAAATCTTTCACTAGAGTACAAGGATAACAGACAATATCTCCAACTATTGAAAGGTTTTTCTTTGAAAATTCTGAATATATGAGAATCGGCAACAGGGGCATCACATATGGCTTTTAAACTAGCAAGGCGAGAGTTATACAAGGTATTTCTTAAAGAATACAAGAATACATAAAATTCTTTTCATCACAACCAAATACAGATTGGTTTCTACACCTCCAAATACTCCAAAGAATTAATCCTCTCCATATGTTCCACAGAGCTAGATCCATTCCGCAATAGCACCCCAACAAGACCTCTTTGGTTCATAAAACATGGTTCATAGTTTGCGTCAGATAAGGTTGAAATAGCAAACAAAATTTCTTGGCATGAGTACAATCCATAAAAAGATGGGTCGAGTCTTCCACCCTGCCACAAAAGGTACAAAGCCCTTCATTGATCTTAATCTTCTTAATCTTGCTCCATATCCAGATACCATTATGTATGATAAGCCATTGAAGAAAGGAATGCTTTACATTGAAAGTGAATGCCCATAGGCATTTAATCCGATGCCTCCATTGGTGATTGGACCACTGCACCTACCACATTTTATTGTATTTGTTAGCGATATCGTCCATAGTGCCTTTGGTCGATTTGAATTTCTTTAGCATAAGCTCAGCAGCATCAGGAAGCTTTATAATCTTGTTGTAGTAGTTCTCTAGCCAGATCCTCAAGAACTGCCTTTGTCTAAGTAGAACCTATTTACAAGAAGAGGACAAATAAGTAGCATTAATAATGTCATCAGAGATCATCTCACCTCCAACATAGAAATTCCTTCCAAGTCAAGAGGCCCTTCTTGAAGCATTTGTGCTCTTTGATGAATAGAGGACTATTATTCCACAGAGCAAGCCATCCACACTAGGGGGAATCATTCCAAAAAAATGCCATGTTATCACCAAGTTCCTAGGGAGGAGTGAACTATTGCTTCACACTCATCCAATTTCTCTAGAACCTACACATGACTGAGCTTCCAATAGGGGGAAAAACTTGAGGAGATACAATAATGTCCCATAGGGGGAAAAACTAAGTTGAGAAGCAAAGTTGGGGATTTGGATACCATGGATGAACCTGTGATCCATGGCGTCCTTAACCAGCCAACCTAAAGAGTCACTAGCAATGGGAAACAACAAGGGGGAAAGATGGAAACATTGCCTAATGGGCCTACACAACTTGAAAAGATCAAACATGGCACCATTAATAACAACCCTAGAATCAGCATTGCCAAAAAGAGAGCCCACATACTTAATAAACTTCTTCCTAGCTCCAATTTCATGAAGGGACTCAAGAATGAAGTCGTAGTAAATTCTATCATAGGCCTCTTCAAAATCAACCTTGATAAAAAAGAGCTCTTGGTTTATCTTAGTAGCATAATTCATCCCCTCCCAAAGGGTGATGATAGCATTTAGAATGTATCTTCCTTTGATGAATCCTTTCTGATCAGGGTAGATGATTTGGTTCATCAAGGGGCTAAGTCTTCTAGCAAGAGCAAAGGAAAAAATTTTATAGATAGAGGTGAGATGAGTGATAGGTCTACAATTATTGAGGTCATCTCTATTATCTTTCTTGTAGTTAAGTGTTATAACGCTAGTGTTAATGTGAACTGGGAGAAAACCTTTCTTAGCAACCTCTTCCCAAATCAAGAGAATGAAGGGGGTCAAGAAATCTTTTAATTCCAAGAAGAACTCATTAGGACTACCATCAATACTAGAGATTTGCAAGGTTTCAATTTATCAATGGTTTCTCTTATTTAATGTCATCGGTCGAGAGGGGCAGGTCCAAGAGAGTAGCCACGCTTTTAGGAATCATTTTTTTTCTTTTTAGCACTTTGGTAGCTCTAGCATTCTGGATATCCTCCCCCTACTTGGGAAAACTAGAGAAAACATTCATAAGGAAGTTTTTGGCCTCTTGCAAATTCTCCTCCATATTAAGAGCAGTCCCACCATTCCTCTTAGTCCACAAGGGGATGTAATATTTAACTTTCTTTTTGCTCATCAAAGTACACTTGTTAGGTCTATCCATCTTCCCGCTCCAAAACTCTATTGAAGAAAAAAGAGCCTCACTAGCCTCAAGATACTTCTCCATGTTCAATTTATGTTGGAGTTCAATAAAATCTTGGGAATTACTATGATTCTTGGCCCACTCTAGCCTTTGGATGATGTCATTTCTTCTTCTAGCATGAATTTCTTTAGATAACTATTTGAGAAAGGTAAAGACTCTCTAGATATCTTTCACTAACTTCTCCCTAGCCCTAGCTCAGAATGAAATAGAGGAAAAGTTGTAGGATATAATGTTCTTGATATTCTCGATGATTGAAGCATTCTTAAGTAACTTGGCATTAAGATGGGGCCTACAAACTTTGAAACTAGGGGAGCCAGTCTTGAGGACAACATGGAAGGGCGTGTGCTCAAAAATGAGTAGGGAATAATCAAGATTACATCTAACATCAGAGCACCCATTGATGAAGTTAATATTAGAGTAGCATCTATTGATTCTAGCAGCCAAGTGGGCACTCCTAGCTTGATTATTAGAGCAGGAGAAGCCAGTCTATCTAGAAATGTCAATCATGTCATGATTATGATAGAGACTTAACCAAGAAGCTTTTTCATGGCCGAAAATAGTATTCCCTTTATGGTTGAGTCTCTTAGAGATAGAAGTGACCATGTTAAAGTCGCCCATGAGGATCAAGGCTCCATTCAACATATTCAACCCTTCCCAACAAATCCTTCTTAAGTTATTGCAATTAGAACCATAAATGAAAATTAAAGAAACCTTAAACAGGTCTTTTAAAGTCACCACAATCCACTTATGCAAATTACTCCAACAGACATTATCAACTAAGCAATTGATAGAAGAAAGGACACCAATGACAACACCTCCTTTACCTGAAAGATGCTTTGTAATATAAAATGTATAATAACTATAAATACTTTTCAAATTAAACAACACATTGGTATCACCAATTTTGATCAGCAAACACAAGAAGTTAGGGAAAGATTGAAGCTCTTTTAACCACTTGCCAATAAATTTGGCCTTGACTGGTCAATAGAACCCTTAGTGTTCAAAGAAATAATTTCAAGTTTATACATTAGAGAACATACAGAAAGAGAGGAAAGTTTACTTCCTGTTTGCTTTGTAGGCTTAGTTATAGAAACATAGTTTCTAATCACCTCTTTCCTTTTGTCCTTGGAAACCATCTAAGGGGTAGAAGATGTCAGCGTGCTTCATGCAGACATCTTCAGAACCAAACGTTTCTTGAACCAGAGCTTCCATTTTCAACTAGACTAGTTTATTTAGCTCCTGAGTAAAAGCTTAGATAGAAGAAACTTGATCATAGATAGCAGAGACTTGGTCAATTTTATGATCGTCAGACACATTATTAGTAGGGGAGAGTTTTTCACCAAGAGTTTTCCAACCTTCCTCACACTTTTGAGCAACATCAATGTGGGACTTATCCTCATTGTTCTATGATTGAGCAAGATAGGCAGTCTTTGAGTTAGGCAAAACCCTCTCTTTGTCATAATTCTCATCTTCTCTATCAAAATTACACGAGACATCATCAAAAGGGTTGAAAACATCTTCAAGTAGAACACCAAAAGAATTGGATATTTTATTCATTTTCTTTTTGACATTTTTATTAACCCCTTTTCTAGAATTGGTACCACCACCTTTAGAGTTAATGGAGTGCTCACTTACCTGATTCTCCTCAGATCCTGTAGCATTAGTGTCGTATATTTAGGTAGTGATGTGTGTTAACACACTAGGATCATCGGGGCACTTTTTCCCTCTTTAGGAGGTTTTTTTCTCCCAGCTTGTATATATGTATGTAGCCCTAACGGGTTACTTAGCTTTTTACATTCTAGTGGTAATACATTTCAGTATTGTGTGTTGTGCTCCAAGCTTCTTCTTCTTCCTTGTACTGTTTGCATGCTTCCGTAGACGTCTAACTCCAACAATTGGTATCAAAGAAGGTTGTCGTTTTATCTAGGGTGTTGTTTCGGCCTCATTTCAACCTCTGAATGCACCATCACATTGCTTGTGCAAGCTATTTCATCTTTTTGTGCCAATAATATATATAGGTTTCGGTTTGCTAGTATAAGCACCTCAAAGTCTACCACAGGTCTAGCAAAACTCATTTGGGTAGCTCTGTTCACCTTTTTCAGATACAGTCATTTTTCTGCATCAAGGTATTTTAGTTAGTGGCCATGGCTGAAAGTAGTGATGTATTCCATATGTTGGCTATTGAGGATAAGTTGGACGGTACCAATTATCCATTGTGGGCTTATATGATGCATCATGTATTAGTCACAAAAGGACTATGGAATATTCTGCAAGGTGTCTTAAGAAGTCTTGTTACACCTGCAAATACAGGTACTGAAGTTGATGTAGATGGCTTCGAAGATGGTGATATTCTACAAATTCCTGTTCATGCTATGGTTTTTGCTACATCTACTACAAAGAAAATTTGTTGGGATAGCAGAGATGCTCAGGAACATGCATTGATAGCCTTTTATGTCAAACATGCCATTATCCCTCATATTTGCTCTTGTACAATAGCTAAGGATGTTTGGGATACACTTACCATGTTGTACTTGGCTAGGAATGAGGCTCGTGTTGTTTACCTTTGAAAACAGTTGGAGAGTGAGCACATGAATGAAGGTGATTCTATGGATATTTTTCTAACAAAGATCAAGAATTTGATGGAACAATTGATTTCTATTGATGAAGTATTTCCTAACAGTTCACTTGTGCAGACTATTCTGAATGGTCTTCCCGACTCATATCAGAGCTTTGCTTCTACTCTTCACTTGATTATGAAAGGCAATCCAAATGCCTTAACGTTTGAAGAGATGGTTTTGTTGGTGCAACCTACAAGCCTACACCTTTTGGCTTGAAGGTTACAAAGAAATGAGGTTCCATGTGAACCATAGCTAGAGGATTCTTATCTCTTTACCTCTTTGTAAAAGTTAAATATGTGTAACCACCTACCCAAAAGAGTCGTGGAATTTATTAGTTGTAAAGCATCAATCAATTAGAGAGAATATCTCCTAGGATGTAGGACCATGATTATAGAGAGCCAAAGTTTGAATTCAAATTCAAACTTTGGACTCAACCTCTATAAAAAGTTCAACTCAAAAAGTCGCGGGTAACCAAGTCACTTTTCGAGCTCCTCATTATTATTTCTGAGTGTGTGTGAGGCCTACACTCTAGCCCACACCTCTCTACACCATTAGGCTATGATTATCATGCCTATGGCATTGAACAACAATGTTCATTAATACATATATCTACATTGTTTATTTCTGAGTTCTCTGTCATAGTCTCTATCAGTAAGCTTGTGCAGCTCATATCTCACTCATTTCTCCACAAAATTCAAAGATCTATAGCTTGATGGAAGCAGCTCAAATTCTTCTATAAGCTATCAAAATTTGAAGGATTTCTATTCAGCCATTTCAGAGAAAATTTTGTCAAGGTGATCACTGATCGAAGTCTACAACAGTCCTAAAATATCGGGGGTAAAGGTTTACTTGCTAAATTAATTTCTCTGAGCATAGTTAATCTTTTTAAGTGATTTCACTTGAAATAATTAGCTTGTTAAGATAATTAGAAAAGGAATTTTTCCAATTCCTACTGTGCTGGTCATACTAAGCAAAAGAAGTAGCAGGTGTAGTGTCAAAAATAGAAGGTTTTCTTGAAGACTTGAAGTTCAAAGTTGTTTGTTTTGATTCAATCATTTCATACATCATTTCCAAAGTACATAGGCACTTTTATGGTGTCATTGGAAAGCTAAGAAGGTCTACTTATCAACTCTGGAGCATCAAGGGCTGGTACAAAGCAGGATTTGGCAGTACCTACTTATCTTTCTGAAGTATTCATCCATCTTCCCAACAGTGGTATCAGAGCAAAGTCAAGGTAAAATGGGAGATGGTTTTCCTTCATTTATTGATAAATTGGACAGGAACAGCTATCAAGCATGGTCTCTAAGGATGAAGACGTACTTACAATGAAGGAGTCTTTATGGATACATCTCAGGAGATGAGGAATTGCCCTCATTCAAAACCAAAGGACTACCAACAAAGGAAGAACATGAGAAGCTCAACACATGGTGTGCCAAGGATGCATTAGCAAGGTCTTACTTACTCAACTCCATCTCTGATTTTGTTTTGCCATATATTAGAAACTGTAAGACATCCCAAGAAACTTGGGAAACCTTGTCATCCTATTTCTCTTCCAACATAAGGGCCAGGAAAAACCAATTGTGGGTTGAATTCACCACACTAAGGAAGCAACCTAAGGAGGCTATTTCAGAGTATGTGACTAAGATTAAAGATGTAGCAGATCAGTTAGCAAGCATAGGAGAAGAGATTGAATAAGACCATATAGTAAGGCAAGTGATCAATGGAATTAAAGCTGATGACAAATGGGAAAGCTTCACCACTGCCATGGACTTATACATGGACATGCAAATTCCAGATCTTACCGCTCTCATGGGGCAATTGTTCACTCATGAAGCCAAGCTCAACAAGAATGGAGACTCATCCAAAGGTAATAGCTCTTCTACCCTATACACTGATAAAAGTAAGCATAAAGATAAAGGCAAGAACAAGAAAGGAGAGGATGAAGGCACTACCTCCCAAGCCAACTATGCAAGGAGAGGTAGATCATCAAGAAGAAGGGGCAGAGGAGGTAAGCAAGGTAGGGGGAGACCTTATAACTCCTCAGCATGCAACATTTGTGGTTTATCAAATCATACTATGGATGAGTGTTTCACGAATTACAAGAATCAGAGAGGAAGAGGATATCAAAGAGGTGGATACTCACAATCAAGAGGCACATTCAACCATCATCAAGGATACAACAACAACTACAATGGCAACTACCAAGGAGGATTCAAATCCAGAAAGGATTACAACAATTATATAGAAGAGCAAGATGATTCTCTTTTGATGATGAACATGACTTCAAAGCCAGGTACAAATGATGACCATCTCTTCTACATTGACTCAGGTTGCTCAAATCATGTGGCTGGCAATGTAGCTCTACTCTCTGACCTTGAAGAACCAAGAGGTAAGCATCAAGTACAAACAGGTGATGACACCAAGCACTCAGTAGTTAAAGTTGGAAATGTTAAGACTTGTGATGGAAATAGAACTTTTTGAGTAGGGTACTATATGTACCAACCATTACAAAAAACTTGATGAGTGTTGGACAGATTGTGGAAAAAGGTTTGCAGGTTAGATTCAACCAATTTGGAGAATTTGTGGAGGATCCCAAGCATGGGTTCAAGAGAATTGCTTAAGGAGAAAAATCAGGTAGACTTTTCACTTTTGAGCTAGAGGACACAAAGAATATTGCACTCTATAATTATAAAGATCAAACACTTCTAGAGCTTGAGATTTGGCATAAAAGATTAGGGCATGTAGGAGAAAGAACCTTGAAACAAATATGCAGGATCAATGTGTAATTGGAATACCTAATGTACATATGATCTACAAGTGTGGTGCTTGTCAGTTTGGAAAGTCTCACAGGTTACCATTCTCAAGGAAAGGCTACATGCATGAGGACTACCTAGAACTTGTTCATACACATGTATGGGGACCAAGCAAAGACCCCTCAATCTCAGGATCAAGGTACTATGTATCTTTTATTGATGATTATAGCAGGTGGACTGTATTGTACTTTATGAAGCAGAAAGATGAAGTGTTCAATTGTTTTAAAAAATATCTTGCACTTTTTGAGAATCAGACAGGAAGAAATCTAAAGAGGCTAAGGTCAGATGGAGGAGGTGAGTACTTCTCCAATGAGTTTGAAGCATTCTTGTAGGACAAAGGAATCAAGAGAGAAATCACCACAAGGTATACTCCTGAACAGAATGGGGTAGCTGAGAGAAGAAATAGATTGATTGTTGAAACAGCTAGGTCAATGTTGAATGAAAAAAAGTTACCAAACTACTTATGGGCAAAGAATGTATCTACTGCCACTTATCTCATGCCATCTAAATCCCTTGATGGGATGACCCCTTATGAAGCATGGCATGGTAAGAGACCCTCACTTGATCATTGCAGAATATATGGATGTGTAGCATATGTACACATTCCTTTTCAGATAAGAGGTAAGCTAGACCCTAAGGCTGAGAAGTGTAACTTTATTGGATATGATCTAAATCAAAAAGGGTATAGGTTCTACAACCCTTCAAATAAGGGATTCATTGTTAGTAGAGATGTTGTCTTTGATGAAAATGACTCTTGGAATGAGAATGAATGCGGGAAGGTTAAACTACCCTATGACTTGGAGGAGGAGTTTCCAAGTCTTACTATGGAGGAACCTACTCAGAATGAAGACACCAATTCACATGATGAAGACATTATCAATCTTGAAGAATTCAAGGCATGGAAGTCCAAAGGCAAACTCAAGATGAAGAAACTAGAAGACATACCTAAATCTTCAAACCAAGCAATCAGAAGATCACAAAGGGAAAGCAAAAAACCTATCAAATATGGATATGATACCTCTCTTGTCACTAAACATTCTATTTATCTTGCCAAAGACTTGTCAATTGAAGAACCAGGATCATATGAAGAAGCAACGACCAAGACAGAATGGAAGGAAGCTATGGATGAGGAGATTGAAGCACTCAAGGAAAGTGACACCTGGGAACTAGTACCAAAGAAATAGGCTATGAAGGTAATTGGATCCAGATGGATCTATAAAATCAAAAGAAATTATGATGGGTCAATTAGCAGGTACAAAGCTAGATTGGTGGCCAAGGGTTTTGCACAAACCCAAGGCATTGACTATGAGGAAACATTCTCACCTGTAGCCAAGATGCCAACCATCAGAGTATTGGTAAGTGTGGCTGCATCGAAGAATTGGAACATGTATCAGCTAGATGTAAAAAATTCCTTTTTGAATGGATAGATTTCAAAGGAGGTATACATGTCACAACCTCCTGGGTATGAGGATCTTAATAAGGTAACACATGTATGCAAGTTAAAAAAGGCTCTTTATGGATTGAAGCAGGCACCTAGGGCATGGAATCACAGGTTGACCACATATCTTCAAGACCAAGGTTTTTTCATGAGCAAGGCAGACACTTCTCTATTTATTAAGAGAAGTAATTCAGAGGTAATATACTTATGTGTTTATGTTGATGATATCATACTTACAGGTAATGATGTCAATGGAATCAGAAAAATCAAGAACCAGATGATGAAGGAGTTCAAGATCAGTGATCTTGAGTTACTAAAGTATTTTCTTGGACTTGAGTTAGTTTATACTAACTCTGGAATCTATATTACTCAGAAAAAATACATACAGGATATGTTGAAGAAGTTCAAATTACAGGATGCCAAAATTACAAGTACTCCAATGGAGGTAAATCTGAAATTAAGTGCACATGAAGGTGATGTACTTGATGACATTACAGGTTATCAAAGCATTGTAGGTAGCCTAAATTATGCTACCTTGATAAGGAGAGATATTGCTTATGGAGTTAGTGTGCTAAGTCAGTTTATGCACAAGCCTAGGGCACCTCACTTGGAGGTTGCCAAAAGGATCTTGAAATACCTCAAGGGTACTCAACATCATGGTTTGTATTTCCCTTAAACTTCAGACTTGGATATCAAGATTTATTCAAATGTAGATTGGGCAGGCTGCAAGGATGATAGGAGAAGCACTTCAAGATACATTTCATTTCCAAGTGATAAACCAATATCATGGTCTTCAAAGAAGCAACCTATTGTTGCTTTATCTTCTACAGAGGCAGACTATAGAGGATTGGCCACTGATGCCACTCAAGAAGCCATATGGATCAAGTTATTGTATATAGAATTGGGTTTGTATACTAGTTCACCATTGATATTTGGAGATAATACAAGCTCAGTTCACCTTGCAACTAATCCTATTTATCATGTTAGGACCAAGCATATAGAGGTCCATTACCATTATGTGAGAGAGAAGCTATTAAGCAAGGACATTCAACTAACATATGTATCAACCAACATGTAGTGTGTAGATTTGTTAACTAAAGCATTGGATGGAACCAAACTTTGCAAGTTCAAATCAATGATTGGATTGCAGGATATACATGAAGATTAAAGATGAAGACGAAGCCAAAATTTTTGGCTTGAGGGGGAGCTGTTGGTGCAACTTACAAGCCTACACATTTTGGCTTGAAGGTTACAAAGAAATGAGGTTCCATGTGAACCATAGCTAGAGGATTCTTATCTCTTTACCTCTTTGTAAAAGTTAAATCTTCATTGATTTGAGGGAATATGTGTAACCACCTACCCAAAAGAGTCGTAGACTTTATTAGTTGTAAAGCATCAATCAATAAGAGAGAATATCTCCTAGGATGTAGGAGCATGATTATAGAGAGCCAAAGTTTGAATTCAAATTCAAAATTTGGACTCAACGTCTATAAAAAGTTCAACTCAAAAAGTCACGGGTAAGCAAGTCACTTTTCGAGCTCCTCATTCTTATTTCTAAGTGTTTGTGAGGCCTACACTCTAGCCCACACCTCTCTACACCATTAGGCTATGATTATCATGCCTATGGCATTGTACAACACTGTTCATTAATAATTTGTTCATTTCTGAGTTCTCTGTCATAGTCTCTATCAGTCAGTCAACTTGTGCAGCTCATGTCTCACTCATTTCTCCACCAAATTCAAACATCTATAGCTTGATTTAACCAGCTCAAAGTTTTCTATAAGCTGTCAAAATTTGAAGGATTTCTATTTAGCCATTTCAGAGAAAAGTCCATCAAGGTGATCACTGGTCGAAGTCTGCAACAGTCCTAAAATATCGACGGTAAAGGTTTACTTGCTAAATTAATTTCTCTGAGCATAGTTAATCTTTTTAAGTGATTTCACTTGAAATCATTAGCGTGTTAAGCTAATTAGATATCCCTAAAAGGATTTTCTCCAATTCCTATTGTGCTGGTCATACTGAGCAAAAGAAGCAGCAGGTGTAGTGTCAAAAATAGAAGGCTTTCTTGAAGACTTAAAGTTCAAAGTTGTATGTTTTGATTCAATCATTTCATACATCATTTTCAAAGTACATAGGCACTTTTATGGTGTCATTGGAAAGCTAAGAAGGTCTAATTATCAACTCTGAAGCATCAAGGGCTGTTACAAAGCAAGATTTGGCAGTACCTTCTTATCTTCCTGAAGTATTCATCCATCTTCCCAACAGGTTTCTGTTCTATTGCAGGAAGATCAGTCCAGGCAAAAAAAGTCTATTATGTGTGTTGCAGATCAAGCTTTCTTGGCTAGTCAGAAGGGCAAAGGAAAATGGATCTCTTCTACTAGTAAGCAGAAATTTACTTCTTCTGCACATTTGAAGAAGGAAGACAAAGATGAGAAGAAATGAGAGAAATAGAGATTTTGTGTTGCAAATATTGTAAAGCAAATGATCATGTCATTAAGAGTTGTCCAAAACTAGTTGCTAAAGAGGCAAAGAAGAAAGAAACCGGAATGGTTATTGCAGAGGTCTGTACACCAAAAACAGAGTCTGCTAATCTTTTGCAAGATTAAGAATGGGTGTTTACTATTGTTTGCAATTTCGACCCATCTTCTCATGATCAGTGCATGTTTGTAGTAGAATCAGATGTTTGGTACTTTGATAGTGGGGCGACCAAACATATTACCTTGCAGTGCAGTTTTTTCTCTTCACTCAAGCCTACCCCTACAGGGAATATTGTCACATGCACCAACAACTCCTCTTATCCTGTCATGGGAGTTGGTAAGATCATTCTGACTACTGCTGATGGTAGTTCTTTCACTTTGTCAGATGCTTTATTCGTACCAAGGATCAAGAAAAATCTGCTATCAGTTTTTGCATTAGCCAAGATTGACTTGGTTGTGAAATTTGTTGATGGCAGATGTACAATTCATGATCTATCAAATGGTGACATGATTATTGCTTTTGGCATTTTATGTCATGGCCTATATAAGCTCATAGACTATCAAAGATCTATGAATGATTCGGCATGTGTAGTATATGATTCTCACGCTATGCCAGATGCAAAGCTTTGGCATGCATGCTTTGGTCATCTAAATTTTTCTAGTTTGCTATGCCCATAGAAATATGATATGGCGTCCTCTTTGCCCAAATTTGAGGCACTCGGAAAACATGTCTATAATTTTTTTATTTTGGCCAAAATGCAGTGTTCCTCCTTTCCA
Source organism: Ceratopteris richardii (assembly GCA_020310875.1). Classification (NCBI taxonomy): domain Eukaryota; kingdom Viridiplantae; phylum Streptophyta; class Polypodiopsida; order Polypodiales; family Pteridaceae; genus Ceratopteris; species Ceratopteris richardii. The sequence goes on along the minus strand of CM035438.1, from coordinate 44,542,826 downwards.
AAAGATTGTTCAGTTTGAGCTACGCAAAAATTGCAGCTTGTATATAGTGATGTATGTGGTCCTATGCAGACACCTTTTGGAAACTATCTTTACTTTGTGACTTTCATTGATGATTTTTCTAGGCATGCATCGGTATATCCACTTAAAGCAAATTCCGAAGTGTTTATGTGCTTCAAACAGTTTTTGTTTTTGGTTGAAAGTATGTGAGCATGTAAAATGGGCACCCTCCATTCTGATCGAGGGGAGGAATATATATCTTCTCACTTTACTGCATTTTTGGTTGAATGTGGGATACAACATCAATGCACAATGTTGTATACACCTCAATAGAATGGAGTTGCTGAATGAAAGAACAGGTCACTCATGCAGATGGTGAGGTGTATGGTCAAGAGCTAGGCTTTACCACATAGTTTCTGGCTTGAGTTTGTCATGTGTGCAGCATATGTACTTAACAAGTGTCCCACTAAATCATTGTACTCTATCACTCCATATGAAGCTTGGCATGGTCACAAGCCATCTGTTGCTCATCTACATGTTTTTGCTTGTCTGGCATATGCGTTAGTGCTAGAACAACATCGCAAGAAATTGAATGATAAAACAGTAAAATGTATTTTTGTTGGGTAGAGTTCTAAAAGCAAAGGCTATCGTATGTATCATCCATACACTAAATGCATTTTGGTTAGCCGTGATGTTGTTTTTGTGGAAGATGCTCTTTAACCTTTACTTTCATGTACTAAGGAGACATCTTTTAGCTCCAAAGACATGTATGATACTTTGTTGCCTCTTTTTATAAGTGGACAGTTTAGTGCTAGTCCTAATAAGGCAACTTCTCAGCCTTTGTAGGTTTCATGTGATGATGCAGATCATTCTATTTCTGATGTAGATTTACATGATGCACTTGTTGATGAGAGAGTTGATATTCAGCAGGTAAAAATTGTGCCAAAACGGCTAGTGCAAACTTTGTGTGATAGCAAATTAGATGCAAGTCTATCATATAGTACTCGTTCAGGCTCTCATAGTGCCTCTTTTGCATCAGATCGCTATGTTATGGCTGCGTCTAGTCTCTGTGATGAGAATGAGCCTGTTTCATTTTATGAAGCACAAAGCTTAGAAAATTGGATGGATACAATGCAATTTGAATATGATGCTATAATGAAGAATGCTACATGGTCTTTATGTGACTTGCCTTCTGGCAAGAAGGCCATTGGCACTAAGTGGGTATACAAGTTAAAGCATAAGCCTGATGGAAAAGTTGACAGGTCTTAGGCCAGGCTTGTTGCAAATGGTTATACATAGGAAAGAGGCATTGATTTTGATGAAACCTTTGTTCCTACTTGCCGAATGACTACTATTCATAGCATATGTGCACTTGCAGCTCATCATGGTTGGAATGTACATCTATTGGACATTAAAATAGCATTTCTAAATGCTGACTTGCATGAAGAAGATTATGTTTTTCAGCCTCATGGCTTTGTGCAGAAAGGGCATCAAAATGTGGTCTTCAAGTTAAAGAAGGCATTATATGGTTTAAAGCAAGCACCACGTGCTTGGTATGAAAAGATCACATTGATGGTGGAATGGCTTTGTGTAAAATGAAATATATTGACATATTATTGTAGCATTCTGGCCTTGAAGACTATGAATCTATTGCCACTCCTATGGAGACAGGTCTACGATTGAGCCTTCATGATGTCGGAGATGCATTTGATGTTGTTCTCTATCAGCAAGCTGTTGGATGCTTGATTTACTTATGCATTACTTGGCTAGATATTCAGTTTGTTGTCTCACAGATAAGCAGGTTTATGCATTGCCCAGGTGTCAAGCATTGGCAGAAGTCAAGCGCATCTTTTGCTACTTGAGTGGTACCCGGCTACTTTGGTTGTTTTATCTTAAGGTGGGGTCACTACCGCTAGATTTGCATGCTTTTTTTGACTCTAACTAGGCTGGTTGCTATGACACTCATGTGTCCACTAATGGTTTTTGCTTCATGCTTGGTAGCTCATGCATATCTTGGTTGAGTAAGAAGCAGCCTACAACAGCCAGTTCTATTTGTGAGGCTAAGTATAGGGTAGTTTTCATAGTGATTGTTGAGTGTGTGTGGCGCAGACACCTTATGGTTGATATGGGTGTTGGTCAATCTTCTGCCAGCACCATCTTCACTGACAATCAGAACACATTGGTAGTTGCGAGGAACCCTGTATTCCATGCTCGCACTAAGCACATTGAGCCTCATTATAATTATGTCAAGGAGAGGTTCTCTGTTGGAGAGATCAGCTTGGCATATGTGCCCATGCCGGAGAACGTTGCAGACCTTTTCAGGAAGGCTCTGTCTGAGGAGAAGTTTGAAGCTTTTCGCAAAGCTTTGGGCTTACTTCATTTTGTGGATTGATGCCACATATCTTGGCACTTCCTTATGCATGAGTGACAGCTCCATGTTCATCACATCACTCCCAGGGGGGGATTTGTTGATATATTTAGGTAATGATGTGTGTGAACACACTAGGACCATTGGGGCACTTTTTTCCCTCTTTAGGAGGTTTTTTTCCCTCGGCTTGTATATATGCCTATAGCCCTAATAGGTTACTTATCTTTGTACATTGTAGTGGTAATACATTTCAGTATTGTGTGTTGTGCTCTAAGCTTCTTCTTCTTCTTCTTCCTTGTGTTGTTCGCCTACTTCTGTAGAACAAGAACTAACATTTTTTGAAAGAGGACAATCTTTAATCAAATGGTCCTTTTTGTAGCAATTATAACAAGCTTGAGGCAAATTTCAATAATTCACCTGCTTTTGTAGACATCTAACTCCAATAATTAGAACAAGAACTAACATTTTTTGAAAGAGGACAATCTTTAATCAAATGGTCCTTTTCGTAGCAATTATAACAAGCTTGAGGAAAATTTCTATATGAAATCTTTCTCTCATGAAGGAATTTCCCTCCAAATCCATAATAACAATGGAGGTTCTAATTTCGTTGGATACATGAATTTCCACAAAAATCTAGGGATCCCATTTAGGTTTTATCCCATTGACTCTTGACTTCTTCCCAAGTACCTTACCAATCCTCTTACCAAGATTTCCACCCAAGGATAGTAGGCAACTGGGAGATCAAGGAAATCAATCGAGACGGGGATATTAGTAGGTTTGGGGCCTCTTCAATTAAAGAAAACTTGGCCTTTGAAGAAATACACTGGCATACCTTTAACAAGCCATTGCCCCTCAGAGATGACCTAAAGAGCATAGTTTGCATCTTTAAGAAATAATAGAAAAAAAAATTGCTAAATACTAAATATGTTTGACATAGATTGCTCTTCTTTCCGAGTTCACTTTTATGCAATGGTTCAGAGTCTCTTGTGTTGGTTGAGGACCACTACATAAGCCAATGCCAACTTTTTCACTGAGTTGCGAATGTTAGATGTCTAGAGGGCCTCTAAATATGATTAAAGCATCATCCTCTAGGTCACTAGGCCCTTCTAAACCAATCCTATGAGGATTTTCCTCAATGTTTTCTTTGCCTCTAATCGTTCTTCAGATATTAGGGTTTATAAAGTTATCTGGTGCAATGTGAAAGTCAAAAGCAGAGCGAGATGGTCCTCTAAGAAAATTCGCAAAGCTTTTGGATGGGGAACCAACATTAGCCACATGGGTCATCTTGTAAGTTGTTGGTTCATCTTCTTTCTCATCCTCTTGTTAATTGACCCCGTCTACATCTCTATCACAATCTACAAATCTCCTTTTTTTTGTTACTATTTCCTCCTATGTTTTATTCTTGGTGGCTACATCTACTTCAATGGTGAAATCTTCTTCTTCCTCTTCACCACCCCTTCCTCCTGTGGTATTATTCATGATGGCTACATCTACTACACATCTAGAATCATCAATGCCTCTCTATGAAGATCGCCCCTCTTTCCATCTTCAATGGCCTTGTTCGCACTAGCATTGTAACACTCTCTAGGATAGAGAGCTCTTTAGTGGTGACCACGAGTTGAAGAGTCCCATGGTACTTATATTTGTATTTTTTTTCCTATTCTCGTACTTATAGGTATCACTTCTATAGTTTGAGGTACTTGGCTACTTGCAAGTAGTACTTGTTGTCTACTTGAGGTACTTTTGGTATATGCACATCAGAGAAAAAGGATATAAAGTGAAGTAAAGAATGGCATACAACTTGTATCTAGGAACAAGGACCTTCTCACACAATTGTTATTTAGTACTTGTCCCCTCTCCAACAATTGGTATCAAAGCAGGTCATCACGTCATCTACGGCACCATCAACACACCTCCTGCCATAATCTCAAAATCATAGAAAAATTGATGAGCATACTCAGGGTGATTAGGAGACCAAACTAGCTTTGTTGTGTGGTGCCAAAATCGTTATCTGAGCTCATTTCGGCCTCCAAAAGCACTATCATAGTGCTTATGTAAGATATTTTTCCTTTTTATGCCAAAGAGATATACAGGTTTTGGTTCACCAATATAAGCATCTCGAAGTTGGCTATAGGTTTTTCAGATACAATCATTTTTCTGCATTAAGGTATTTTAGTCAATGGCCATGGCTGAAAGCAATAATGTATTTTGTATGTTGGCTATTGAGGATAAGTTGGGTGGTACGAATTACCCATTGTGGGCTTATATAATGCATCATGTATTATGTAAGAAAAAGAAAAAATGAATGAATAATGACTAAATGGTGGGCTAGTGGTGTAACTCTAATGCCATGTAGAATTTACCACAACACACATATAAGACCAAGGTCAAAGAGAAAGAGAGATATTTCTAGTCATGGGAATAATACAAGAGATTTAATTATAATGGAAAGTGGACTCAAGATGAGTAGAAGATGGAATCAACTCAAACTTATAACTCTAATACAATGGAACTCAAACACTACACAAAAAATAGATGGTTCTATCCACACATGCACTCCCTATATGGAGCTAGATGGTGAACTAGGTAGAATCTAGGTGAAGGGTTATAGGCCAACACAATGGTTACTAAGGTGGATACCCTAATGGTTCCAAACACCACAAACGATGATCCTACATGGGGATGGGACCATCCTTATAAGTTCCTCCAAGGCTAAGTCGGCCTACCCATGTTCTAGAGTCATGGTAGCTTGATCCATGCCCAAAATAATCTCCACCATTGATCTATGGGGTAAATCCAATGGTAAAAAGGTAGAATCAACAAACATTTGTTTGCAACCCTTGATCTTGTGTAATCCATACTCAGGATCAAGTCTAGATCCAATGGCCCACATCAAAAAGACCCTTCCCCAAGTTAAGAAAGCTACTTTTGTATCTAGCCCTTGATTTAGGTTCATCCTCACATCGGATCAATCCCAAATCCAATGGCTTAGAAGTAACCTTCCTAACTATCCATGTATGGTCTACATTAGACCTCATATGACCTCAAAGTCAGGAACCTACCAATGTCCAAGACTCTCACATGGCTTCTCCTAATAACGGGAGCCTTACAAATAGAGTATTATGGAAAAATGGTGGTGCTTCATAAGGTGAGGCATTGAGCATATCGAACACCCCCCCAAATGTGCACCCAAAGGTGAACTACTTTCTTGGCATGATGTCAAGTCTTCCATGAGGGTATAGCATTTACCATGTCTAACAATCCCCCTTAATGTCCAGCCAAAGGTGAACTACCTTCTTGGCCCAATGCCAATTCTTCGAAGATGTATTTGTAGTAGATCCTTTGTAAGCACTTTGGTGAGGGTACCTGTTGCATTCTTCTTGATTGGATAGCATGCTATTTCCACCATCCTTTTGAACTTTACTTGCTTGCCAACTCTTGAATGTCCTTCATGAGGTCTATTCCCAAGCCTTCTCAAAATTCTAACTAAAAATCTCATATCTTTTATTGTACTCCATAAGTAGATAAGACTACCAAAGACCTTCATGTAACTCCTAAAGTCTATCTACTGGTATAATTATCTTAGGGTTTGTTTTGTTACATATGATGCATTGTTCAACTTACATAATATGCATTTTGAATGTGGAGCCTCAAACGTTGGTGGCTGAGACACATGTACCTCCTCCTTGAGGCCAATGTTCAAAGTTTTGATTTGACATCTAACACAAAAACGTTCGACTTTATCTAATCCACTACCATTAGTATGATGCAAATAGTGGTCATTAGAGAAAAAGAGTTTTGAAAATCAAAACCCTTTTCTAGTGAAAGTCCTTGTGGTACCAATGTGACTTGATAGCATTCCAAGATTCCTTGTATCATGTACTTCACTTGCATGAACCACTTGGTGCTAGTGATCTCCCATGCTACATTCTTCATTAAGTTGTCACAATTTGCTTTCATAACCTCCTTCCATGCCGGATCTACAAGTGCTACATCTTCAATTATTGGCTTCATTACTTCCTTCATAATCACGACCATCATGGCTATACTGACTATGCAAGTAGAAGCTCACTTGTGCTCCTCTACTCTATGTGATCTCCTTAGTCCTTCTGCCTTCTCTTCAAATGTTGCTGGCATAGGATTACTATGACCAGAGAGATTCTTCTTCACCCATTGTAGCAACAACCAATATATTTGAGTGATTTTAGGTTGGCAGACTCTCTTCTCACCATCTGATGATGATGCTTCCTCCTAGTGATAGTTACGGAGCCTTTCCTCCATTGCATGTGGCTGCTCCATAGACACCACATCGTGGCTCCCTTTGATCTTCTTTGCCTCATGGTACAATATGAAAGCCCTCTGATTTTCATTATGACCTAAGAAGATGCATCTCTTGATTTTTGGTTCCAACGTGTTCTTTCTTTGACCTCAGACAAAAGCAGAGCACACACTCTCAAAAATTCTAAAGTGTGAGATTGGTGGATTGTTACCAATGTAGAGTTCATGATGACTCTTTTTGTTTTGGAAAGGAAATCTCATGCCTTCCCTCATACACATTTTTATCTTAACAATGATGTTACTCTTGCATTCCATAATGCCATCATGTTATGATGTGTGAGGTGTCACTGATTGACACTTTATCCCTTTGCACATGCAGAATTCTTCTAACTCCTCTGAGTTGAGCTCACCACCACCTCCTATTCCAAGCTTCTTCACACTTTTCCCTGGTTCATTTTCAACAAGTTGTGGTTGTTCTTTAATCTTACCAAAATCTTGAGCCTTATCACAAAGAAAGTACATCCACATCTTCCTGTTATGGTTGTCAATGATCACAATGTAGGAAGATTCTCCCAAGGCCTGTATAGACATCTTACCACACAAGTTAGCACATACCAAGACTAGAGGAGTTTTTTACCTACTCTTGCTTTCTTGTGGGAATGTCTCTCTGTGTGGCTTGCCCATCATACAAGCTCTACAATGCTCCTTCATTCCATTCATTGTAGGTAAGCGATGAAGGACAATACCTTGTTTTTGCATCTCCTTCCATAATGTCCCTGTCATAATGATGGGTTCTTGAGGCTGCATAGGACTAGAGTGACCTCTCTTATAAAAAAATGTGGTGAGATGCATCGTTGTCTAGTACCCATGAATCCACAATCGATTCTTCTTGTGTTGAGAACATACCATCTTTGCTTTGTCTCCATGTATTTTCTCCTCCTTCACTTCATCTATTCTCTTGACATGACAATCTACAAATGTTCCCTCCTTTTGCAATGGAAGCACTATCCTTGAATCTTGTTTTTACTAGTCCTCCTCTTTGCAATCTTACCTTTCCTCAACCACCTTTACATGATGCATTGGTAGCATCTCCCTAGCTACTTATCTGGCCTTTAAGATCCTCTTCCATTTCTATTGAATAAAACTCCTCAAATATCAAAGCTTCAAGTCTCACCTGAGTGTTGAGAGTGGTTACCCTTCCATCATACTTTGGTGGCAAATTTTGGAGACACCTTTGAGCTAGCCCCTTCCTAGTCTTCTCTATCCCTTCATAAGCCATTCCATCACATGGCTTCTTGATATGAGTAATGGATGCCTTAACCTTCTCTCTTGCAAACTTCTCTACTTCCATTTGATTTTCTAAATTTTGAATGCATGTTTGGTTTCTTACCTCATGGATGTATGCTGAATAAGAGGTAGAATAGATTCCATACAATTGTTAGCTGTATAATATAGTGCATTTGCATTCCTTATCTTCCAAGCTTGTAGAAGCTTTGCATCTAGGAGAATCACCATACTCGGATCCAATGGGTCAAAGGTAGGTTGTGGTTGTTGCTCACTTTGCAGTCTACAATGAACCTTATTCTAACCACTACTTTTCTAATTATTCCTAACAATAGAACCCTCTATGCGGATTTATTTACAAACTAAATAAAGTATAAGTCGGATTATTGATGTCTAACTTTTCACGCCTTTCAAGTTGTCATGGACCTTCAACTGCTATATCAAAACCACCAAAGCACATAAATACATTAATAAATTAACACTCTAACAATGCCTTTTCAACACATTCCATAATTTATAATGCACTCTTACATGGCTTCTCCTCATAATGGGGGCCTTACAAATAGAGTGCTATGGAACAATGGTGGTGCTACATAAGGGTGAGGCATTGAGCATATCTAAAATATTCGTCACAAAAGGATTGTGGAATATTGTGAAAGGTGTTGAAAAATGTCCTATTACACCTGCAAATATAGGTACTGAAACTGATGCAAATGGCATGAAAGATGGTGATATTCTACATATTCCTATTCGAAAAAAGAATTGTGGTTCGTATTGCACCTACTACAGAGAGAATTCGATGAGATGGCAGAGATGCCCAAGCACATGCACTGATAGTCTTGTCTGTCAAACGTGCCATTATTCCTCACATTCGCTCTTGCAGAATAGCTAAGGATGTTTGGGATACACTTATCACATTATAGCAGGCTACGAATGGGGCTCGTGTTGCTTACCTTCGAAAATGACTGGAGAGTGAGCATATGAAAGAAGGTGATTCGATGGACAATTTTCTAACAAAGGTCAAAGATTTGAAGGAACGGTTAATTTCTATTGATGAATTCTTGCCTAACAGTTCACTTGTGTAGACTATTATGAATGGTCTTCCTGATTCATATCAGAGTTTTGCTTCTAATCTTTGTTTGATGATGAAAGGCAATCCTTAACATTTGAGGAGTTAGTCTCTTTTCTGTTGCAAGAAGATCACTCTAGGCAGAATAGGTCCATTATGCCTATTGTAGATCAAGCTTTTCTCACCAATCGGAAGGTTAAAGGTAAATGAAACTCTTCTACTAGTAAGCAAAAATCGGTTAATTCTACACAATCAAAGAAGGAAGAGAGAGACGAGAAGAAAACAAGAAAGCAGAAATTTTTTGCAAATACTTCAAAGAAAATGATCATGTCATTAAGAGTTGTATAAAACCCGCTGCTAAAGAGGCAAAGAAGAAAGAGGTCAGAATGGTTGTTGTAGAGGCCTCTACACTAAAAATAGAGTATGCTAATCTTGTGCAAAATGAAGAATGGGCGTATACTATTGTTTACAATTTTGACCCATCTTCTCATGAGCAGTGTATGTCTATAGTAGACTCAAATGTTTGGAACTTTGATAGTGGGGCAACCAAACATATTACACCGCAGCGCAGTTTCTTCACTTCACTTGAGCCTACTCCTATAGGGAATACTGTCACATGCACCAAGAACTCCTCTTATCCTCTCATGGGAGTTGGAAAGATCATTCTGACTACTATTGATGGTAGTTCTTTTACATTGTTAGATGCTTTTTTTTTGCCAGGGATCAAGAAAAATCTGTTATCAGTTTTGGCATTAGCCAAGATTGGCTTGGTTACGAAATTTGTTGTTGATAGATGTATAGTTCATGGCCTGTCAAATGGCAATGTGATTATTACTTTTGGCATTTTATGTTATGGGTTTTATAAGCTTATAGACTATGAAAACTCTATGAATGATTCAATAGTATATGAATCTTAGGCTATGTCAGATGCAAAGCTTTGGCATGGATGCTTCGATCATCTCAATTTTGTTAGTTTGGTATGCTTGTAGAAATATAAAATGGTGTCCTCTTTGCCCATACTTGAGGCACTCAGTAAACATGTATTTGAAGGTTGTGTCTTGGGAAAAATGCAGTGTTCTTCATTCCCAATAGATGGTTCAATTCGAGCTACTCAGAAATTACAGCATGTTCACAATGATGTTTGCAGTCCTATGCAGACACCCTCTTTTGGAAATTATCTTTACTTCATGAATTTCATTGATGATTTTTCCAGGCATGCATGGGTATATCCATTAAAAGAAAAGTTTGAAGTGTTTATGTGCCTCAAACAATTTTTGGTTTTGGCTGAAAATATGTCAGCATGTAAAATGAGCACCCTCCGTTCTGATCCAAGGGGGGAATATATGTCTTCTAATTTTAATGCACTTCTTACTGAATGTGGGATAAAACATCAGTATAAAGTGTCATATAAACCTCAAGATGAGTTTTTGAATGAAAGAACAAGTCACTCATGGAGATGGTGAGGTGTATGATCAAGAGTCTGGCTTTACCACATAGTTTCTGGCTTGAGGTTGTTATGTGTGGAGCATATGTACTTAACAGTTGTCCCACTAAAGCATTGCCGTCTATCACTCCATATGAGGCTTGGCATGGTCACACGTAGTCTGTTGCTATTGCACATATGTGTATTTTTGGTGGTTTCACATATGCATTAGTGTCTAAACAACATCACAAGAAATTGGATGATAAAGCAGTAAAATGTATTTTTTTTGGTACAATTATGAAAGCAAAGGCTATTGTCTATATCACCCACAGACTAAATGCATTTTGGTTAGCCATGATGTTGTTTTTTTGGAAGATGCTATTCAGCCACTACTTTCATGTACTAAGGAGACATTTCTTAGCTCCAAAGATATGTAGGATACTTTGCTGCCTCTTTTTACAGGTGGATAGTCTAGTGCTGGTCCTAATGAGGAAACTTCTCAACCTTTACAGGTTTCATATTATGATGCAAATCATTCCATTTTTTATCCAAATTTGCATGATTCACTTGTTGATGAGAGAGCTGATATTGAGAAGTCAAAAATTATGCCAAAATGATTGGTGTAGACTTTGCATGATAGCAAATTAGATGCACCTCTGTCATATCATACTCGTTCAGGCTCTCATAGTGCCTCATTTGCATCAGGTTGCTATGCTATGGTTGCCTATAGTCTCTGTGATGAGAATGAGCCTATTTCATTTGATGAAGCACAAAATTCAAAAAATTGGATCGTTGCTATGCAATCTGAATACGATGTTATGATGAAAAATGGTACCTAGTCTTTATGTGACTTTCATCTTGGCAAAAAGGCCATTGGCACTAAGTGGGTATACAAGCTTAAGTCTAAGCCTGATGGGATAGTTGACAAGTATAAGGCTAGGCTTGTTGCAAAGGGTTATGCACAGGAAAGAAGCATCGATTTTGATGAAACCTTTGCTCCCACATGTTGAATGACTATTGTTCATAGCATCTGTGCACTTGCAGCTCATCATGGTTGGAATGTACATTAGTTCGACATTAAAACTACGTTTCTAAATGGTGACTTGCATGAAGAAGTGTATTTTTTTCACCCTCGTGTCTTTGTGTAGAAAGGGCATGAAAACTAAGTGTGCAGGTTAAAGAATGTTATATATGGTTTAAAGCAAGCACCATGTGCTTGGTATAAAAGATACATGCCTATCTTATTGCACATAATTTTGAGAATAATCCAATGGAGACCGCCTTATATGTTAAGCATGCTAATGATGTGCTTCTAATCATTGTTGTGTATCTTGATGACACGTTGCTCACTAGTCCTCATGAGAAGCATATTGTTGATTTTAAGGCTGATTTGCATGCCTCATTTGATATGTTTTATTTAGGGCATTTGCATCATTATTTGGGCATTCAATTTATGCAAGTTGATGGTAGAATACCTTTGTGTCAAATGAAATATATTGACACATTATTGCAGTGTTTTGGCCTTGAAGAGTGTAAATCTGGTGCCACTCTTATGGAGATAGGTTTACGATTGTTGCTTCATGATGCTAGAGATGCATTTGATGTTGTTCTCTATTATCAAGTTGTTGGATGCTTGATTTACTTATGCATTACTCAGCTAGATATTCAATTTTCTTGTCTCATAGATGAGCAAGTTTATGCATTTCCCAGGTGTTAATCATTGGCAAGCAATTAAGTGCATCGTTCACTACTTGAGTGGTACCCAACTACGTGGGTTGTTTTATCCCAAGGGGGGATCACTACCGCCAGATTTACATGCTTTTTCTAACTCTGACTAGGCTGGTTGCTATGATGTTGGAGAATTCCTCTCCTATTCGCAGCGGGAAGTGTAGAAGACCTTCTCAAGATCAAGACTTTTGCCCACATCTGAACATTCAAATGAAAATTGTTACCAACTGAAAAATGCAATGAACTTAAAACTTTTTCACTCAAACTAGACACCTATAGCTTTCAAATGAGCTATCAAACACTCAATTTAGAGTAGATTTGGATTGGCAACTCTTTGCCTCAAAATAGGCTACCTGTCCACTCAGTTAGGCTCAAAACAGGACTTCACTAAAAACTGAATAACTCACAGAGCATAAAGAATTTGATAAAAATTTTCTAGATAGAGGAAGTACTCAAGATATAATTTCCAAAGAATGTTTAGACTCTAAAATTGGATACATACATTGAGAGATATGACTCTCACAAGTAGACTATCCAAAAAATGGTATGCGGCTGGACATAGTCTATGAGAATGAAGAGAACGAAATGACTCAAACCAAGGGGAATTCATCCTTGAGTGTCCTCCCTTGCCTCTTTTATAAACAAGTGACCAAAAACTCTCATGATGAGTTTGAGAGCTCTTCTCCATAACTTCTCCACTACTTTGGACATCCACTCCTCTTACAGTTTAGTTTTTGGATTTGATTCTCTTTTGGCCTCCACTACTTACTGAAGTAAATGCTTCCATTTCTCATTTTTGTATTTTCCTTCTTTTTGAAGAAAATCCTTTTTGCAAAAATATATACGACCTTACTTCTTTATTTTTAACCCCCTCAAGCTCACATGTGAGCTTGCACTTTCAGCCATATCTTGCAAGTTGATTTCATCCTTGAACCTCTTTAGCTTAGAAGCATCTAAGGACTTTGTAAACATGTCTACACCTGGTCATTAGTTCCAATGAACTTTATATCTACATCCTTGCTCAAAACTTTTTCTCGAACATAATGATAATGCACTTCTATGTGCTTAATTCGTGCATGAAACATTGGATTGTTTGTCAATTGAATGCTTGACATGTCACCATAAACTGGAATGGTCTCCACCTACACATCAAGCTCAGCCAAGAGCTTCTTAATCCACATAGCTTCACAAGTTGCAAAGGCTAATCCTTTATATTCAGCTTCTGTAGATGATAGTGCAACAGTAGGTTGCTTCTTGGAGCTCCATGTGATAGGTTTGCTACCTATCATGAACACATAACTTGAAATGGATCTTCTATCTTCCTTTGAACCAGCCCAATCAGCATCAATGAAGCCCTTTACCTGCAATTCTTCATCATATCTATAAAACAAGGCATGATTGACTATGTGCTTCACATATCTTAGAGCTCGTTTGGCTGAACTTAAATGTTCACTTGTTGAAGCTTGCATAAATTGAGAAAGAACTCCAACAATATAACACAAATCTAGACTTGTGATCGTAGCATAGATCAATGAACCAATAATACTCATGTATGTAGTCACATCATGTAACTTCTCTCCATCATTTGAGCAAAGCTTCACATTTGTGTCCATAGGTTGAGTGAGTGGTTTGCATTCACTCATTCCAAATCTAAAAAGAACATCCAACAAGTACTTTTTTTGCATCAAGTAGATGCCATCTTTCCCATAGACTATCTCAATGCCTAAAAAGTATTTCAGCTCACCAAGATCTGAAATTTTAAACTCCTTATCGATTTTTCTTTTTATCTCTTGTATTCCTGCAACATTACTTCCTATTATGATGAGATCATCAATGTATATGCAAATATATACCTGCTTGCCTTCTTCTTTCTTCATGTAGAGAGAGGGATCTGCACTGCTTGGACTATACCCACACCTTGTGAGGTACTCGACCAATCTTTGATTCTAAGCACGTGGTGCTTGCTTCAGCCCATACAAAGCTTTCTTTAATCTACAAACAAAATCTGGATGCTTTTTATCTTCAAATCCAATCAGTTGACTCATGTATACCTCTTCTTGAAGTTCACCATTGAGAAAAGTATTTTTTATGTCAAGTTGGTACAATGGCCATCTCCTTGTTGCACTCACTGCAATCAAGGTTCTAATTGTTCCCATCTTTGCAATCGGGCTGAAAGTCTCTTCATAGTCGATGCCGTGAGTTTGATTGAATCCTTTTGCTACTAGTCTAGCTTTATGCCTAGCTAGAGAACCATCAACATTTCTCTTTATTTTAAACACCCATTTTTTTGGAACAATCTTCATACCTTCAACCTTTGGAACTAGCTCCCATGTGTGATTGTCCTTGAGAGCTTTTATCTCTTCTTGCATAGCTTCTTGCCATTCTTTTTATGTATATGCTTCTTCATATGCATCCGGTTCTTTGTCTTTGACCACTTGTGTCATATATGCAAAATGCTTTGCAATAAAACTATCATAGCTCAGCCTTTGAATTGGATACCTTGCTCTCAAAAACCTCCTTTCATTTCATTTTGAATATTGCTTCTTCAACCGGTTTAGCTTTACCTTTGGTGTAATCACCTCTTCATACTCTTCTTCACTTGCATTTGAATCACTATTTCGGGCAGCTTCAAATCTTTCATAACCTGATGTTGATGATGAGAAATGACTCCTTAGTCTCCCCTTCCATGTTCAGCTTTCTCCAAGTGATGTAGAAGCTTCTGGACCTGACATTTGAGTTCTTATTTGCTGAAATTCTTCTTGGACAGCACCTCCATCATCTTCGCAATCTTCTTCAAGAATCTTCTCTTTCCCTTTGTCTCCAAACCATGGTCTTAGCTCATCAAATACCACATCTCCTGAGACTCGTAGCTCCTTTGTCATCGGATTGTAGCACCTGTATCCCTTTTGCTCCGATGAATATCCAATGAAAATACATTTTTTCTGACTTTGCCTCCATCTTTGTCCTTACTAGTTCTTGAGGGATGTGAACATAACACACACATCCAAAAACTTTGAGATGTGTAAGGTCAGGTTTCTTACTGGAATAAACCTCCTCGGGAGTTAGATTATGCACTCAAGTTGTTGTGCACTTGTTCATCAAATAAACAGCCATACTAGTTGCTTCGGCCCAATAGTTTAGTGGCATCTTCATCTCATGAGCATGCATCTTGCAACTTCTGTGATATGTCGATTTTTCCTTTCAACTATTCCATTTTGTTGAGGTGTGTACCTACATGTAAATTGTCTCTTGATGCCATTTTCATAAAGAAAATCTGGAAATTCTTTGGAGAAATATTCTCCTCCTCCATTGGACCTCAAGGTCTTTATGTAGCTTCTTGTTTCCTTAATCTCTTGAACATGGAGAACACATCTGATTTTTGTTTTATGCAAAACATCCAGAATTTTCTTGAATGATCATCGATAAAAGTGACAAAATATCTATTACCAGCCACTGATGGTTGTTATGATGGTCCCCATACATCCGTGTGTATCAAGTCGAGGACATTCCTTGCCACATAGTTGCTCTTTTTGAATGGTTGTCGAGTTTGCTTTCCTAGTTGGCATGCTTCACAAAACTCATGTAGTCCAACATCATTGAATCTTGGAAGACCTCTTACCACTTCATGGTTGCTCATGTCCTTGAGCTTGGGAATGTTGATATGTCCAAACCTTTTGTGCCACAAATCAACTTCAGCAATCCTCTTGTTTCCAAACTGAATATACATCACCTTTCCATGTGGTTGTTGAATGTCCAAGGTGAACATCCTACCTTCTTTCCTTCCTTGAGCAATGACCTTGAATCCTTCTTTTGGATTCTTTATAAAGCAACCTTTTTCATTGAAGATAACATGATATCCTTCCTCTACCATTTGTCCTACTAAAATCAAATTCTTTGCAATAGAAGGAACATGAAGAACATCATCCAATACCTTCTTGTCTCCAAGCTTGATATCTCCAACATGCTCAATTGCGTGTTGAGTTTCATCATCGATCTCCACACATCCTTTTCCACTTGGAGCTTGTAGTTTTGTGAATAAATCTCCTTGGCATGTCATATGGTTGCTTCAACTTGAATCTTGTGAACCATTTCTGATCATCACTTCTCGAGTTGTTGTACACATGCTTCATGGCAAGCATGGTTTGCTTGTCTCCTTCACTTGATGTACTTGAATAGTTATTTTGGCTCCTTTGGTTGCCTCCATTCAGCCTTCCATTCTTTTGTCAATAATCATTTGCATAATGTCATAGTTTACCACAATGATAACATGGTATACCTTTATGAGGATTGTATGAACCTCGACCTCTTCCTCTATTTCTTCCTCGACCTCTTCCATGTGTGTTGTCATTTGAGTTGTCCTTGTTGTCCTCTGAGTTGTGTTGGCTGGAATTTGTGTTGTTGTAGCTTCTTCCTCTTCCTCTCGAGCCTCCTCTTGAGTTCCTTCCTCTATCTCATCCTGCCTATAACATTTGATTATGGCTATCCTTACCTTTGTTGCCTTCTCCTTGTTGAGCAACCTCTTCAGCCACAAGATTTGGTATAATCTTGTCGAATGTTGGTAGAGGGTCTCTATACAGAATGTTTGTGATAAGGGGCTCTGACTTTTCTTCACTCCTCAAGCCATTGAGGGTTGTTTGGACGATGACTTCCTCTTCTATCTTGCATCCAACTTATGCTACCTGATCTCGAAGCTCCTTGATCCTCAATGTATACTCACTAATGCTTTGGTTTGAGCTTTTCTTCATGTTTTTGAACTCGTTATTGAGTTGCATCCTCCGAGACCTTGTTGAGGTAGCATACACCTTCTCCAATGCTTCCCAAACCTCCTTGGCTGTTTCTAAGCTTTGCACATGACCAATCATAGTGTTAGAAATAACTTGTGAAATGAGGAACATCATCCTTCGATTCCTATCTTCCCAATCAGCAAATTGTCTCCTTTGTGTCAGATTTATGTTGGGATCTTGAAGGTCCACCGGTTGTGGATCATCTCCACTAACTAGACTCCATAAACCTTTACCTTTAAGGTAATTTGTCATTCTATACCTCCAAGACTGAAAATTATCTTTGTCTAACTTCTCACCTTGTTGTCCTAAATTAGCCATTGAAAACTTCCAAGATTGAAGTTTACCTCAAATATTGTTGCTCTAGCACAATGGTGAGAACCACGTTAAGAAGCTTCACCTCCTTAATGTCAATCCGCGGAAGAGATAGGAGTGATATGAAGATCGTGAACGTGAGATGAAGTGAGAGTGAAGGTGAGAAGCACAAAGATGCACACACACATACACACACACTACGAAGAGACAAGCGAGACACAATGGAAGGTGAGAAATTAACTCTATTACTCAAGAACACTCTTACAAGTTCAAAATAGCTCTAAGCTCTTCTCTACTCAAACAAGCTAACCTCAAAAATGAGCTCTCTAGCTCTTTTTATAGTTTCTAGACTAGTTTTGACCGGTTTCACATCTAGTGACCGGCATAGTTAAAAAATAGGTCCTAGATGCTATTTGGAAGGGTAAACGGTATCTAAAAATAACGAAAATTGGTACGTGCATTCTACCTAAGCTCCTCAAGCTCGAGGACTCCTCGGCTTGCACAAAATGGAGCTATGGATTACAAAATGGGGTTTTCTATGATACATATGTTACAATTAGTGATAACAATCACTGTTGAATGTTTGAAGAAATAATAAGAAACATATTTGTTTGAAAAATTGATCCGACTGGCTCCCTGCTCCGTCTTTACATGCTTCCGTGGCGTCTGTGCCTCTGGCTTCTTCCAACACCCCCCTCCCTCTCGCTTCTGTCGTCCTCGACAGAACCTTGTTGTGCGGTCTGTCGGATGTAGTTTTGTAGGAGGTCGTGAGTGAGGGTGTGCTCAGATACTCGAATGCCTCGGGCTAGGTCTGCCTCGAGCTTCTCCCAATTAACTGGTTGTGGTTCTTCTGATGGTGGGAGTCTATAATGCGTGGAATACACCAACTGTTCACAGGCAAATAATTGCAATAAGTGGGTCGGCCTGCTGATGAACACTTCAGAGTGGTATTCCCAGAAACCGGTGGTGAACATTTCTTCGAATGTTTGCTTGTAGCACGCCGGTAAGTACTTGACTCTGCAATGCCAGGCATAACACACCCGGAGCGATGGCGTCGTACTCATGTCATATGCGAGATCCAAGTTGCCATGCTCAAAGCTTGGGGTATTAACATGTGGTGCTTTGACTCTCCGGAAGACTTTAAATATCATTTGCATCATGTCAAATATCTTGACAGTCATATGCGCTGCTATATCATCCATATATCTCAAGCGAGGGAGCCAGTGACGAATCGTTGCCATCATGTAGCCAATTGTCGGTGGTCCTGTAGGTGGCCTGAAATATGGGTAGTTCAACCAGTCTTGGGACTGCTTATTGTTTTGTACTTTGATAGCGAATGCAGTCCAGGAGCGGCGACGTGGCACGGGTCCCCAACATGGGTTGTATTTCAAATGTAAAGGTGCCTTGACCCATGTGCTCATCATTTCAGGATACTCCTGTAAAAGACGTGTACGCCAATCTGGTTGATAAATAGTGCCTTGTTGCGCATCCAGTGGCAAGTCTTCAGGCTCGAACTGGGTTGCATGTGATGGCTTCTTGCCAGTTCGCTTTTCTATGGCCAGCTGGTATTCGGCCATTAGCATGAAGTAAGGTTTGTATTGAAGCTCATGCCCGGATATGTACCTGCGTGGGGCCAATTGAGAAAAGTAGGGAGATTGCAAAATTCATTCTTCGATCATGGCCATAGCATGTAGCTGGGCCTCGACTCTAGCTGAGTGCGTTGTTCCAATTTCCTCCACAGTCTTCATCCATGCGGGGGTCGGAAGTTCGTACGTCATTTGGCCTTCAGCCATGACTTGTCCGCCTGGGATGGGCTGTGGTTCGTACGCCTCTTCAAATGTTTCCTCCACCGGGATGGTTATGTTCTCGTCGTCAGCTGGGATCTCCGGTGGGGAGTCAGGCCGTGGTGGTGCTTCGTATACATCTATGCGTGATTGGAGAGTGGCTACCTGGGCCCGTAATGCGTTGAGTTCCTCTATGAGGTCAGGAGAGGGGTCCACAGGTTCTGGTACTTCTGCTGCTACTTGTACTTGTTGTGGTGCCGGTTCTCTGAGCTATAGTAGCTTGTGATCTTCCTTTAACTTCTGATGCTCTTCGTTCATCCGATCATAGTCCTCTAGCAATCGAACATGGTCATCTAGCAACATCTTCATTGCTTCGGATGGGATTGCCTTGAATCTGCTAGGACTTAAGGGTTGTTCTGGATGGTCCAATGCCGCTTCCAAATTCTCTCTATTCTGCTCTTGGAGTCTCTGGTTCTCCTCTTTTGCTGCGGCTAGGTGTCTCCTGAGTAAGCCCATATTCCTGGTCAGCATCGCGTTCCTAATTGTTTGGGCTCGAAGCAGGTTGTCCAGATCAGCAGTGGCTTCTTTTGTTTTCTCTTCACTTTCTAGCTCTAGCTTATGATATGCCTCTCTTAGTTCTTGGTATCGAGTATTTAAAGAGGCATTCTCGATTTATAAGGAATTAAGCTGCGACTGTAATTCATTTGTCGTCCTCTGCAGCTGTTGATAGTTGTTGCCAAGAGATGCAAACTCATCTCGTACTTGTGACATGCATGTGAACATTTGTTGAAGTGCAGTGTCTATGGTTGGCGATGATAGTAATGGAGTGCTAAGTGAGGATGCAGTGGAAGTAGATGCAGCGGGAATGGGGAATGGGGTTGGGAAGGTGGATGCAGTGGTGATCGTGGAAAATTGTGACGTACCTAAATATGATGGTGCTGTGAGTGGAGTGGGTGCTGGTGCGGTGGGTGGTGAGATGTCCATGTCATTAGACGTGTCAAGTGCGGTGACTGTGAAAAGCGGTGTGTATGTGGGTGGTTGTGTAGGTGTGAAGACAGGATTTACAAATGTAGAGTAATTTACAGGGGGGATGGCTGGAGCAGCTTGGTGAAAAGGGGAAATAGGGGTTATAGTGGGTTGGGGAGGTGAAACTGGTGAGAAGGTTAGTGGGGTTAGAAAGGTGAAAGGGTGGCTTAAAGGTGGGGGGAAGGATGGGAAGGATGAAGGGATGAAGGGGTTAACACGTAGACGAGGTGGGGTGGGTGCGGGCATGGTGGCATGAATGGGCAGGGCAAAAGCTGTGGCTATGTTGCCGTGGACTGGTGTGGATGTGGGAGGAGCAGGTGGGTGTGCGGGGGATACAGGATGGGTTGGTGAAACATGAGGTGAGAGAGGAGTAGAAGGTGTGGATGTTATTTCAAGGATAGTGGTAGTATGTACAATGGTAGTACGTGGCGGGGAGTCGACTAGGATAGCTTCGTCGGTGAAGGATCTTTCCGGACGTAGGCGTGCATCTTGCACCTGGTGGGATGATTGAGCACCTACCGGAACTCGAATATATTCACCGGGCTTCGATAACAAGCGAACTCTGCGAGGGTCATATTGGGGGAGTGGCTTCCTTTGTGAATATCTCAGTGCTTCGACCGGGCCAATGGATTTGACCAGTTCTCTGAACCCTCTGATGTAGACTTCTTCAAACCCTCCGGAGACGAGTTCTTGTTCGATTATGGTTTGGCTCTCTTCTTTAGTCAATTTCTTCCGTGCCCAGACTTTCTCCATTGTACGATATAATTTCTTGATTGCCAACGTGTAAGCTGCTGCTTCGAAAGTCTCCTCTTCGTGCGTGCTGGTGTCACCGTGTGCATCGGTTTGTTGGCCTTGGCCATCTGTCTGTCCTTGTTCTTGGGAATCATGCCTGCCCTGGCTGGCTTCGTCATCACCTTCGTCGTCGTCGGTGGCTGTTCTTTCGTCATCAGAGCTCGACACAACTTGTCCCTGTGGCTGATCCCGCGGTGTGGTAGGGTAGCTGGGGCGTTCATATTCTTGAGAGAACATCTGTGCCTCTGAAAACTGGAACTCTGTCACTCTAACACAATGGTGAGGACCAACGTGAGAAGATTCACCTCATAATTGTCAATCCGTGGAGACGTGAGGACTAGTATGAAGACTATGAGCACGTGAAGGCACAAGTGCGTGAGTGAGAAGCACACAAGCGTGCACACACATACACACACACGCGCACACAAGGCAAGAACAAGGAGAGGAACAATGGAGTTCTTTGCATTAATCAAAAGTTCTCTTACATAAGCTCAATTCACAAACAATCTAACTCCCAAAATGAGCTCTCTAGCTCTTTTTATAGTTTTTTGACTAGTTTTGGCCCTGTCCAGACCTAGTGTCCGGCCTAGTTCAAAATTAGGTTCCAGGGCTTATTTGAGGGCTCAAACGAAGTCTAAAAATTATGAAAATTGGTACGATGGTACTTCTAATACTCCTCAAGCTCGAGGACTCCTCGGCTTGCACAAAATGGAGTCTATTCTACCAAAAACGGGATTTACAATGTTTGTGTAGTGATTAAAATCACTTGAGTTGTACATAATCCATGGGAAAAAATGATTTGGCCTTGTTGCCATATTGTGCATGACTCCTTTGTTGCTTTGTATGCCAACACTCCCCCCTTCCTAGCGTCTGTCGCCCCTGATAGACCTTTGTTCTCTCGGGTGGTCGATGTAATATTGGATGACATTGGTGGCCAGTTCATGTTCTCCTATCCTTAAGCCTCTTGCTAGATCAGCTTCCAATGCATCCCAATTTATTGCACCAGGGGTCTCTGGTTGCGGGGTGGTGTAGTACTCTGAGTACATTGCTTGTTCACAAGCAAACAGTTGGAGCAGATGTGTTGGCTTTGGTGCGAAAATCTCCGAGTGATACTCCCAGAAACCTGATCTGAACATTTCTTCGAAGGTCTGTTTGTAGCAGGCAGGGAGGTATTTGATGCGTGCATGCCAAGCGTAAGCCACACGAATACTGGGGGTGGTGCTCATGTCATACACCAAGTCGTAATTTCCATTGCTAAACCCCGGGAGACGTACCTGTGGTGCGGCTGCATTTCTAAAGGTCTTCAGGACTACTTGCATCATATCTAAGATTTTAAGCATCATTTGCGCTGCTACATCTTGCATGGGCTTCAAGCGCGGCATCCAGTGGCGAATGGTTCCCATCATATATGCTACCGACGGTGGTCCCTGTGGTGGCACAATGTACGGGTAGTTCAGCCATTCCTTGCATTGCGCGTTGTTCTGTACCTTGATATTGAATGCCTTCCAAGACCTGCGGCGTGGGACTGGACCGTAGCATGGATTGTACAGGAGGTGTAAAGGCGCGTTGTTCCATGTGCGTAGCATTTCTGGATATGTCTCTAGAAGTTTCTTCCGCCATGTGGGTTGACAAATTTTGCCTTTTTGCACCTCTGGAGGAAGGTCTTCGGGTTGAAATTGGGTCGCAAAGGTAGGAATCTGACCCGTGACTCTTTGTATTTCTGCATTATAATCAGCCAAGATAATATAATACGGCCTGTATTGGAGTTCAGATGAGAGGATCAGGCGTCTCGATGACAGGTTCTTAAAGTAAGTCGATTGTAACACAGTTTCCTCTATGACCCTCATGGCCTGATTTTGCACTACTGTGCGCTCTTCGTGCGAACTCCCGATTTCCTCCACTTGACGTAGCCATGGGGGCCGTGGTGCCTCGAATGTGTCCTGCGCTTCTTCTGTTTGTTGGCCTCCTGGGAATGGTTGCGGATCGTATTCTTCGTCAAACGTTTGTTCCACAGGAATTTGCACAACTTCTTCGTCCGTGGGAGCCTCTGGAGGGGAAGATGGTCTCTCATATTGTAGTAGGCATGTTTGCAATTCAGTGACCTGTTTCTGGAGATCTTTTATGGCCTCTGCGTCTGTGAGAAGTGAAGCCGCGGAGGGGGTGGTTGGAGAGGCTGATGTTGGTCCTTGTTGGTGTTCCTGCTTCAATTGTCCCAGTTCCTCCGATAGTTTATCATGTGCTTCAAGCAGCATGGCATAGTCTTCCAATATGATCTTGATATTATCGGGGGTCACTGCTTGAAACTTGGATGGGCTGATGGGTGCCCCCGGTGTGCTCTCAATAGCTGCCTCCAGGTTCTCTTGATTTTGTATTTGCAGGCGTCTATTCTCTTCCTAAGCAGCCGCAAGATGGCGTTTGAGTAGTGCCATATTTCGCTGAAGTTTTGAGTTGCGGTCCAGCTGTGTCCGTAGGTGACCTTCTACCACCTGCACCGCTTCCTGATCTACGTTCTGTAACTGTACCTCCAATATGCCATGAGCTTCTTGGAGAGTTTGGAATTGTGTGTGGAGGCGAGCATTTTCCGCTTCTAGTGCCGCAAGGCGGTGCTGTAGTGTCTCTGAGTGCTCGTGCAGGCGTTCGTTTTGTTGCTGGAGCTGAATGTAATCTGTCCTTAAATTTGATATACAAGCCAACATGGTGTCCAATGCATTTCCTATAGATGAGTGGGTGGTGTTTACAGTGGGAGATGCATGGGAAGGGAATTGGGGAAGGGAAACAGTGAATGATGTGTCTACGGAAGTTGTGTGTGTGAGTGAAATTGGTGGAGGGGGAATGGGAGGAGGTGAAATCGTGGGGGGAGGTGCCGTGGGTGGTGAAATGTCCATACCTTCAGGAGTGGGTGTGAGTGTGGGGTCTGCCATATACATTGGGATGGTAGGTGGTGTGTGTGTGGAAGTGGTGAATAGATGCGAAGTGGGGTGGGGAGCTGAAAAGACAGGAAATGGTTGAGACCCTGGTTGAAAAGCTCTAGCAAGGAGGTCATGGAGGGATTGTAGAAATGGAGAGAGAGAGGTCGAGGGTTGCGGTCGTAAATTTGAGGGGGGCTGGAAGGGTTGCGTGGTAGCAGGGAAACCCATGAATGTGGATCTAGGGTCAGGATGACCTATGGCTGAGGGCATGGGTGATGGTTGCCCTAGGGTAGGCTCTAGGAGCGGTGCGGTGGATTGTGTAGTGATGGGGGTTGCTTCAAAGATTGGGTTATCAGTGGTAGAGAATAGGGTGGAACTAGAGATGGGAGTACGGAAGATGAAGGTTGGGTCGGTGGGTTGAGTGGTCGAGGTGATTTCCACTGTTTCTGCTCTAGGAGGTGATGGTGGGGGTGTGGGTGGTAGTGGTTCGGCGGACTCCTCATGGGTGACTGGGTGCTATTGGCTAGCCGTTTCGGTTGCTTGGGAGTTTGTCCTGATAGGTTCAGATGTAATAGTTGGCTCTTCTGCAACTGTAATGGGAATCTGGATATTCTTCCCTGAGCGTGGTCGTGTCTGGAACCTTCGTGGGTCATATTGAACTGGAGACCTCTGAATGGCAGTGCGCACTGCTTCCACTACCCCATATGTTTCTGCCATCAATAAGAGACCTTCCCTATACTCTGAGTCAACTCATGCTTCTTCCAACAACTGAGTCATGAGTACTCTGCTACTCTGTTCGGTGAGTAGTTGTTGCGATCGCACTCTTTCCATAATCTGATACAGCCTTCGAAGTTCTGCTGTATAGGCTGGGGCTTCAGTGGTCTCCTCTTCATACGCTCCTTCTTCTTCTAGGTGTCCTTGTTGTTGACCTTGCTGAGCGTCACTCCAATGTACATGTCGACCGTCTGTAGACTTTCTTCTTCTTCGTGAGGATGTGCCTTGTTCCTCTGCCTCTGAATAAAACTCCACATCGGAGAATTGTGTACTTTGTAGGAATGCTTCGAAGTCCTGGGGGTCCGTTCCTTTAGCATCTCCAGTGGCAGCAAATTCGAATTCAGGTGGAACAGGAGGAGCCGATGGGGTAGCTTGTGTCGTAGTGTCAGATCCCGACCTGGGTATCCTAATGGTAAAGGGAGGTACAGTGGCCTCCCTTCGTGGCGATACCTCAAGAGTAGTTAGAACTTCCCTTGTCTGGACACAAGGGATCGCACCCCTCATGCGCTTGGATTGATGTGTGGACGTCTTGAGCCTTTTAAACATTTGTAATTGTGCCCAAATTAAGGCACGTTCAATGGGGACATCGTACGCTAGGCACCGGTAAATGATGCGTGTGATTGCACAGCAACCGTTCACCACTAATTTCCTAGAAGACCGTTTGTTTGCTTCATACAATTGATCTATAATCCATACCGGTAGCTTAATGGGTAACGCACCTGTTTCCGCT
Organism: Ceratopteris richardii; assembly: GCA_020310875.1. Classification (NCBI taxonomy): domain Eukaryota; kingdom Viridiplantae; phylum Streptophyta; class Polypodiopsida; order Polypodiales; family Pteridaceae; genus Ceratopteris; species Ceratopteris richardii. The sequence continues at coordinate 44,517,568 of CM035438.1, read as the reverse complement.
AAGTAGAGAGCGAACCAGATTCTCTTGTGTGGTTGTGTGAAGCGGTCTTGGCCGGGAAAGGCGAAATGTTGCATGCACATGCGGAGAGGGATGGACACGTTTGGTGTGAGTGCTGCCATATCTTTAAGCTTCAATAGTTTCCTATCCTTCATGTTAGTGGGAACAAGAGCATCCTTTTCAGAGGGTACATGCGTGCCGTGCATATTCAAAGCGTCGCTTACCAACTCCACCGTAAGTTCAAACCTCTTCAACTCGTTGTTGCCCAGCAAGGAGGGAAGAACAAATGATCCGGGTTTGTCCTTTTCTTCATTAGCTTGCAATGTGGAGACCAAATAGTAACAGCGGAGGAGATCTGGTTTAGGTAGTGGGGCTTCAAAGTATTCTGCCAGCCCTGCTCGTTGCCATATGGTCTGGAGATCCTCGGTGTTCTGTAAAGTCTCGAACTCCTTGGAGAAAAATTGGAATCGAACCCATGATCTGTCATACTCGCACTTAGACTCCCATATATACTTGGCCTCTCCTAATGGACCTGGCATGCCATTGAACCAATGAGAATTGGCATGGACTCTTTCCGTGATCCCTGTAGGTGGATCCGGCACCGGGATTTGTTGAAGGTGCTGCAGCTCCGCTGGTCGTTCAGTTGGTGGCACATCCACAGGTAGACTATCCAAATCAATTCCTGCAGTAAGTATCCCTACTTGTGAGCCCGAACCTGTCGCTTCTGCCATTTTACTTCTTGCCTTCTGATTCTGTGAGAATATAGAATCATGTGTTAACATCGTAATGGACAGAATAAATCCGTTGTTGTCCCCGTTACAACATTAACATGAGGTAGATGGTGAGTTAGTGGTTAGTAAGTGCACGAAGACAGTGTGTGTAGTTAATGCTTGGGTATTCCTAGGAGACTAATGCAGTTAGTAAGTGGGGGTGAATTTACAAATTGGGGTCGGGGGGTTTATTACAGGTCTTAAGCTGCCAAATGCAATGGATGGGTTTTTCCCTTGGTTTCGTAGAGACGCTAGAGAACATTATAGGTGTATCAGCTTGAACATGAGGCCTTTTAGGGACCCATTTACAAATGATTCTGTTCGTGCTCATGGGCCTTGGTGTGTTCGTGAGTGTTGAAAACGAGTGGATGCCGGTTGTGCGAGTGAATGGGTTACGCTGTATAGGTTGTGGCTTCGGCATAGCTATTTGTGCCCGCAAGCAAGCCTTAGGCACCCAAATTTGTCTTGATTGTGGGCTAGCCTTCATCGACTTCTTGGGCACCCAAATAGATTTCACGTTAGCAGAAGAATTTCCGAAAGACTTCTTATTAGTGTCGCGTTGTTGGTTATTAATAAGAGACTTAGCCCGTGTAATTGGCGGTGGTGCCACCGGTTGTTCGCCTTTCCGCACCCACACATAGTTTACTTTCTGGGACATTCTGCTGCGCAGGTACTTTTGATCTCGGACATAGGTAGTACTCTACTTCTTCTGCCTTTGATCCACCTTGGGTTGTTGCCTCCTTCTGGCCTTTGGAAAAGAAGGGAGTTCCGTTGCATCCCTGACTCCTTTTTTGCGAATATCATTCCTCTGCAACACATGGTTTTGGACAAGAACAGCATGGTCATCTTCATGTGTACCCCTGGAAGGACCAGGAGTCTGTGCCTTTCCTAGTTCCTTGAGTGCTCCATTGTCTAATTCTACTGTAACTCGACTATGATTGACCCAAACCTGGAGAAGTCCACTTCTTAGGTTTAGATTGACTGCTTGGTCATAGATCCAATCTTGACCCAAGACAAGAGGTTCAGTGAGATCCTCATCTTGACACACCAGTACTTTAACAGTCATTTCCTCATCATGAATGTAGAGGGGAAGTTCCACCTCGCCCATGCAAGGGGTTTCCACGCCTCCCAATCCTATGAGATATGCTTCCACAGGATTGACAGTTAACTGTAACTCTTGATAGTAAGACACTCTAACAGCACTAGTGGCTGCGCCTGAGTCAATCAAGGCTCTTACGTTCCTTGCACTCTTTCCTTGTCCTATATTTAGGGTTAAGAAAGGACGTCTATCAATTATCCTATGCGAGCTTGTTCGTGCAACTTCACACATGGCCATGGGATATCCTTGATCTGCATAGTCATTTGCTCTAGGCTGATCTCTACCTTGCCTTCGTAACTTCATCCTTCTGATGCGTTCTAAAGCTTCGGCTTGAGCCTCTTCTCGAACTCGCTTTTCTTCCTCTTTACGTTTCTTAGCAGTGTTGAGTCGGCTGAGCATTTCCTCCGTGAGGGGTTCCTGATACAACTTGACTCTGCAACCGCTAATATAGTTTGGGAGAACATCACCCTCTAACGTGGCTAATTGTACTGCTCCACTCGTGGAGATCCTATTGATAATCATAGGTCCGTAGCCTCTCTTTTCTAGCTTCCTCGCGTGTTGTTTCAGTGTATAGACTAAGACTAGATCTCCTGCTTTCAAACCTTTATCCTTCACATGGGCATCGAAATATGCCTTCTGTCTCTTCTTGGCTGCATATATTCCTGCAGCTGCTCTCAGTCTTGTTTCTCCTAATCGTTCAAGGTCAAAAATCCTAGAGGAGAGCTCATGACCTGTCCATTCGTGCTCTTGTGCTACTCTCAATGTAGGGATCAAGAAGTCCAAGGGTAACACAGCGTTTTGGCCGAATACCATCTGAAAGGGGGTGGCTTGGAGTACCGTTTTGTAGGCAACTCGGTATGCCCAAACAGCATGGTGTAGCTGTTTGTCCCAATCAGAGCGTTTAGTGTTCACTAATTTCGTCAGTACATTGCATAAGATCTTATTAGTGCTCTCAGCTTGCCCATTAGCTTGAGGGTGATAGGGGGCAGACTTCTTGTGTATTACCAGGAATTCTTGGAGTAGATTTTCAATCACTTCGTTCAAGAAGTGAGTGCCTCTATCACTTACTAGTTCTATAGGTAGCCCATATCTTGTGAACACATTCTCAAACAAGAATTTAGCATTTGTTTGAGCATCGTTCTTTGTCGTAGCCTTTACCTCTACCCACTTGGTGAGATAATCTGTTGCAACAATGATGTATTCCGCATGAGAACCTTTAGCTGGGGGATTAATAGGACCTACGAAGTCTATTCCCCACTTAGAGAATGCACGTCCACCCATCATAGGTTTCAGTGGCATCTCATCTTTTCGTATAGGGTACTGAGTTCTCTGACAGACATCACATCGCTTCACATAGGTATGTGCGTCCATGTGAAGGGTAGGCCACCAGAAGCCCGCAAATAGTATTGCCTTGATCACCCGATCCGGTCCAAAGTGTCCTCCTGCTACACCTTGGTGAGCAGTTTCTAAGATCTTAAGATACTCACTTTCATGGACACATAGCCTCAGGTAACCATCTTTACCACGCTTATATAGATTATCACCAATGAGTGAATAATCCTGGGCTTCTTGTTCTAAACTCCTTTTCCTAGCTAGAGTCATGTCTGGAGAGAATGTGTTTGTCCTCAAGAATGATACTAGAGGTTCACTCCAATCTGGCACAATGGATACTTGATAGAGAGTGGCATGTTCCACAGGTGGTTTAGTGCAACAGATTGGGCATTCCTTGCACAACTCTTGGACATCAGCTTCCATAGTTGGCCAATGTACTCCGAGTCTCTTTAGGGTCTGTAAAGTTCGTTGCTTTGAATGGTGTTCCTCTAGTGCACCTACATGTGCTAATTGCAACCATTTAGAGTACTCATCCTCTTCTACGCAACAAGCCAAGATCCCTTGATTTGTGTGCTTGTACATACTCCCTGCCATGATGTGGTACTTTTGGGCTTTTACAACCTCTCTATTCCGTGTGTTTATCACTGGATGATTAGGCCCGTATGTCAATACTGGTACCAGTGGCTTAGCCCACTGCGGCACCACTTCCAGATTAAACAAGTAAGCATCAGTAAGGTCATCTGATACTCCTTGTGGGGCTTCTCCCGATGTGAGCCTAGAAAGATGATCAGCTCTCAAATGGGTCCTCCCTTTCCTTACCACAACCTCAAAATCATATTCCATTAGCAAGAGAAACCATCTCACTAACCTTCCTGTATTGCATGGCTTGTTTACAAGGTATAGCAATGCCTGATGATCAGTAAAAAATTTAAACTTATTTGCAAGCAAATAGTGTCTAAATTTCTTAACTGCATATACCATGCCTAAGCCTTCTCTCTCCGTAGTGGTGTAATTCCGTTCAGCCGCATTCAATTGTCTACTGGCATAGGCAATTGGAAGATCCATATTACCTTCACCAGTAGGTTGTGCAAGCACACATCCAATAGCATAATTGGATGCATCCACATGAACATGGAATGGCTTATTCCAATCTGGTGTGGTCAAGATTGGTGCTGAACATAATCTTCGTTTAAGCTCCTGGAAGGAATTCTCACATTCATCCGTCCACTCAAAATTAGTCAGAAGTCCGTACATGGGCTTTGCAATGACAGCATACATGTGTATAAATCGTCGGTAATAACCACAATGCCCCATGAAAGCTTGTACTTCCTTGACATTCTTTGGCCTAGGTAGCTCTGCTATGGCTCTCACTTTTTCTTCGTCGGTAGATATGCCATTCTTTGACACTATGTGTCCTAGAATCTTGCCTTGCCTGACCATAAAAACACATTTTTCTGGGTTCAGGCAGACCTGATATTCTCTACATTTGTCAAAGATTTGTCTGAGTTCAGGAATATGGGTTTGTCTAATATTGGAATGAGCACAAAGATCATCAACATAGACTTCTAAACTCTTCCTCAGGAACTCCTTAAACACATGGCACATCAGCCTCTAGAAGGTAGCTGGTGCATTGGTAAGCCCAAATGGCATTACTCTAAAAGCAAAAATGCCCCATTCTGTGGCAAAGGCTGTCTTATGCTGATCCTCTGGAGCTATGGCTACTTGATTGTAGCCCGAAAATCCATCAAGGAAGCTGTACACTTCCTTGCCTGCCACTCTTTCTAAGAGATGTTCTGTGATGGGAAGCGGATAGTTATCTCGAATAGTGGCTGCATTAACCTTCTTCAAGTTAATGCACACGCGCAGTTTGCCATTCTTCTTGGGCACCACTACGATGGGTGATACCCACTCAGTGTGCTCAATTTCATAGATAAATCCAGCTTCGACCAGTCTATCTATCTCTTCCTTGATCTTAGCAGCGTAATTATCGTTATATGTATAAGGCTTTTGCTTAGAGGGTTTGGCATCTGAGGTCATGGGGATAGTGTGTGAGCATATATCAGGGTCGACACCTTTCAAATCCTTGTAACTCCAAGCGAATACATCTCTGTATTCTCTTAGCAAGGCAATCAATTCGTGCTCTTCTTCCTCTGTTAGGTCATGACCTATGTACGTGCATCTCTCCTCTCCTTCTTCTAGGGTGTTGGAAGCAGTCAGAGGCACAGACGCCACGGAAGCATGTGAAAACGAAGCAGGGAGCCAGGCGGATCAATTTTTTAAACAAATATATTTCTTATTAATTCTCCAAACATTCAACAGTGATTGTTATCACTAATTGTAACATATGTATCATAAGAAAACCCCATTTTGTAATCCATAGCTCCATTTTGTGCAAGCCGAGGAGTCCTCGAGCTTGAGGAGCTTAAGTAGAATACTCGTACCAAATTTCGTTATTTTTAGACATCGTTTACCCTTCCAAATAGCCTCTAGGACCTAATTTTTAACTAGGCCGGTCACTAGATGTGAAACCGGTCAAAACTAGTCTAGAAACTATAAAAAGAGCTAGAGAGCTCATTTTTGAGGTTGGTTCATTTTGGTTAGTGTGAGCATAGAGCTAGTTTGAGCTTGTAAGAGCATTCTTGAGTAATAGAGTTAATTTCCCACCTTCCATTGTGTCTTGCTTGCCTCTTCATTGTGTGTGTGTGTATGTGTGTGTGCATCTTTGTGCTTCTCACCTTCACTCTCACATCATCTCACGTTCACGATCTTCATATCACTCCTACCTCTCCCACGGATTGACATTAAGGAGGTGAAGCTTCTTAACGTGGTACTTACCATTGTGCTAGAGCAACACCAAATTTGGCGCCGTTGCCGGGGATCGAGTCTAGGACGAATGTGTGATGGTAAGAGTATAGCAAGAAGTGGCGTTGGAAGGTAAAAATTTCAGTTTTTGTTGTTGTTTTTACTTAGTTTTTAGTGTTTTTCACCTTCCCCACACTCCATCTTCATCATTGCATCATCATCTCCATTTCCAAAAAAAATCAAAAAATTCACCATATCCACCCATTCACCTCATTTCCCCTCATTTGTGCATGCGAGAGAGCGAGAGAGAGTTTTTGCGATTGTATGTGCTTGCTTTTTCTTGAGTTTTCTTGCAGGTAGAGAGCTTCAGAGCATCAGGAAAGCTTCCAAAAGGTAAAAAATGTACTTTCTGTCAGAGATTTCCGAGTGTGGCGGACCATCGCGATGGTCTGCAATTTTCGATTTTTGAGATAAGCGACCACACCACTAGATAGGCGATACTTGCGCATTCACGGAACCACAATTACATTTTGAAAATTCGTTGTTTGGTGGACCATCGCGATTGGCTCGGACCATCGCGATTGTGTCACACCATCGCGATAGGCTCACGCCATCGCGACGGCTCGGCCGGACCATCGCGACGGTTCGCTTTTTCGGACCATCGCGACGGTTCACTTGAGCCATCGCGACGGTCCACTCGGACCATCGCGACTATCCAATTGACCCCAGACCATCGCGATTGGCCCACGCCATCGCCACGACAGTGCCACGTGTCACGATAGACCATCGCGACGGTTCAACTTTTGGACCATCGCGACAGCCCAAAATCGGACCATCGCGATTGGCTCAAGCCATCGCATCGCGGACCATCGCGACGGTTCACTTCGGACCATCGCGATTGTCCACCGTTGACCGTTGACCGCGCCATCGCGATTGTCCGCCCGATCACGCCATCGCGACGGTTCATTTTTTGGACCATCGCGACGGTTCGACCTCACGCCATCGCGATCGTTCACTTCGAGCCATCGCGACGGTTCGCCTTTTCGGGCCATCGCGATTGTCCAAATCCCGCGCCATCGCGACGGTTCGCTCGGACCATCGCGACGGTCCCAGACCATCGCGATTGCCCACCCCCATCGCAAATTTTGGACTTCAATTTTTGACCAATTTTGAGGGTATTTTTGGAAAATTTTTGGACCATTAGACTCATAGGAGACCCCTTAGCTCATATTTGAGGGAAAACTGGATTGTCAATTTTTACCCCCCAGGGCCTGAACGCGTGTAACTTTCTCATCCGAAGTCCGTTTTTTGAGCTTAATAGCTCGTTAGAAAGCTCGTGACGAGTACTACGTGACCTCAACTGTTTTTTTCATAAAGGATACGTCTATTTTTGGATAAGCTATTTTGAGGTTCACCCAGTTTGGGACTAGGAAGCCAGGGGGCACACATTAAAATTTGAGCAAAAAGGGAAGGGATTAAAAGGTGTATATACTCAAGTGTTTGATCATCTTGTGAATTGGTCTAATATTGGAATTTTTCCAGGTCTAGCAAAGGCAATCAAAGGCAAGCAAGCGAGGCAGCGAAGACAGCAGAGCTTGGGAAGCACGGCTTCTTGGGCAACAGGGCATCAGAGCAACCAGAAAGGTCGACTTGAGGTTGGAAGATTACTCAACCCCCTCAGTCAATTCTTAGCTTAGGCTAGACGGTAGTTGTGGATTAACGACGATAGGAACGCCTCAAGTTCAAGATACCTAATTCTTTCAGTTTAAGACTTAAAGTAAAGGTGTGTGTGATGAAAACCTAAAGAAAAGAACCTAAGTCTGACGGAACGAGAACTCAAAAATCATAACGAAAGTCGAATTCCTGACGCATATATTACGACAAGAATCCAAAGAAAAATAAAAAAAGAATTAAGGAAGTAATAACAAAGGACTATTGACGATCTAAGTGTGTAATTGAGTGAGCAAGGAAGGAAATTAATGAACCTTAGATCGGGCAAACATATAGGTAAGTCGGACAGAAGAAGCCTTAGATCATCAGAGGCTAGTGTGAGAACTACCGCTCGATCTTGGGCTAAGCAGTTGAATAATAGTTATCCCTACGAGTTGAGCTCAGAATCAAGTGAATCAGAAATGGCATTTAGCACAGACAGACCAGAAGGAGGGTCCAATGTAGCATACCTAGAAAAACCTGAAGGACCCTATAGAACGCAATTAGAGTTTCTCCGAACCAACCGATTAGGTGCTCGCATCTATGAGGATGGTTTGCGAAGGCAAGTGGTGCAACTGCACAACCCTGATCAACCCATTGGATTGGAAAGACCAGTGGTGAAGTTTGAGAGAGACGCTTACATAGACAAAGAAGGAACCATGTACGTACTAAGTACGCAGCCAAACGATACTAATGAGTTTGGCACAATTCAATTAGAGACAGAAGCAAAATTTCAAGGGAAAGAACCGTTAGAAGAACCTAGGACACCTAGAGGGAAATCCGTATTAACAAGAGTACTCATCCCAGAGTGGATCCCTCAAGACAACAGGAGCACCGAGTTGTTCGTAAATAAAGAAACAGACGAAGCCTTTTGGAGGTACAGAAAGGAAAACCCTGGTGAGGTAGGCATCATTACAATCTATGAATTCAAGGACCCAGATACACCTGGAAAGGTTGTATACCTGGATCAGACTTCAGAAAGAGTCTTTGTGGTGCCTGAGCGCGCTAAAAACACATACACATGGAGAGGTGAATTGATATTCCCTCCATCTCGAACAAACATGAATACAAGTCAACAAGGGGCAGGAACATCCTCAGCCCATGGAAATCAAAGAGAAGGAAATCACGAGAGACCGGAAGTAAGCTTCAATCCCCCCATAGGGAGAGATAGAACAACCACGAACACTAATAGGACGGATAGACAAAGAGAACATGGAATACCAGGGGGTAGAGATGATTTTCCTCTACCTAGACCACGTGAACACGCAAGAGTATTGAGACCCACACAGTTGGTAAAATCAATGAAAAATTATTTTGATGGGACAGGAGATCCCTATGACCATGTCGCAGAATTCAAGCAAGTACTAAGAGCAGAACAAGTCGAGGACATGTTCACGCAGTACAACGCATTTGGACTAACGTTAAAGAATACCGCTTTAACTTGGTTCCAACCACTGCAACAAAGGCAATTTAGAGACATCCATCACTTTTTAGAGTCATTCATTACTGAATTCTCTAAAAGTGGGGTTAGACATGACACGTCTTCGTTGATTCATAGTTTTAAGCAAACCCCTCAGGAAACAGTAAGACTGGCAGGACGTAGATTCAGACAATATGTCGAACGATGTCCAATGCAAGAGCTACCCTCATAAGCTAAGCAAGTGTCCTTGTTTTTAGATGGCTTGTTGAGCGCTAAACTACGCTCCTATGTGTACCTAAAAGAACCCAGAACGCTAGAGGAGTGTGTAAGAATATGTATAGACATCGAGGACAACCTAGGAGATGAATTAGAACTCTCAAAGGTCTATAAAGACTCAGATTGTTCTTCTCTAGCATCCACAAAATTGTCGAATTCAATAGAGGATCTAGCAGAAAAAGTGGCCCAAAAACTAGGAGTTTCTAGCAAACAGGTGCCCAAGCTACCAACTAACGTACGTTGTTACACTTGTGGTGGAAATCATTTGGCAAACGTGTGTCCCAATGCACCTCAACCTCAAGCCAACCCTAGTGGCCAATATTGCACAATTGAGAGAAGATACACGAATCATACGGCTCAGGACTGCCCATACAACAAACAAACCGTGAGACAGAACTACCCGCAAGCATACCAGCAGCCAGGTAGGTATCAAGGCCAATACAATGCTCAGCCTTATTACTATAGGCCTCCCCAGAACTACCCGTACCAGGCTCAACAGAGACCTCAACCCGTCTTAGCTCAACAGCCACCCCCACCAGCGAATGTCATCTCAGTCAAATACGCTGCTGCAGAAGAGAACCTAAGTAGGGCCTTAGTGCCTTCTTCACCCCTGATCACCGAAAGTGACCCGAACTCCAACAGTTTTGACTCTACTCATGTAACTAGTCCACCAGCTTATTACACGGAGTCACCAGAGCATGTGGAGACATATCATTATGATAGTCCACCAATGGAACCTAGTTGGGAGCCAGATTATACTAATGTGATGTACGCAAACCCAAACCCACGGCCCCAATTGAGACAACAAAGACCACAGGGCCCTAGAGGACCATGCTTTAGGTGCCAAGGAGATCATTTCATAAAGGATTGTCCACATCCCCCAATAGCAAGGCAATCACAGTACTATAGCATACAAGGCTTTTGTGCCGATTGTGGTAAAGAGCACATAATCAAAGATTGTCCTAAGAACCCAGTTAACGCTTCGAATGTGACACCGATCAACGTGATAGGTATTGTAAATAACGCTGATGGATCCAACCCTACATACGTGCCTATCCAAGCTATAACCAGAGCCCAGGCACTTTTACAAAACCAACAGCTTAATCATGAGAAAATAGCCGAAACTAGTGAAGTTGCGGAATCGAGTAGTAAAAAGACGAAATCTTGGAAAGATTCCAGAGAAAGAATAAAGAGAAAATGGAGTAAAAAGATAAGTGAGTTGGAAGGAAGTCTAAGGGAATCTAGAGCCAAAATACAAGAATTGACCTCACAAGAATTAAACCAAGAAATCCCAGCTCAGAAATCAGGATCAGTTTTAGCGGAACCCATACCCGAAGACCTAGACATGATGTTTCGTGCATATCAGGCTAGAATAAAAGAGGGACCTCAAGTAACGGAAATGAGTAAAAACTACCCTCGAGCTGATCTAGAAATTGAGAGAACTAAACTGTGCATGAAAATGGTAGAGTTAGCACAAGCTTTGTTCGAAGCCTCTAGGTATCTTAATTGGAATAACATGGCAAAACCGGAACTACACTTTCAAGGACTAATGGAGAGGCTAGAACACTTGATAGAAAGCAAAGAGAAAAAGGATCAGTCTAGGAACCCTACTGTTCCAGAGACACAGGAAAGGAATGCACCATCCCTGTCTCAAGTACCCAATACAGAAAGCCAAGACAATTTGTCTTCCTACATAGGTATTCACATGAATTTTTAAGAGAAATCCAAGAAGAGAAATGGAGAAAAGAACAAGGAACTCATCCTCCTATTCAAGAAATAGACGATTTGCAGGAACAATTTCCCCAAGACATCCCCTCTATATATGATGAGGTAGAGGTGGAGCAACTGAGTGAACCCACAGGATTTGAATCTAATTCTTTACAAGAATTACCTCAGTTCACGGGACCTTGGGAAGCAAAGTCTATTAGTATGAGAGCACCCACGATAATAGTGAGGAATGAAGAATCAGTGATCCCTAGGAACACGGATGTGATCAAGAACACTAAAGTACAGTGTAATCTCACTCTGGAGGAATTGTTAAAGGTAAAACCAGAATTGTGGAAGCACGTAGCAAATCAATTCCCTGAGCTAGCTACCACACCCTCTCAGAGAGGATCACATAAGAAGGTACCAGAGATACCCGTGGAAAAGATTGGAGACGTAAGCGAAGGAGAGGAAGGTAACACATATCTTCCAATAACCCATCAAGGCTACACCACGAAAGCCATCTTAGATTCAGGAGCCGGAGTAGCCATCGCTACCACCGCTTTATGGAAACGTTGGGGTAAGCCCGCACTCAGACCCACCAGGATGAAGCTACAAATGGCTGATGGACACATAGAAAAACCATTAGGCTTACTAGAAGGCATATCTCTCACCACTTGTGGTGTAGAATTTGAGCATACTTTCGCCATTTGTGACTTTGCTAAAAATCATGCGTATGAGATGATATTGGGACGACCATTCATGCGTCAGTTGCAAATTGTACAAGATTGGGGAACTAATTCTTTGTACTTGCAACATTTAGGAGTGACTACTAAAGTCAATCTTAAAGACTATTCACATAGAGATGTACCCCCAATACAATGGAATACCATCCATAAGACTCCAGTAGAAACGGAATCCGTGCACTCATTAGAATCAGATCCTTCTTGGTTGCATGAGGATACCCATTTATGGATGTGTAAAGTTGCCAAACAAGAGGAAGAGCGGTTAGAAGCCAGGACCTTAGGTGCAGAACAACATCCACGAACCCTTCAAGATCCAGCCTATGCACCTGTAGTATTCCCAGACGAGGAATTCGAACCCCATGGTTGGGCAGAGATTCTAGCAACCATGGATGTAGCCATCAATGAAGAACAATGGACACCCCACTGTGACGAGGATGGCTATGACATTTCAGTTTTTACGATAGAGCCAATCATGGGCGATGCAATTTTAGAAGAGTGTGAACCAGACACTGATGCATTTGAGGATGCAAGTGATTTTGATTTAGAATCAATTATCATGGACTCACCCTTTGCATCAGAGGAAGAATATTTCTACGAAGTAGAGACTCACACTCAGAGACACGAGGAAATTACGAATGAAGTGAGATTAGCCACGGAAGTGACTACCAAGAGTGAAGGAAAGAAAAGAAAGAAGAAAGAAACCATGTCAGAAAAAGAAGAATCTTTGTTTGAAGTACCCGAGAATTTCAAGAAATATGAAATCGACGATAGAAGAATCATGGTACGAATGCCTAATAGAAAAGAGAAGGATGGACAAGTATATGATAACCGAGAGAAAACCAAGAAAATAATAGTTGCCATAGAAGGAGAAGAAGAAAAATGCACCTACATAGGGCACGATTTGACGACTGAAGAAGAAGAAGAGTTAGTTGCCCTATTGCGCGAATATAGAGATGTTTTTGCTTGGAGTTACAAAGATTTGAAAGGAGTAGACCCAGATATATGTTCTCATAGAATCCCTATGACTCCAGATGCAAAACCGACAAAACAGAAACCTTACACGTACAATGATAATTACGCTGCGAAGATTAAAGAGGAGATAGATCGATTGATAGAAGCAGGATTCATTTACGAAATTGAGCATACCGAATGGGTATCCCCCATTGTGGTTGTGCCCAAGAAGAATGGAAAATTGCGTGTGTGTATTAACCTTAAAAAAGTTAATGCCGCCACGATTAGAGATAGTTATCCTCTTCCTATTACGGAACACCTATTGGAAAGAGTTGCAGGCAAGGAAGTTTACAGCTTTCTTGATGGATTCTCAGGCTATAATCAAGTAGCCATTGCTCCAGAAGACCAACACAAGACGGCTTTTGCCACAGAATGGGGCATATTTGCATTTCGCGTAATGCCATTTGGCTTGACAAATGCACCCGCCACTTTCCAGCGACTCATGTGTCATGTCTTTAAGGAATTCTTACGCAAGAGCTTGGAAGTTTATGTCGATGACTTATGTGCTCATTCAAATGTAAGACAGACACATATCCCAGAGTTAAGACAAATATTTGACAAATGTCGAGAATATCAGGTTTGTTTGAACCCAGAAAAATGCGTTTTCATGGTCAGACAAGGCAAAATTCTAGGACACATTGTGTCAAAAAATGGAATCTCTACGGACGAGGAAAAGGTGAAGGTAATTGCAGAATTACCAAGACCAACTAATGTGAAAGAGGTACAGGCATTTATGGGCCATTGCGGCTATTATAGGAGATTCATACACATGTATGCAATCATAGCCAAGCCTCTGTACTCTCTTTTGACCAATTTTGAGTGGACAGATGAATGCGAAAATTCATTCAATGAACTCAAACGACGCTTGTGCTCAGCACCTATATTGACTACCCCAGATTGGAGTAAGCCATTCCATGTACATGTGGATGCATCCAATTATGCCATAGGATGTGTGTTAGCACAACCCACGAATGAAGGTAACATAGATCTCCCCATAGCTTACGCTAGCAGACAACTGAACGCAGCAGAAAGAAATTACACCACGACGGAACGAGAAGGACTAGGGATAATCTATGCTGTAAAGAAGTTTAGGCACTACTTGTTGGCCAACAAATTCAAGTTCTTTACAGATCATCAAGCCCTATTATATTTAGTCAACAAACCATGTAACACAGGACGATTGATACGCTGGTTTCTATTACTCATGGAGTATGATTTTGAAGTAGTAGTCAGGAAAGGAAAGACGCATCTTAGAGCCGACCACCTTTCAAGATTAACCTCAGGAGAAGCCCCTCAAGGAGTAGCGGATGATCTACCAGATGCATACTTGTTTAACCTTGAGATAGCACCAGAATGGGCTAAGCCGTTAGTCCCTATTCTGACATACGGACCCAAGAGTCCTAGGATAAAGATCAAAGAAGGAGAGATTACCAAATCTCAGAGGTACCAAATAATAGCAGGAAGCATATATAAACAAGATAATCAAAAGATTCTTGCTTGTTGTGTAGATGAATCAGAACATGCGAATTGGTTGCAATTAGCACACTTAGGTGCACTAAAGCAACATCATTCAAAACATAGAACACTACAGACTCTGCAGAGATTGGGAGTATATTGGCCTACGATGGAAGCAGATGTCTACAAGTTGTGTAAGGAATGCAGTGTTTGCTGTGAAAGACCACCGGTAGAGCATGCGACGTTATATCACGTGTCCCTCACACCAGACTGGAGTGAACCTTTAGTGACATACTTGAGGACGCACACATTCCCTCAAGGAATGACCTTAGCTCGACAACGCAGTCTAGAGCAGGAAGCTCAAGACTATTCACTTATTGGCGATAATCTATACAAAAGAGGACGAGATGGATATCTAAGACAATGTGTTCATGAGAGCAATTATCTGAGCATACTAGAGACTGCACACCAAGGTGTTGCAGGAGGTCATTTTGGACCAGATAGGATAATCAAAGCCATCCTCTTTGCAGGATTATGGTGGCCCACTCTTCACATGGATGCACATACCTATGTAAAGAGATGTGACGTGTGCCAAAGAACTCAGTTTCCTACTCGCAGAGATGAAATGCCATTGAAACCCATGATGGGCGGACGTGCATTTTCTAAGTGGGGTATAGACTTTGTAGGACCCATTAACCCCCCTGCAAAAGGTACACATGCGGAATACATTATTGTTGCCATAGATTATCTGACGAAATGGGTAGAGGCAAAAGCCACAAAAAAGAATGATGCTCACACGACTGCAAAATTCTTATTTGAAAACGTCTTTACAAGATATGGATTGCCTATAGAGATAGTGAGCGATCGAGGCACTCACTTTCTAAACCAAGTCATTGAATATTTGTTACAGGATTTTATGGTGATTCACAAGAAATCTGCACCATATCATCCTCAGGCCAATGGTCAGGCTGAAAGCACTAACAAGATACTTTGTACCGTACTGACAAAACTCGTGAACAATAAACGTTCAGATTGGGACAAACAGCTACACCACGCTGTTTGGGCATATCGAGTGGCCTACAAGACCGTACTCAATGCAACTCCCTTTCAGATGGTTTTTGGTCAGAATGTAGTGCTTCCTTTGGACTTCTTGATACCGACCCTTAAGGTTGCACAAGAACATCAGTGGACCGGCCATGAATTATCAGCGAGAATAATGGACTTGGAACGATTAGGAGAAACCAGGCTAAAGGCAGCAGCAGGAATATACGCAGCGAAGAAGCGACAGAAAGCATATTTTGATGCACATGTGAAAGATAAAGGCCTAAAAGAAGGAGATTTAGTTCTAGTGTATACGCTGAAACAGCATGCACGCAAGTTAGAAAAGCGAGGTTATGGACCTATGATCATTAACAGACTCTCGACTAGTGGAGCAGTACAGTTAGCCACCTTAGAAGGAGATATAATGCCTAATTACATTAGTGGCTGTAGAGTCAGGTTATATCAAGAGCCTCTTACTGAGGATATGCTTAGACGACTCACGTTGGCAAAGAAGCGTAAGGAGGAAGAAAACCGAATACGAGCCGAAGCTCAGGCAGAAGCCATAGAACGCATTAAGCCCATGAAGCTAAGAAGACAAGGACTAGGGAGAGAACATTATAACCATCTGGAAACATCACCCAGATATCCCATGGCCATGTGTCAAGTAAAGTCAACCACTCATCCTAGCATAGTGGACAGGAGACCATTCATTACAGTAAGGCTAGCGCACTGTAACCATAGCCAAGAACTCAGGGCTTTGATTGACTCAGGTGCTGCGACTAGTGCGATTAGATGGTCCCACTATAAGGCTTCAGGAATAGAAATGCGGCCAATTGAGGCATACCTCATAGGCCTAGGAGGCATGGAAACCCCTTGCATGGGTGAGGTGGACCTTCCTATCCTCGTTAAGGAGGTGACCATGACAGCGAAGCTATTAGTGTGCCATGATGACGACCTGATAGAACCCCTAATCCTTGGCCAAGATTGGCTATACGATCACTCAGTGGACCTAAATCTTAGACAAGGCTCCTTACAGATGGGAGCCTTAGAGCAGAAGCGAGTGATACCGCTTGACTTCCCTAACGGCATGCCGCCTGACGGTTGTAACCCTAGACCCTATGAAATGCATGCGACGGAAGACCGGAAGATCTTTGATCAGACCAGTCACGTTACGTCTACACCAACCCACTCGGGCTTGGCTATAGACAGTTGTCAGTCAGAAAAACGACAGGAGATCTTCCCTGGGACTTCCTGCAAACTAGAAGCGACAGTTACCCAAACGCAAGGACAGAAGGGCACAATCAGAGGTCAGGTGGGTTGCATCAGCGGCCAAATGAGCACGACACCCTGCGGTGCTCATCCTTCCAAACTTGTTGCGGACTGGCCTAGATTAAAGTTACAAAAGGCATCACTTCCTAATGGGCAGGTCACGCAAGTGTTGGAACTCCCTTCTTTTCCAAAGCAGAGTGTCCATCCGACCTCTCAACCTCAACAACAACAGAGTCAACCACGACAAAGGAACCCAGACCGACGACAGTATCAGAGGAAACAACATGGAAAGCAGTTTAGGCCTCCCAAAGGAAGCGGCACCAGACAAATATGGGTGCCGAAAGGACAAAAAGCACCGAAGGACTCCAACCAAGCAGAGATCAACAAGCAAAAGGCCGAACAGAAACAGAATCGATATCCACCATCCCCTCGACCTTCTTCTACAGGTCCGAGCATCCGACAAATGTGGATCGCCAAGAAGTACCTTACCCATAGACCCACGCCCACGCAGATTTGGGTACCCAAACCATGTATCATAGCTCAACCCATAAGCCATGTAATATATAACCCCCATAACTCATCTCATCCCTCGATACCACCAAACCCGACACCACCTTTTACCCCTCAGCAGAAACCCACCACCCACTCCAAGATCTTTAGGAAATGGATACCGAAACGTGTCCAACCGTCTTCCCCTAACCCATTGTCTAACTACCCCCCGACTAACATACAACCTTGTACTAAATCACTAACCTTTAAACCTTGTATAAATTCACACACCATCATCACACACCACTCGTAATCTCATCTCATCAAGAAATGTATGCATGATCTGAAACGTATAGGTGTCTAGAGACCTGCACTAGTGCTGCAAGAAACATTGCATCCATCACATCACAGCACTTGGCTACACGGGTTACGCATCAGTTATGGAAAGGGATTGCGGTCTCACTTTAATGGGATCATGATTAATTTCCATGCTAATGTGTTAATCTTTTGTAGCAGATCTTTCTCACTAGCGCACCAGCCACCATGCAAACCGACGAAGGAACATCAGGAGCAGGCCCGAGTGTAGCGGCTGTGCCCCTCAACGTGCTACGAGCAGAGTCCCACCCGACTGCTCCACCGCCGGAATTTCAGGGATTTCCAGGGCCCATGCCTATCGACAACCCACCCATGGGCTACACCGAAAAGATACACAGAAACTCTCATTGGTTTCAGGGCCTTGCAGGACCCCTTGCGGACGCGGACTTTATATTTGAATCCTCTCTGACTTTTGATGACCGCACGTGGGGAAAGTACCAGTTGTGCTCCAGAGAGTTCGAAGCCCTACAAAGCACCCAGGATTTAACTCATGTTTGGGCCAGAGCAGGCTTCACAGAGTATTTCAGTGATCCTCTACCCAAACCGGATTTTTACAGGTGCTATTACTTAATCACTACCTTACTGGCATTAGAGAATAAGGACATCCCAGGAACCTTCATATTGCCTACTCTAGTGGATGATCCACCTTACAAAAGATTTTATCTCTCTAAGGACTTAATCAGAGCAGCCATCAAGATCCATGGCACCCACACACCCACAGATCGAGAGAGATTGATTCCCGAACCGATGAAACGTGGGGATGTCACGAAGTGGGAGGAGATTTCGGCCATTACACCTGAGCTGTCAAAGCCACTAAGGATATGCATGCAACATTTCGCATTTCCAGCTCAGGACAGATTTACCATGCCCCATAAACGAATCTGGTTCGGATTGTATTTGGCATGTACGGGACCTCAAACAGTTGATCTGGCAAGCTGGATCATAGATCAAATGTATCTGGCACAGCACAGATGGGAGCGCAAGAAGGTGCTTAACGGATGTTGTGCGCTCACTAGAATTGTGTATATGTGTTTGGCTTATGACTTGCCAATTGAGCGTGCACTAACAGGAGAAGAACTGAAGGCATTCAAGGGCACAACGAAGAAAGCCAGGAAGCCCAGTAGGACACGGGCAGGTAAGCGCATGCGAGGCACCATCCCCTGCCTTCAAGTGCCAGAGTCGCCATCACCACAACCATCTCCAGAGCGACCACAGACAGAAGCTGCTCCCACTGTACAACCTATTCGCATACGGTTGTCCAGACCAGTGATTACAGAGGCCACCACTAGTACCGCTGCACCTCAGGCAGCTGCCACCTCAGAACCCACCACCACAACAGCAGAAGCTCCCACCACTATTGGTGCGGAAGCGTTTTCTTTCCAGATACCACATATGGAGGCCGACCCCATCAACACGACATTTGATTTTGAGATGCCTGATGCATTCTCAAACGAATTCCAGTATTCAGAAGCACAACTGTTCTCCCAGGAATATGAACGTCCAAGCTACCCTACTACACCGCGAGATTTGCCACAGGGACAAGCTGTGTCGAGCTCTGAAGAAGAGAGAACCGAAACAGATGACGAGGAAGGCGACGATGAAGCCAGCCAGGGCTCACATGACGAACAGACAGAGGGCCAAGGCCAACAAACCGACACACACGGCGACACCAGCACATATGAAGATGAGACATTCGAAGCCGCAGCGTACACACTGGCTATAAAGAAATTATATCGTACCATGGAGAAAGTCTGGGCACGAAAGAAGTTAACTGAAGAGGAGAGCCAGGCATTAATTGAACAGGAACTCATCTCCGGAGGATTCGAAGACGCATACATCAGAGGGTTCAGAGAGTTAGTCAAATCAGTAGGCTCCCATGAAGCACTCAGGTTTTTACAAAGAAAGCAACTACCACAGTTTGATCCCCGCCGAGTGCAACTACTTTCAAAACCCGGAGAGTATATTCGTGTACCAACAGGAGCTCAATCTTCAGCACAAGCCAGGGAGGCACGCCTCGCCCCCAAAAGTTCATTGACCGCAGAACCCATCCTTGTAGATTCCCCACCACATACCACTGTTGTACATACCACCACTATCCTCGAAATAACATCCACCCCTTCTACTCCTCTCTCACCTCACCTTTCACCAACCCATCCCGTATCACCCGCACACCCACCTGCTTTCCCCACATCCACACCTGTACAAAGCAACATAGCCACAACCTCTTCCTTACCCATTCATACCACCATGCCCACACCCAACCCTCCGCATCCATATGTTAACCCCTTCACCCCTTCATCCTTCCCAGCGTTTCCCCCACCTCTAAGACCCCCATTCCCCTTCCTAACCCCACTAACCTTCTCACCAGTCTCACCTCCCCAACCTACCATAACCCCTATTTCCCCGTTTCACCAAGCTGCTCCAACCATTCCCCCTGTAAACTACACTACATTCGCAAATCCCGTATTCACACCTACACAACCACCCACAATCACACCACTTTTCACAGTCACAACACTAAACACGTCCAATGGCATGGACATATCACCACCCACCTCACCACCACCCACTCCACTCACAGCACCCTCATATTTAGGCACTTCACAATTTTCCACAATCACCACTGCATCCACTGTCCCAACCCCACTTCCCATTCCCACTGCATCTACTCCCACTACATCCTCATTTAGCACTTCACTACTACTATCGCCCACCATAGACACCGCATTTCAACACATGTTCGCATGCATGACGCAAGTCCGCGATGAGTTTGCATCACTCGGCACCAACTATCAACAGCTGCAGAAAACGACGAACGAATTACAAACGCAGCTTAATTCGTTATCAATTGAGAACGCCTCACTGAACAGCCGATACCAAGATTTACGAGAGGCCTATCACAAGTTAGAACTAGAAAGTGAGGAGAAAACCAAAGAGGCCACCGCGGATTTGGTTAACCTACTTAGAGCCCAGACTGTCCGCAATGCAACGCTTACTAGAAATATGGGCTTACTAAGAAGACACTTAGCCACAGCAAAAGAGGAGAACCAGAGACTCCAAGAGCAAAATAGAGAGAACTTGGAAGCGGCTTTAGATCATCCAGAACAGCCACTAAGTCCGAGCAGATTCAAGGCAATCCCATCTGAGTCGATGCGGATGTTGCTAGACGACCATGTTAGATTGCTCGAGGACTATGATCGTATGAACGAAGAACATCAAAAGTTAAAGGAAGATCACAAACTGTTGCAGCTCAGAGAACCAGCAACACAACAAGTACAAGTAGCAGCAGAATTACCAGCGCCTGTGGACCCTGCCCTTGAAGTTTTAGAGGAACTCAACGCACTTCGGGCCCAGGTAACAAATCTTGAATCTAGGATTGCCATCTATGAAGCACCACCAAGGCCAGACTCCCCACCTGAGCTACCAGCTGAGGAAGAAACCGTCACTATCCCGGTGGAGGAGACATTTGAAGAGGCATATGAACCGATACCCATCCCAGGCGGACGTGTCACGGCCGAAGGCCAGATGACATATGAATTACCTACCCCCGCGTGGATGAAGACAGTTGAAGAACTCGGAACGACACACTCGGCCAGAGTAGAGGCACAGCTACATGCCATGGCCATAATTGAAGAGAAAATTTTACAGTCACCATTCTTTGCTCAATTGGCCCCGCGACGATACATATCTGGGCATGAGCTCCAATATAAACCGTACTTCATGTTAATGGCCGAATACCAGTTAACCATAGAGAAAGAAACAGGTATGAAACCAACGCATGCCACTCAATTCGAGCCAGAGGACTTGCCACCAAGGGCGCAGAGAGGTGAAATCCTTCAACCAGACTGGCGCAAAGATTTACTGCAAAATTATCCAGAGATGATGAGCACGTGGGTAAAAGCGCCGCTTCACTTAAAATTTAATCCGTGCTGGGGACCAGTACCACGACGTCGCTCTTGGACTGCCTTCGCTATTAAGCTACAGAACAATAAGCAGTGCCAAGACTGGTTGAACTATCCCTACTTCAAGCCACCAGTCGCGTTACCCACAGTAGGCTACATGATGGCGACGATCCGCCACTGGCTCCCTCGATTAAAACATATGGATGATATTGCCGCGCACATGACTGTCAAAATCTTTGACATGATGCAGATGGTCTTTAAAGTCTTCCGACGCATCAAGGCTCCCCATGTTAACACCCCGGGCTTTGAGCATGGCAACTTTGATTTAGTCTATGATATGAGCACAACGCCATCGCTACGGGTGTGTTACGCCTGGCACTGCAGGATCAAATATCTACCGGCATGTTACAAGCAGACATTCGAAATTTTCTAGGACCTCAAACAAAGATTCTTCCTCTTCTGGTGAGGCTTCTCTCTTCTTTCGTTTCTTCCCTTCTTCCTTCTGGGTCACCTGTGTTGCTAATCTTACATCGTTTGTAAGCTCTACATGCCTCTGGGGTTGAAATTCTACTTCATGGAAGTATTCTTCATCTGATGCAAATGGTGGGTCCATAATGATTGACTCTAGGTCGGAGTCACTTGCATCCTCAAATGCATCAGGGCTAGGTTCGCATTCTTCTAGAACTGCCTCTCCCGTGATTGGCTCTATGGAGAAGACTGAAATGTCATAGCCATCCTCATCACAGTGAGGTGTCCATTGTTCTTCATTGATGGCTACATCCATTGTTGCTAAAATTTCTGCCCAGCCATGGGGTTCAAATTCCTCGTCTGGAAAAACTACAGGTGCATAGGCTGGGTCTTGAATGGGTCTATGGGTTTCGTTTGCACCTATTTCTCTGGCCTTTTCTCTCTTCTCTTCCTCTACTGCTACTTTGCACATCCATAAGTGGGTGTCTTCATGCATCCATGAGGATCCTGACCCTATGGAATGCACTGATTCTGTATCATCTTTGGCTCTATGGATGGGATTCCATTGGATAGGAGGGACATCTCTATGAGAATAATCCTTGAGATTGACTTTGGTCGTAACACCTAAGTGTTGCAGGTACAAAGAATTGGTCCCCCAATCCTGTACCACTTGCAATTGTCGCATAAAGGGTCTTCCCAAAATCATCTCATAGGCATGATTTTTGCTGAAGTCACATATAGCAAAGCTATGCTCGAACTCAACACCACATGTGGTGAGAGTTATGCCTTCTAGCAATCCCAAGGGTCTTTCAATATGACCATCGGCCATCTGCAATTTCATTCTCGTTGGCCTGAGTGCTGGCTTGCCCCAACGCTTCCATAAGGAGGTGGTGGCAATTGCAACTCCTGCACCTGAGTCCAAAATTGCCTTGGTGGTGTACTCCTGGTAGGTGATGGGAAGATAGGTGTTCCCTTCTTCACCTTCACACATATCTCCTATCTTATCCAAGGGAATTTCTGGCACTGTCCTATGGGATCCTACCTGGGAACGAGGTTTTGCTATCTCTGGTACTTGTTTGGCTACATGTTTCCATAATTCAGGTCTAACCTTGAGTAGCTCTTCTAACTTGAGGTTACACTGCACGTTAGTGTTCTTCACTACCTCTGTGTTCCTAGGTATGACTGAATCTTCGTTCCTTACCATGATTGTAGGTGCTCTCATGCAGGTGGACCTTGCTTCCCATGGGCCTGTGAAATGGGGTAGTTCCTGTAAAGAATTAGACTCAAAGTCCAATCTCTCGTGAGATTGAGTACTCTCATGTTCCCCGTAAATAGATGGGATGTCTTGTGGGAATTGGTCGTGTGCATCATCCACAAGTTCAAAGGGAGGGGCGACTTCACTTTCGTTGTCCCATTTGTCTTCTTGAATCTCTCGTAGGAAGTCTGGTGCAAACCGATTCATAGAAGAAGGAGTGTCTGGCTCCGTAGAATTAGGCGCATAAGCAACCTGGGAAGGAGGGCTTATTCTATCGTTGGCTCTCTCCTCGTTCTCATAGATGGCTGGAGCACCAGCTTCCTGGGGAGGGTTACTTATTCTATTACTTTTCCGAACAGACTCATACGCTCCCTGAGAAGGAATGTAGGCAACTTGTGGAGGTACGCAAGCTTTCGAGGGAGGCTCATGTGCCTTTTGGGGGGGAAGATAAGCTTCTTGAGGAGGCACATGGGCTTCCTGAAGAGGCTTGCTTATCCGTTCTCTTGCCCTTTCCTTTCTTTGAGGGGCAGATTCCTTTTCTGATTGTGCAATTAGCCTCTCTATTCTTTCTAAGGAGGGGAAGTTGTCTGGTTTAGTGGAATTGGCCACATAAACTTCCGATGGGGGATGGTTCATGTTTTTGCTTGCTTTATCTTTTTCTTGATTTTTTTTTTCCTTGGCAGATTTTGCAATTATTCCCTCTAACTTCTCTAGGAATCCATCCAAGTGTAATTGCGTCTTGGCTGAGCCCGAGTAATTGAAAAGGCGACTGGCTTCAAACATAGTCTGAGCCAATGCGACCATTTTCACGCACAGCTTGGTTCTTTCTATCTCCAGGTCAGCTCTGGGATAGCACTTGTCATGATCCGTGACGTTTGGCCCTTCTTGGATTCTGGCCTGATATGCCTTAAGCATCATGTCTATGTCTTCAGGAGTGGGATCAGCTAATACTGATCCTGTTTGGGGTGGTGGGTGGGTTACGTGGGGTGTCTTAGAGGGTGGAGGGATGGAGGGTGATGGGGATGGTAGCGGTGGGAATGTGTGAGAGTGCGGTTGAGATGTGATCTCTATGATTTTAGCCTTGGTTTCTCGTAGACTTTCCTCAAGTTCACTCATCTTCTTTGCCCATTGCCTTTTCATGCGTTCGCGGCTATCTCTCCAAGCTCTTGTTCTCTTTTTATTTTGGCTCTCAGTATCGCTAGCGTCTGGGCTCTTTTCCTTGCCTACCCCTTGGTTTTGCTTCACTGCTTGAGCTCTCGTGACTACCTGTACGGGTGCAGTGGAAGTAATACTTCCGCTGGAATCTACCACTAACTCAATAACGTTGATGGGCGTGATTTTTGGCATATTATTGGGGTTCTTTGGACAATCTCGTAAGAGATGCTCTTTTCCACAATCTTGGCAAAAGCCTTGGATCGTCACTGACTGGTTTTGTGTAAGTGGAGGTAAGGGGCAATCACGAATGAAGTGATCTCCTTGGCATCTGTAGCACGGTCCTCTTGGGAATGGAGGTCTTACTTGCCTAGATTGAGGCCTAGGATTGGGGTTTGCATACATGACGTTCGTGTAATCTGACTCCCAACTAGGTTCGTTTGTCTCTTCGCTATAATAGGACTCACCATGCTCAGGAGACTGCATGTAGTAGGCCTGGGGGCTATCAACATGTGTAGAATCAAAGCTATGGTCACTCGGGTCACTTTCAGAAAGCAAGGATGTTACAGGGACTATAGCTCTATTCAGGTTCTCTTCTGCAGCAGTATACTTTACCGGAATCACATTAGCTGGGGCTGGGGGTTGTTGTGCTAGCACAGGCTGAGGCCTTTGTTGGTTTTGATATTGAGGTTGGAAATTTTGTTGTGGCCTGCCATATGGTTGTGGAGGGTACGGGTTCTGGTATCTTCCCTGCTGAGGGTATGGCTGAGGGTGGGGTTGCCTAACTGCCTGCTTGTTGTATGGGCAATCTTGTGCGGTGTGATTGGTGTATCTCCGTTCTATGGTGCAGTACTGGCTACTAGGATTTACTTGGGGCTGACCCATAATGGGGCAGGCATTCGCCATGTGGTCACCACCACAAGTGTAGCACCTTTTCACAGGGGCAAACCTTGGGATTTGTTTACTAGTTACCCCTAATTTCTGAGCTACTTTCTCTGCGAGTTCCTCAATTGATGTGGATTGCGTGGAAGAGTGACTAGATGCACTATCTGAATCTTTGTAGATTTTGGAAAGCTCTAGTTCTTCCCCTAGGTTATCTTCAATGTCAATGCACATGCGTACACACTCTTCTATAGTCCTAGGGTCTTTCAGATACACATAGGATCTCAATTTCGTACTCAGCAATCCATCAAGGAATAAGGCTACTTGTTTGGCAGATGTGGGTAGCTCCGAAACAGGACATCTTTCAAGGTATTGCCTAAATCTTCTTCCTGCAAGTCTCACAGTCTCTTGAGGGGTTTGCTTGAAGCTGTGAATCAGTGAGGAGGTATTGTGTCTTATGCCACTCTTGGAGAATTCAATAATAAATGCTTCTAGGAGTTGGTCTATGCTCTTGAACTGGCGCTCATCCAATGGCTGAAACCATGTAAGTGCTGTGTTCCTAAGGGTTAGACCGAAGGCATTGTACTGCGTGAATAGATCCTCCACTTGTTCAGCTCTCAAGACTTGCTTGAACTCCGCCACATGATCATAGGGATCTCCTGTGCCATCAAAGTAATTCTTCATGGACTTAACTAGCTGAGTCGGTCTCAGAGTTCTTGCGTGCTCTCTAGGTCTCAGCAGAGGGAATCCATCCACATTTCTTTGGTTCCTGTGAGCTCTAAGCACCTCAGGTTCTACCCTATTTGTCTCCGTCCTCGTTCTTTCTCTGCTCACTGGATTGGCAAAGCTTACTTCTGGTCTATCTCTACTTCTGTCCCTTTGCATTCCATGAGCTTGGGATGTTCCAGCCCCAGGGTGACCATAGGATACATTTGATCTTGGTTGGGGGAAAATGAATTCACCCTTCCAAGTGTAAGCATGCCTATCATTTTCCGTAACCGCAAAGATCCGTTCTGAAGCGTGATCTAAGTAGGTCACTCTGCCTGGACTATCAGGATCCTTAAACTCGTAGATCATGATATTTCCTATATCAATTGGCTGATTAGATTTATACCTCCAAAAGGCTTCGTCAGTTTCTCGATTGAGGAGCAACTCTATGCTCTTGTTGTCTTGGGGAACCCATTCAGGTGTGATAATCCTAGTGAGAACAGATTTGCCTCGAGGGGTTCTAGGTTCTACACCCATGTTTCCTTGTTCCAAGTCACCTAAGTCCGCTTCGGAGATTACATTCCCAAATTCATCTGTCCTATCTGGGTGACTGGTGACTACGTATATGGTTCCTTCTTTGTCCAGGTGTGCACCGTTTTCAAACTTGACAGCTGGGTGCTCTAGTCCTATGGATTGGTCAGGGTTTTTAATCTGGACCACGGATCTTCCTAGGCCGTCCTCATAGATGCTAGCACCTAATCGGTTGGTCCTAAGGTATTCCAACTATGTTTTGTAAGGGCCTTCTACCCTGTACAAGTAAGGCACACCTGAACTTCCCGTAGGTCTGTCCATGCCTTGAGACATCTCTGACTCACTGGTCTCAGAGCTAGGGTAGTACGAGTGGTGGCTCAACTACTGGGCCCAAGACCTAGCAGTGTGGTTAACACTAGCCTCTGAAGATCTAAGGTTTTGTCTCTCCCTTACTAGATGTCGTCCTGATCTAAGGTTCATATGCCTATCTAAGTAGCCCAATTCTTTGCCCAGAGTACAACCTCGTTGCTGGTTACTTTATATTAGTCGCTTGGTTCTTTTTAGGTATTTTATCGTGTTTAAGGTCTTGTCTGATATCACGTCGTCAGGAATATTTGAATGTTGTTTCGCACTTACAGTTGATCGTTCCACGTTAAGTTCTTTCCCTTTAAAATTCTTGACAGTACAAGGATTATGCCCTTAGCTTGAGCTTGAAAGTTTAGGTATGCTTCAACTTGATAGTGGCCTATCGTCGCCCTGACTTACTCCTACTTCTAATCGTTCTTAGCCTAAGCTAGGAATTGACGAAGAGGAGTTGAGAGTATTCCGACCTTTCTTGCCGAACCTTGCTCTTTAGTGCTCGAGAAGTTGATTCTCAAGCTTGTGCAAAACCCTTGCTTGGACGCTCTCAATTGCTTCTCAATAGACCTGCATAAGTCCCAAGATTAGCTCCAAGTAGACCTTTCAATTGACAGACAATTTATTTCAGACACTTTTTTAATGACCCTTGTTCCCCCTTTTGTATTGCTAGAAATTTCCTCTATAGCTCCCTTGGTGTTTCTACCCCTCTGTGTGTCAACTTCCAAATATCCTATCTGAAAATCAACGCGTTATTCTTATAAAAAACAGTTGAGGGCGTGTAGTATATGCCACGAGCTTTCCGACAAGCCCTAGAGCTCAGAAAATGGATTTCGTATGAAAAAGTTATGACCGTTCAGGGTTTAGGGGGTTAACTTAGACAAACAGAACCTTTCAGGGTTCTAATGCATTTTTCTAAGGCCTTTGCAAGTGTATGAGTATTTGAGAGTGCAACTAAGCCCAAAGTTTAGCCTAAATTTCCAAAAAATTTACCCCCTTAATTTTTGCCGAAAATGTCTGTCTGTCGCGATAGACGGTGTCTGTCGCGATAGACACAAACTATCGTGGGGGCTGTCTGTCGCGATAGACAGTGTCTGTCGCGATAGACGCTCTCTGTCGCGGATTTCTGTCTGTCGCGATAGACGGTGTCTGTCGCGATAGACGGTGTCTGTCGCGATAGACGGGGTCTATCGTGGATTTCTGTCTGTCGTGATAGACGGTGTCTGTCGCGATAGATGCTGTCTGTCATGGAATTTCGGTCTGTGGCGATAGACGGTGTCTGTCGCGATAGACGCTGTCTGTCGTGGAATTTCGGTCTGTCGCGATAGACGGTGTCTGTCGCGATAGACGGTGTCTGTCGCGATAGACAGTGTCTGTCGCGGAATTTCGGTCTGTCGCGATAGACGGTGTCTGTCGCGATAGACGGGGTCTATCGTGGATTTCTGTCTGTCGCGATAGACGGTGTCTGTCGCGATAGACGCTGTCTGTCGTGGAATTTCGGTCTGTCGCGATAGACGCTGTCTGTCGTGGGTCTCTGTCTGTCGCGATAGACGGTGTCTGTCGCGATAGACGGTGTCTGTCGCGATAGACGGGGTCTATCGTGGATTTCTGTCTGTCGCGATAGATGGTGTCTATCGCGATAGACGCTGTCTGTCGTGGAATTTCGGTCTGTCGCGATAGACGGTGTCTGTCGCGATAGACGCTGTCTGTCGTGGGTCTCTGTCTGTCGCGATAGACGGTGTCTGTCGCGATAGACAGTGTCTGTCGCGATAGACGGTGTCTGTCGCGATAGACTGAAAAAACGCAAATTTTTGAGAAACTTGTAGTGATTTAGAGTGCCCTAATGGTGTAGGTTACCGTGCTAAACATGCATTCACAAAATTTTAAGTTTTTCTGTCTGTCGCGACAGACAGAGGTCGTCGTCCCGGGACCTGTGCAGAGCCTGTCGTACCTGCGCACACTGCTGGAGGAGGTGGTACAGCAAGTTCCTGCAACAAAAGCTCAAAAACACACCAAAAACAGATAGCATGCAAGCTCTCTCTCGCTCTCTCTCACAATGAAATGAGGGAAATGAGGTGGGGGGTGTAATATGACCAAAAAACTGAAATTTTTTGTGGAGATGGAGATGGAGGTGGGAGATGGTGGAGATGATGATGGTGATGATGGTGATGCGAAAGTAAGGAAAAAATGAAGAAAAATTAAGAGAAGGAAGGATGTTACCTATAATTCCAATGTCTCAACTCGACGTCTTACCATCACACACTCGTCCTCGAAGATCTCTCCCCGGAAACGGCGCCAAATTTGGTGTCACTCTAACACAATGGTGAGTACCAACGTGAGAAGATTCACCTCATAATTGTCAATCCGTGGAGACGTGAGGACTAGTATGAAGACTATGAGCACGTGAAGGCACAAGTGCGTGAGTGAGAAGCACACAAGCGTGCACACACATACACACACACGCGCACACAAGGCAAGAACAAGGAGAGGAACAATCGAGTTCTTTGCATTAATCAAAAGTTCTCTTACATAAGCTCAATTCACAAACAATCTAACTCCCAAAATGAGCTCTCTAGCTCTTTTTATAGTTTTTTGACTAGTTTTGGCCCTGTCCAGACCTAGTGTCCGGCCTAGTTAAAAATTAGGTTCCAGGGCTTATTTGAGGGCTCAAACGAAGTCTAAAAATTATGAAAATTGGTACGATGGTACTTCTAATACTCCTCAAGCTCGAGGACTCCTCGGCTTGCACAAAATGGAGTCTATTCTACCAAAAACGGGATTTACAATGTTTGTGTAGTGATTAAAATCACTTGAGTTGTACATAATCCATGGGAAAAAATGATTTGGCCTTGTTGCCGTATTGTGCATGACTCCTTTGTTGCTTTGTATGCCAACAAACTCATTTGAGAATGCATCAGGCATTTCAAAATCGAACGTTGTGTTTATTGGTTCTGCTTCCATGTGTGGTATTGGGAAAGAAAAGGCTTCCGCACCAATAGTGGTGGGAGCTTCTGCTGTCGTGGTGGTGGGTTCTGTGGTTGTAGCTGCCTGAGGTGCAACGGTACTGGCAGTGCCCTCTGTTACCACTGGTCTAGATAACCTTATTCGAATGGGTTGTACTGTGGGAGCGGCTTCTGTCGGTGATTGCTTTGGGGAGGGTTGTGGTGATGGTGACTCTGGCACTTGAAGGCAAGGAATAGTGCCTCTCATGCGCTTACCTGCCCGTGCTCTGCTGGGCTTCCTGGCTTTCTTCGTCGTTCCTTTGAATGCCTTCAGCTCTTCTCCTGTTAATGCACGTTCAATTGGCAAGTCATAAGCCAAGCACATATAAACAATTCTTATCAGCGCACAACATCCATTAAGCACTTTCTTTCGTTCCCATCTGTGTTGTGCCAAATACATTTGATCAATGATCCAGCTCGCCAGATCGACAGTCTGAGGTCCAGTACATGCCAAGTACAATCCAAACCATATTCTTTTATGTGGCATGGTGAATCTGTCCTGAGCGGGGAATGCAAAATGTTGCATGCATATCCGTAGCGGCTTTGACAGCTCAGGTGTAATTGCTGAGATCTCCTCCCACTTAGTGACATCCCCACGTTTCATAGGGTCTGGAACTAATCTTTCTCGATCTGTGGGTGTGTGGGTTGCATGAATCTTGATGGCAGCTCTGATTAAATCCTTCGAAAGATAAAATCTTTTGTAAGGTGGATCATCCACTAAAGAGGGCAAAATAAAAGTTCCTGGGATATCCTTATTCTCTGAGGCCAGCAAAGTAGTGATTAAATAATAACACCTGTAAAAGTCAGGTTTGGGTAGCGGATCACTGAAATACTCCGTGAAGCCAGCCCTGGCCCAAACATGAGTTAAGTCCTGAGTGTTCTGTAGGCCTTCGAACTCTCTGGAGAAAAACTGGTATTTTCCCCAAGTGCGATCATCAAATGTCAAATTAGATTCAAAGATAAAATCCGCATCCGCTAAGGGTCCTGCAAGTCCCTGAAACCAGTGAGAGTTACGGTGTATCTTTTCTGTGTAGCCCATAGGTGGGTTATCGATCGGCATGGGTCCCGGAAATCCTTGGAATCCTGGCGGTGGAGTAGTCGGGTGGGATTCTGCTCGTAAAACATTGAGGGGCGCTGCAGCTACACTGGGGCCTGCTCCTGATGATCCTTCGTCGGTTTGCATGATGACTGATGCGCTAATGAGAAAGATCTGCTACAAAAGATTAACACATTAGCATGGAAATTAATTATGATCCCATTAAAGTGAGACCGCAATCCCTTTCCATAACTGATGCGTAACCCGTGTAGCCAAGTGCTGTGATGTGATGGATGCAATGCTTCTTGCAGCACTAGTGCAGGTCTCTAGACACCTACACGTTTCAGATTATGCATACATTTCTTGATGAGATGAGATTATGAGTGATGTGTGATGATGGTGGGTGAATTTATGCAAGGTTTAAAGGTTAGTGATTTATTACAAGGTTTGTATGTTAGCCGGGGGGTAGTTTTGTCAGACAATGGGTTAGGGGAAGACGGTTGGACACTCTTCGGTATCCATTTCCTAAGAGTCTTTGAGTGGGTGGTGGGTTTCTACTGAGGGGCAAAAGGTAGTATCGGGTTTGGTGGTATTGAGGGATGGAAAGATTTGTGAGGGGTATATATTACATGGTTTAAGGGTTGAGCTATGATACATGGTTTGGGTACCCAAATCTGCGTGGGTGTGGGTCTATGGGTAAGGTATTTCTTGGCGATCCAAATTTGTCGAATGCTCGGACCTGTAGAAGGAGGTCGAGGGGATGGTGGATACTGATTCTGTTTCTTCCCTGCCTTTTACTTGTCGA
Source organism: Ceratopteris richardii (assembly GCA_020310875.1). Lineage (NCBI taxonomy): Eukaryota > Viridiplantae > Streptophyta > Polypodiopsida > Polypodiales > Pteridaceae > Ceratopteris > Ceratopteris richardii. The sequence goes on along the minus strand of CM035438.1, from coordinate 44,485,974 downwards.
TCTCTGCTTGGTTGGAGTTCTTCGGTGCTTTTTGTCCTTTTGGCACCCATATTTGTCTGGTGCCGCTTCCTTTGGGTGGCCTAGACTGCTTTCCTTGTTGTGTCTTCTGATACTGCCGTCGGTCTGGGTTCCTTCATCGTGGGTGACTCTGTTGTTGTTGAGGTTGAGAGGTCGGATGGACGCTCTGCTTTGGAAAAGAAGGGAGATCCAACACTTGCGTGACCTGCCCATTAGGAAGTGATTCGTTCTTTAAATTTAATCTAGGCCAGTCCGCAACAAGTTTGGAAGGATGAGCACCGCAGGGTGTCATGCTCATTTGGCCGCTGATGCAACCCACCTGACCGCTGATTGTGTCCATCTGCCCTAGCGGATGGGTAGCTGCCTCTTCTAGTTTGCAGGAAGTCCCAGGGAAGATCTCCTGTCGTCCTTCTGATTGAAAACTGTCCATAGCCGAGCCCGAGTGGGTTGGTGTAGACGTAACGTGACTGGTCTGACCAAAGATCTTCCGGTCTTCCGTCGCATGTATTTCATGGGGTCTAGGGTTACAAACCTCAATCGGAATGCCATTAGGGAAGTCAAGCGGTATCACTCGCGTCTGCTCTAAGGTTCCAATCTGTAAGGAGCCTTGTCTAAGATTTAGGTCCACTGAGTGATCGTATAGCCAATCTTGGCCAAGGATTAGGGGTTCTATCAGGTCGTCATCATGGCACACTAGTAGCTTCGCTGTCATGGTCACATCCTTAATGAGGATAGGAAGGTCCACCTCACCCATGCAAGGGGTTTCCATGCCTCCTAGGCCTATGAGGTATGCCTCAATTGGCCGCATTTCTATTCCTGAATCCTTATAGTGGGACCATCTAATCGCACTAGTCGCAGCACCTGAGTCAATTAAAGCCCTGAGTTCTTGGCAAGGGTTGCCGTGCTCTAGCCTAACTGTAATGAATGGTCTCCTGTCCACTATGCTAGGATGAGTGGTTGACTTTACTTGACACATGGCCATGGGATATCTGGGGGATGTTTCCAGATGGTTATAATGTTCTCTCCCTAGTCCTTGTCTTCTTAGCTTCATGCGCTTAATGCGTTCTATTGCTTCTGCCTGAGCTTCCGCTCGTATTCTATTTTCTTCCTCCTTACACTTCTTTGCCAACGTGAGTCGTCTAAGCATATCCTCAGTAAGAGGTTCCTGATATAGCTTGATTCTACAGCCACTAATTTAATTAGGCATTATATCTCCTTCTAAGGTGGCTAATTGTACTGCTCCACTTGTTGAAAGTCTGTTAATGATCATAGGTCCATAACCTCGCTTTTCTAACTTCCGTGCGTGCTGTTTCAGCGTATACACTAGAACTAAATCTCCTTCTTTTAGGCCTTTATCTTTCACATGTGCATCAAAATATGCTTTCTGTCGCTTCTTCGCTGCGTATATTCCTGCTGCTGCTTTCAGCCTGGTTTCTCCTAATCGTTCCAAGTCCATTATTCTCGGTGATAATTCATGGCCGGTCCACTGATGTTCCTGTGCAACCTTAAGGGTAGGTATCAAAAAGTCCAAAGGAAGCACAACATTCTGACCAAAAACCATCTGAAAGGGAGTTGCATTGAGTACGGTCTTGTAGGCCACTCGATATGCCCAAACAGCGTAGTGTAACTGTTTGTCCCAATCTGAACGTTTGTTGTTCACGAGTTTTGTCAGTACGGTACAAAGTATCTTGTTAGTGCTTTCAGCCTGACCATTGGCCTGAGGATGATATGGTGCAGATTTCTTGTGAATCACCATAAAATCCTGTAACAAATATTCAATGACTTGGTTTAGAAAGTGAGTGCCTCGATCGCTCACTAACTCTATAGGCAATCCATATCTTGTAAAGACATTTTCAAATAAGAATTTTGCGGTCGTGTGAGCATCATTCTTTTTTGTGGCTTTTGCCTCTACCCATTTGGTTAGATAATCTGTGGCAACAATAATGTATTCCGCATGTGTACCTTTTGCAGGGGGGTTGATGGGTCCTACAAAGTCTATATCCCACTTTGAAAATGCACGTCTGCCCATCATGGGTTTCAATGGCATTTCATCTCTGCGAGTAGGAAACTGAGTTCTTTGGCACACATCACATCTCTTTACATAGGTATGTGCATCCATGTGAAGAGTGGGCCACCATAATCCTGCAAAGAGAATGGCTTTGACTATCCTATTGGGTCCAAAATGACCTCCTGCAACACCTTGGTGTGCAGTCTCTAGTATGCTCAGATAATCGCTCTCATGAACACATTGTCTTAGATATCCATCTCGTCCTCTTTTGTATAGATTATCGCCAATGAGTGAATAGTCGTGAGCTTCCTGCTCTAGACTACGTTGTCGAGCTAAGGTCATTCCTTGAGGGAATGTGTTCGTCCTCAAGTATGTCACTAAAGGTTCACTCCAGTCTGGTGTGAGAGACACGTGATATAGTGTAGCATGCTCTACTGGTGGTCTTTCACAGCAAACATGGCATTCCTTACACAACTTGTAGACATCTGCTTCCATCGTAGGCCAATATACTCCCAATCTCTGCAGAGTCTGTAATGTTTGATGTTTTGAATGATGTTGCTTTAGTGCACCTTCGTGTGCTAATTGCAACCAATTCGCATGTTCTGATTCATCTACACAACAAGCAAGAATCTTTTGATTATCCCGTTTATATATGCTTCCTGCCATTATTTGGTACCTCTGAGACTTGGTAATCTCTCCTTCTTTGATCTTAATCCTAGGATTCTTGGGTCCGTATGTCAGAATAGGGACTATAGGCTTAGCCCATTCTGGTGCTATCTCAAGGTTAAACAGGTATGCATCTGGTAGATCATCCGCTACTCCTTGAGGAGCTTCTCCTGAGGTTGATCTTGAAAGGTGGTCAGCTCTAAGATGTGTCTTTCCTTTCTTGACTACTACTTCAAAATCATACTCCATGAGTAATAGAAACCAACGTATCAATCGTCCTGTGTTACATGGTTTGTTGACTAAGTATAATAGGGCTTGATGATCTGTAAAGAACTTGAACTTGTTGGCCAACAAGTAGTGCCTAAACTTCTTTACTGCGTAGATCATCCCTAATCCTTCTCGTTCCGTCGTGGTGTAATTTCTTTCTGCTGCGTTCAATTGTCTGCTAGCGTAAGCTATGGGGAGATCTATGTTACCTTCATTCGTGGGTTGTGCTAACACACATCCTATGGCGTAATTGGATGCATCCACATGTACATGAAATGGCTTACTCCAATCTGGGGTTGTCAATATAGGTGCTGAGCACAAGCGTCGTTTAAGTTCATTGAATGAATTTTCACATTCATCTGTCCACTCAAAATTGGTTAAAAGAGAGTACAGAGGCTTGGCTATGATTGCATACATGTGTATGAATCTCCTATAATAACCGCAATGGCCCATAAATTCCTGTACCTCTTTCACATTAGTTGGTCTGGGTAGATCCGCAATTACCTTCACCTTTTCCTCATCCGTGGAGATTCCATTTTTTGACACAATGTGTCCTAGAATTTTGCCTTGTCTGACCATGAAAACGCATTTTTCTGGGTTCAAACAAACCTGATATTCTCGACATTTGTCAAATATTTGTCTTAACTCTGGGATATGCGTCTGCCTTACGTTTGAATGTGCACATAAGTCATCGACGTAAACTTCCAAGCTCTTGCGTAAGAATTCCTTAAAAACATGACATATGAGTTGCTGGAAAGTGGCGGGTGCATTTGTTAAGCCAAATGGCATCACACGAAATGCAAATATGCCTCATTCTGTGGCAAAAGCCGTCTTGTGTTGGTCTTCTGGAGCGATGGATAGCCTGAAAAGCCATCAAGAAAGCTGTACACTTCCTTGCCCGCAACTCTTTCCAATAGATGTTCCGTGATAGGAAGAGGATAACTGTCTCTAATCGTTGCGGCATTAACTTTTTTAAGGTTAACACACACACGCAATTTTCCATTCTTCTTGGGCACAACCACAATGGGGGATACACATTCGGTATGCTCAATTTCGTAAATGAATCCTGCTTCTATCAATCGATCTATCTCCTCTTTAATCTTCGCAGCGTAGTTATCATTATACGTGTACGGTTTCTGTTTTGTCGGTTTTGCATCTGGAGTCATAGGGATTCTATGAGAACATATATCTGGATCTACTCCTTTCAAATCTTTGTAACTCCAAGCAAAAACATCTCTATATTCACGTAATAGGGCAACTAACTCTTCTTCTTCTTCAGTCGTCAAATCATGCCCTATGAATGTACATTTTTCTTCTTCTCCTTCTATGGCAACTATTACTTTCTTGGTCTTCTCTCGGTTATCGTATACTTGTCCGTCATTCACCTTTCTATTTGGCATTCGTACCATGATTCTTCTATCTTCGATTTCATATTTCTTGAAATTCTCGGGTACTTCAAATAAAGATTCTTCTTTTTCTGACATGGTTTCTTTCTTCTTTCTTTTCTTCCCTTCACTTTTAGTAGTCACTTGAGTGGCTAACCTTACCTCATTCGTAATGTCCTCGTGTCTCTGAGTGTGAGTCTCTACTTCGTAGAAATATTCTTCCTCTGATGCGAATGGAGAGTCCATAATAATTGATTCCAAATCAACATCGCTTGCATCCTCAAATGCATCAGTGCTAGCTTCACATTCTTCTAAAACTGCATCGCACATGATTGGCTCTATCGTGAAAACTGAAATGTCATAGCCATCCTCGTCACAGTGGGGTGTCCATTGTTCTTCATTGATGGCTACATCCATGGTTGCTAGTATTTCTGCCCAACCATGGGGTTCAAACTCTTCATCTGAGAATACTACAGGTGCATAGGCTGGATCTTGGAGGGTTCTTGGATGTTGTTCTGCACCTAAGGTCCTGGCTTCCAACCTTTCTTCCTCTTGTTTGGCTACTTTACACATCCATAAATGGGTATCCTCATGCAACCAAGAAGGATCTGATTCTAATGAGTGCACGGATTCCGTCTCTACTGGTGTCTTATGGATGGTATTCCATTGTATTGGGGGTACATCTTTGTGTGAATAGTCTTTAAGATTGACTTTAGTAGTCACTCCTAAATGTTGCAAGTACAAAGAATTAGTTCCCCAATCTTGTACAATTTGCAACTGACGCATGAATGGTCGTCCCAATATCATCTCATAAGCACGATTTTTTGCAAAGTCACAAATGGCGAAAGTATGCTCAAATTCTACACCACAAGTGGTGAGAGATATGCCTTCTAGTAAGCCTAATGGTTTTTCTATGTGTCCATCGGCCATTTGTAGCTTCATCCTGGTGGGTCTGAGTGCTGGCTTACCCCAACGTTTCCACAAAGCGGTGGTAGCGATGGCTACTCCGGCTCCTGAATCTAAGATGGCTTTCGTGGTGTAGCCCTGATGGGTTATTGGAAGATAAGTGTTACCTTCCTCTCCTTCACTTACATCTCCAATCTTTTCCACGGGTATCTCTGGTACCTTCTTATGTGATCCTATTTGAGAGGGTGTGGTAGCAAGCTCAGGGAATTGATTTGCTACGTGCTTCCACAATTCTGGTTTTACCGTTAACAATTCCTCCAGAGTGAGATTACACTGTACTTTCGTGTTCTTGATCACTTCCGTGTTCCTAGGGATCACTGATTCTTCATTCCTCACTATTATCGTGGGTGCTCTCATACTAATAGACTTAGCTTCCCAAGGTCCTGTGAACTGAGGTAATTCTTGTAAAGAATTAGATTCAAATCCTGTGGGTTCACTCAGTTGTTCCACCTCTACATCATCATATATAGAGGGGATGTCTTGGGGAAATTGTTCCTGCAAGTCGTCTATTTCTTGAATAGGAGGATGGGTTCCTTGTTCCTTTCCCCATTTCTCTTCTTGTATTTCTCTCAAAAATTCGTGTGAGTACCTATGTATGGAAGACAAGTTGTCTTGACTTTCTGTATTGGGTACTTGAGACAGGGAGGGTGCATTCCTTTCCTGTGTCTCTGTGACAATAGGGTTCCTATGCAGATCCTTTTTCTCTTTGCTTTCTATCAAGTATTCTAGCCTCTCCATTAGTCCTTGAAAGTGTAATTCCGGTTTTGCCATGTTATTCCAATTAAGATATCTAGAGGCTTCGAACAAAGCTTGTGCTAACTCTACCATCTTCATGCAAAGTTTAGTTCTCTCAATTTCTAGATCAGCTCGAGGGTAGTTTTTACTCATTTCAGTTACTTGAGGTCCCTCTTTTATTCTAGCCTGATATGCACGAAACATCATGTCTAGATCTTCTGGTATGGGTTCCGCCAAAACTTATCCTGATTTTTGAGCTGGAATTTCTTGGTTTAATTCTTGTGAAGTCAATTCTTGTATTTTGGCTCTAGATTCCTTCAAACTTCCTTCCAACTCACTTATCTTTTTACTCCATTTTCTCTTGATTCTTTCTCTAGAATCTTTCCAAGATTTTGTCTTTTTACTGCTAGATTCTGCAACTTCACTAGTTCCGGCTACTTTCTCATGATTAAGCTGTTGGTTCTGTAAGAGTGTCTGGGCTCTTGTTATAGCTTGGATAGGCACGTATGTAGGGTTGTATCCATCTGCGTTATTTACAATACCTATCACGTTGATCGGTGTCACATTCGAAGCGTTAACTGGATTCTTGGGGCAATCTTTGATTATGTGCTCTTTGCCACAATCAGCACAAAAGCCTTGGATATTATAGTACTGTGATTGCTTTGCTATTGGGGGATGTGGACAATCCTTTATGAAGTGATCTCCTTGGCACCTAAAGCATGGTCCTCTAGGGCCCTGTGGTCTCTGTTGTCTCAATTGGGGCCGTGGGTTTGGGTTTGCGTACATCACATTAGCATAGTCTGGCTCCCAACTAGGTTCCATTGGTGGACTATCATAATGATACGTCTCCACATGTTCTGGTGACTCCGTGTAATAAGCGGGTGGACTAGTTACATGAGTAGAGTCAAAACTGTTTGAGTTCGGGTCACTTTCTGTGATCAAAGGTGAAGAAGGCACTAAGGCCCTACTTAGGTTCTCTTCTGCAGCAGCGTATTTGACTGAAATGACATTCGCTGGTGGGGGTGGCTGTTGAGCTAAGACGGGTTGAGGTCTCTTTTGAGCCTGGTATGGGTAGTTCTGAGGAGGCCTATAGTAATAAGGCTGAGCATTGTATTGGCCTTGATACCTACCTGGCTGCTGGTATGTTTGCGGGTAGTTCTGTCTCACGGTTTGTTTGTTGTATGGGAAGTCCTGAGCCGTATGATTTGTGTATCTTCTCTCAATTGTGCAATATTGGCCACTAGGGTTGGCTTGAGGTTGTGGTGAATTGGGACACACGTTTGCCAAATGATTTCCACCACAAGTGTAACAACGTACATTAGTTGGTAGCTTGGGCACCTGTTTACTAGCAACTCCTAGTTTTTGGGCCACTTTTTCTGCTAGGTCCTCTATCGAATTAGACAATTTTGTGGATGCTAGAGAAGAACAATCTGAGTCCTTATAGACCTTTGAAAGTTCTAATTCATCTCCTAGGTTGTCCTCGATGTCTATACATATCCTTACACACTCCTCTAGCGTTCTGGGTTCTTTTAGGTACACATAGGAGCGTAGTTTTGCGCTCAACAAGCCATCTAGGAACAGTGATACTTGTTTGGCTTGTGAGGGTAGCTCTTGCATTGGACATCGTTCGACATATTGTCTGCACCTGCGTCCTGCCAGTCTCACTGTTTCCTGAGGGGTCTGTTTAAAGCTATGAATCAACGAAGACATGTCATGTCTAATCCCACTTTTAGAGAATTCAGTGATGAATGACTCTAAAAAGTGATGGATGTCTCTAAATTGCCTTTGTTGCAAAGGTTGGAACCAAGTTAAAGCGGTATTCTTTAACGTTAGCCCAAATGCATTGTATTGCGTGAACATGTCCTCAACTTGTTCTGCTCTTAGTACTTGCTTGAATTCTGCAACATGGTCATAGGGATCTCCTGTCCCATCAAAGTAATTTTTCATTGATTTTACTAATTGAGTGGGTCTCAATACTCTTGCGTGTTCACGTGGTCTAGGTAGAGGAAAATCATCTCTACCACCTAGTATTCCATGATCTCTTTGTCTATCCGCTCTATTAGTGTTCGTGGTTGTTCTATCTCTCCCTATGGGGTGATTAAAGCTTACTTCCGGTCTCTCTTTATTTCCTTCTCTTTGATTTCCATGGGCTGAGGATGTTCCTGCCCCTTGTTGACTTGTATTCATGTTCGTTCTAGATGGAGGGAATACCAATTCACCTCTCCATGTGTATGTGTTTTTAGCGCGGTCAGGCACCACAAAGACTCTTTCTGAAGTCTCATCCAGGTATACAACCTTTCCAGGTGTATCTGGGTCCTTGAATTCATAAATTGTAATGATGCCTAACTCACCATGGTGTTCCTTTCTGTACCTCCAAAAGGCTTCATCTGTCTCTTTATTTACAAACAACTCGGTGCTCCTGTTATCTTGAGGGATCCACTCTGGGATGAGTACTCTTGTTAATACGGATTTCCCTCTAGGTGTTCTAGGTTCTTCTAACGGTTCTTTTCCTTGAAATTTCGCTTCCATCTCTAATTGAATTGTGCCAAACTCATTAGTATCGTTTGGCTGCGTACTTAGAACGTACATGGTTCCTTCTTTATCTATGTATGCGTCTCTCTCAAATTTCACCACTGGTCTTTCCAATCCAATGGGTTGATCAGGGTTGTGCAGTTGCACCACTTGCCTTCGCAAACCATCCTCATAGATGCGAGCACCTAAGCGGTTGGTTCGGAGAAACTCTAATTGTGTTCTATAGGGTCCTTCAGGTTTTTCTAAATATGCTACATTAGACCCTCCTTCTGGTCTGTCTGTGCTAAATGCCATTTCAGATTCGCTAGTATCTGAGCTCTCGTAGGGGTAATTACTATTCAATTGCTGAGCCCACGATCGTGCAGTAGTTCTTACACTTGCCTCTGATGATCTAAGGCTTCGTCGGTCCGACTTACCTATGTGTCTCCCTGATCTAAGGTTCATTAATTTTCTTCCTTGCACACTCAATCACACACTTAGATCGTCAATGGTTCTTTGTTATTACTGTCTTAATTCTTTTTAATTTTCTTTGGATTCTTGTCTTAATATATGCGTCAGGAATTCGACTTTCCGTTATAATCTTGAGTTCTCGTTCCGTCATACTTATGTTCTTTCCTTTAGGTTTTCATCAGGAATTCGACTTTCCGTTATAATCTTGAGTTCTCGTTCCGTCAGACTTAAGTATCTTGAACTTGAGGCGTTCCTATCGTCGTTAACCCACAATGCTAACGTTTAGCCTAAGCTAAGAATTGACTGAGGGGGTTGAGTAATCATCCAACCTCGAGTCAGCTTTTCTGGTTGCTCTGATGCCCAAGAAGCCGCGCTTCCCAAGCTTTATGCCCTTCACTGCCTTGCCTTGGTTGCCTTTGATTGCCCTTGCTAGACCTGGAAAAATCCAATATTAGACCAATTCACAGGATGATCAAGCACTTGAGTATATACACCTTTTAAGTCCCTTCCCTTTTTGCCCAAAATTTCAATACTTGCCCCCTGACTTCCTAGTCCCAAACTAGGTGAACCTCAAAATAGCTTATCCGAAAATAGATGTATTCTTTATGAAAAAAACAGTTGAGGTCACGTAGTACTCGTCACGAGCTTTCTAACGAGCTATTAAGCTCAAAAAACGGACTTCGGATGAAAAAGTTATGAGCGTTCAGGCCCTGGGGGGTAAAAACTGACAATCCGGTTTTCCCTCAAATATGAGCTAAGGGGTCTCCTATGAGTCTAATGGTCCAAACATTTCTCAAAAATACCCTCAAAATTGGTCAAAAAATGGAACCCTAAATTTGCGATGGGGGTGCACAATCGCGATGGTCTGGGACCGTCGCGATGGTCCAAGCGAACCGTCACGATGGCGTGGAATTTGGACAATCGCGATGGCGTGAGGTCGAACCGTCGCGATGGCCTGAAGTGAACGATCGCGATGGCGTGAGGTCGAACCGTCGCGATGGCCCGAAAAATGAACCGTCGCGATGGCGTGAGGTCGAACCGTCGCGATGGCCCAAAAAATGAACCGTCGCGATGGCGTGATCAGGCGGACAATCGCGATGGCGCGGTCAACGGTCAAAGGTGGACAATCGCGATGGTCCGAAGTGAACCGTCGCGATGGTCACAAGTCCGATGGCGTGAGCCAATCGCGATGGTCCAGGGTCAGCTGAACAATCGCGATGGTCCAAGTGGACCGTCGCGATGGCTCAAGTGAACCGTCGCGATGGTCCGAGACCGTCGCGATGGTCCGGCCGAGCCGTCGCGATGGCGTGAGCCTATCGCGATGGTGCGACACAATTGCGATGGTCTGAGCCAATCGCGATGGTCCACCAAAGTGTGAATTTTTGAGATGCGCCTGTGGATTCGTAGATGCGCAAGGGTCGCCTACCTCGTGGTGTGGTCGCCTACCAAGAATTCCGAAGGTTGCAGACCATCGCGATGGTCCGCCACACTCGGCAGATCTTTGACAGAGAGTAAAATTTTACCTTTTCCAAGCTTTCTTGATGCACTGGAGCTCTGTACCTGCAAGAAAACTCAAGAAAACACAAGCACACACAAGCACAAAAGTTCTCTCTCGCTCTCTCGCATGCACAAATGAGGGGAAATGAGGTGAATGGGTGGATATGGTGAATTTTCTGATTTTTTTGGAGATGAAGATGATGATGCGATGATGAAGATGGAGTGTGGGGGAGGTGAAAAACACTAAGAACTAAGTAAAAACAACAACAAAAACGGAAATTTTTACCTTCCAACGCCACTTCTTGCTATACTCTTACCATCACACATTCGTTCTAGACTCGATCCCCGGCAACGGCGCCAAATTTGGTGTTGCTCTAGCACAATGGTGAGAACCACGTTAAGAAGCTTCACCTCCTTAATGTCAATCCGCGGAAGAGATAGGAGTGATATGAAGATCGTGAACGTGAGATGAAGTGAGAGTGAAGGTGAGAAGCACAAAGATGCACACACACATACACACACACTACGAAGAGACAAGCGAGACACAATGGAAGGTGAGAAATTAACTCTATTACTCAAGAACACTCTTACAAGTTCAAAATAGCTCTAAGCTCTTCTCTACTCAAACAAGCTAACCTCAAAAATGAGCTCTCTAGCTCTTTTTATAGTTTCTAGACTAGTTTTGACCGGTTTCACATCTAGTGACCGGCATAGTTAAAAAATAGGTCCTAGATGCTATTTGGAAGGGTAAACGGTATCTAAAAATAACAAAAATTGGTACGTGCATTCTACCTAAGCTCCTCAAGCTCGAGGACTCCTCGGCTTGCACAAAATGGAGCTATGGATTACAAAATGGGGTTTTCTATGATACATATGTTACAATTAGTGATAACAATCACTGTTGAATGTTTGAAGAAATAATAAGAAACATATTTGTTTGAAAAATTGATCCGACTGGCTCCCTGCTCCGTCTTTACATGCTTCCGTGGCGTCTGTGCCTCTGGCTGCTTCCAACAAATATGTTGTGATGCTCTTCCTTGACTTTATGAAGCTCCCCTTGATTTGTAGTTTCTCCTTTGCTTCACTTTAGTTCCAATGCTTTGCCCCTTCAAACTCCAATGCTCTGATACCAATTGTTGGAGAATTCCTCTCCTATTTGCAGTGGAAAGTGTAGAAGATCTTCTCAGGATCAAGACTTTTGCCAACAGCTGAACCTTCAAATGAAAACTGGTACCAACTGAAAAGCGCAATGAATTTGAAACTTTGGTCACTCAAAATAGACACCTATAGCTTTCAAATGAACTACAAACACTGAAATTGGAGTAGATTTGGGTTGGAAAGTCTTTGCCTCAAAACAGGCACCCTGTCCACTCAGTTAGGTTGAAAACTGGACTTCACTAAAAACTGAATAACTCATAGAGCATTAAGAGTTTGATAAAACTATTCCAGATAAAGGAAGTACTTACGATAAGCTTTCAAACAAATGTTTAAACTATAAAATTGGATACATACATTGAGAGATATGACTCTCACAAGTAGACTACCCAAAAATGGGTATGCGGTTGGACATAGTCCATGAGAATGAAGAGAACGAAATGACTCAAACCAAATGAACTAGCTACAAGGGGACTTACATGCCTTCTTCCTCTATCCTTGAGTGTCCTCCCTTGCCTCTTTTATATCCAAGTGACCAAAAACTCTCATGATGAGTTTGAGAGCTCTTCTCCATAACTTCTCCACTACTTTGGACAGCCACTCCTCTTACAATTCACTTTCTGGATTTGATTCTCTTTTGATTGATTCTCTTTTGGCCTCCACTACTTGCTGAAGTAAATGCTTCCATTTTTCATTTTTGTATTTTCCTTCTTTTTTAAGAAAATCCTTTTTGCAAAAATATATAGGACCTTACTTCTTTATTTTTAACATATGACACTCGTTTGTCCACTAGTAGCTTTTGCTTCATGCTTCGTAGCTCATGTGTATCTTGGTTGAGCAAGAAGTAGCCTATTGTGGCCAGTTCTAGTTGTGAGGCTAAGTATAGAGCATCTTTCATAGCGACTGTTGAGTGTGTGTGGCTCAAACACATTATGGTTGATTTGGGTGTTGGTCACTCTTCTACCACCACCATCGTCATAGACAGACAGAGCACATTAGCAATTGCAAAGAAGCATGTGTTCCATGCTCGCACTAAGCACATTGAGGTGGAGAGATCAGCTTGGCATATGTGCCCATACAGGAGAACATTGTAGACTTTTTCACGAAGGCTCTGCCTAGGGAGAATTTTGAAGCTTTTTGCAAAGCTTTGGGCTTACTTCCTTTTGTGGATTGATTCCACAAAGCTTGGCACTTCCCTATACATGAGTGTCAGCTCTTTGTTCACTGCATCACTCTCGGGGGGATTTGTTGATATATTTAGGTAGTGATGTGTGTGAATGATCTAGGATTACTGGGGCACTTTTTTCCCTCTTTATGAGGTTTTTCCTCCGGATTGTATATACGCCTATTGCCCTAATGGGTTACTTATCTTTGTACATTCTAGTGGTAATTCATTCAGTATTGTGTGCTATGCTCCAAGCTTCTTCTTCTTCCTTGTGTTGTTCACGTGCTTTTGCAGACCTTGAACTCCAACAGACAATGAATACAACAAATAGGCCTCCTTCGTATTATAAGGAGGTTGATATTGTGCAATTCATCGGTTTGGGAGGCTAAATATAAAGTTTTAAGGGAGTGAATATGATGTAAATTAGCCTTGGTTTAGTCCTTGATCAATCCTTTTCATATGCTTGCATATTTGATTTAAATCCTTGGTTTTAATCCTTCGGATATGTATTCATATAAGCTCCCAATTAAATGGTTATGACCATTATGCTTGATTTGTCTTAAGGTGTGGAAACCTTAGCCTTGCGAGAAGCTTATCTAAGTGCCACCTTGGGGTGTACATGAGAAAAGTTTCCTCATTTTATTTAGAAGACATATGATAGTTGGTATGTGAAGGTCCTTTGGAAAGTGTACACATGAGGGACACTTGGCTATACATTTGCATGAGCCCAAGGACATGCACACCCTTGTCCTAGAGGTATACATATATGGATGAAGTTGGATGGGTAAAAACGTGATCTTTCTTTTCTGTGGTGGTCTAGACTAGTCTATTTTATACTCCTAGATAGTTATTCTTACAACTTTGATATCATAGCTAGTTTCTCCCATAGAGATCTTAGTACTTCACATCATCCTCATGCATGCAAGACTTCCTAGATTTGTGAGTTATTAGATATCTTTTGAAGGTACAAAGAGCATCTATATGACCCTCACTTTATGGAAGGACATGAAAGAGGCTGTAGATGCACCTCAACCAATCCACAAGAGGGCAAGGAATCTACCTTCAACCAATCCATGCGCCAACAACATGTGAAACAAGGAGGAGGCAACCATGTAGTTTGTGACACCTTCCTCTTTCCTTTGTAACTTGATGAATGAGAACATGTTTTGATCTTCTTCTTATAGGTGGAAAATGGTAGATTTTCAAGCTATTGAGTTGTCAAGTGTGAAGTTAGTCAAGCAAACCAACATTGGACCAGCCCTATATCTTTGGATATGTAAAGTAAACCTTGTAAGCTTGTGGTTACTGCAATAAAACCCAATAGGTACTTTGGAACATCAACAAGAACAAGTGGATGCAAAACAGATAACTTGCACCTTGACTAGCTCACAAAAACCTTGTGACTTCAAACATTGAGAGTAGCCAGCACAATTACAATTGAAAAATTCCTCCTAAGGGAGTGTCAAACATAGGGTTGGATTGCTACAATTCATAAAAGCCCTAATTTATAACAACCAATGAAGGAGCAATCACCTTAACACTGATTGGATGTCATCTTGATTTTTCAAGGATGTGCAGACAATGACCCCAAGACTATAAAACTCAGATTTCTCTGAAATTACTATACTGAATGAGTTGAATATTTGTACAAATAAACTAGAAATGTGTACCTTTCTAATCAATGCTTAAACACTTGATTTGGAGCTCTATACAGAGAATAGAAGTGACACCAAGCAATGATCAAAGACTACATGTATTGCTCCAGATCAACTCTAAACTTAATGTAAAAATGTTTTGGAGTTTTTATATAGACTCTTGAGGACGTGACCATGCCTTTTTTTCATGAATTTGAATTCCAAATTAGGCAAGTTTGGTAGTTTATATACTCTTTCCTTTAACAAAGTTAGATACCTTGAGCCTTACAAGTAATGATAATAAGTGATCAACCAATTAATACAAAGAAATAATGTGCACATAAGTGCTATTCTTCAAAGGACATATATAGCACCATCCAAATGATGGATTTGATGTAGAGCATATCCACCTCAAGAATAATGCAAGCTTGATGTCTTAAAAGCTCCCCCTCAAGCTAAAGTATGCTTGAGTCTTCATTCTCTGATAAGTTAAATACCCGCCATAGCTTTGAATCTACAAATCTTTATCCCATCAAGTGCCTTTGTCATCATGTCTGCTATTAGCTTCTAAGTAGGAACAAATGAAATGTCAATTTCCTTTGCCATAAGCTTCTCTCTTATAAAGTGGAAATTGACTTCTATGTGCTTTGTCCTTGCATAAAAAAATTGGATTTGTAGCTAGATTCATGGAACTTACATTATCTCCAAGTAAGTAAAGTTTGGAACTTACAAGTCCCAAATCTGAGTACAACTCCTTAAGCCATATTGCTTCTTGAGTTGTAATAGTTAGACCTCCATATTCTGCTAGAGTTGAAGATAAAGCAATTGTTGGTTGCTTCTTGGAAATCCATGACACAACATTTGAACCTCAAAATGCTAAGTATCCAAAGGTTCTTCTTCTATCATCCTTTTCTCTTGCTCAATCTACATCTGAAAAGATTTTGATATCCAAACTGAAGAGTAAGGATAATAGATACCTTCATTAAGTGTCATTTTGAGCTACTTGATTACTCTTTTGTAGCATCCATGTGTGGCCTTCTAGGTGAGTGAATGAACTGACTAAGCACTCCCACACTATATGATATGTCTGGTCTTGTGTGAGTAGCATATATCAAGCTACCAACTAAGCTTTGATACTCTTTAGGATTATCATCTTTTTCACCTTCATAAACACTTAGTTTATGGTTCAATTCCAAAGATTTACCTGCAAGTTTTTTGTTCTCCATTTTGAACTTGAGAAGTAGGTCTTGAATGTATCTTCTCTCAGTTAGATACATCCCTTCATATATATAAATCACTTGCATACCTAGGAAATATGTGAGCTCAGCTAAGTCACTGATTTTGAACCTATCTTGCATGTGTCTCTTGATCCTTTGAATGCCATTCAAATCATCACTTATCACAATAATATCATCTACATACACATGCAGATAGATAACCTCATTGTGATCCCTTTTGATGAATAAAAAAGGATCTAAGTTCCTAGGTTTGAACTGTTGGAGTTTGAGGTCTGTGGAAGCATAAGAAGATCACAAGGAAGAAGAAGCTTCTTGGAGCACAACATGAAATATTGAATGTATTACCACTAGAATGTACAAAGATAATTGACCCGTTAGGTTTCTAGGCATATATCAAGCTAGGGAAAAAAACTTCTTAAAGAGGGAAAAAAGTGTCTCGATGGTCCTAGTGTGTTCACACACATCAATACCTAAATATATCAACAAATCCCCCTTAGGAGTGATGTGGTGAACAAGGAGGTGGCACTCATGTATAAGCAAGTGCCAAGCTATATGGAATCAATCCACAAAAGGAAGTAAGCCCAAAGCTTTGCGGAAAGCTTCAAACTTCTCCCTAGACAGAGCCTTTGTGAAAAGGTTTGCAATGTTCTCCCATGTGGGCACATATGCCAAGCTGATCTCTCGAGCAGAGAACCTCTCCTTGACATAATGATAGTGCTTCATATTTACTTCAATAAGTAAACCTATGTCTGAAATACGCTTTCTCTACAAGTGACTTTCACATATGCCACTTTAAACACTTTGTTCTCTCAAATTACAATCCATTTAATCAAATGCTTTTAGACATAGATAGCTTGCCTTCAAACTTAGATTTTGAATGCTCATTTGTGCAAAACTTTACACTCTACACTGAGATTATCAAATCTTTAATCATTGATATTGCCCCTGTATCAGAAGTCACTCATCACTTTTACACATATGAATGTTCCTATTCATAATTCTCTCAGCGTGATTACAATTAGGCTCTCGCCAAAGCAAGCATGTCAAAGCTTTGCATCTGACATAGCCTTAGAATCATGTACTGCACATGTTGAATCATTCATAGATTTTTCATAGTCAATGAGCTTATACAACCCATTACAGAAAATGCTAGAAGCAATAATGACATTGCCATTTGATAGATCATGAATTGTACATCTATCATCAACAAATTCCACAACCAAGCCAATCTTGGCTAATGTTGAAACTAATAACAATTTTTTCTTGATCCTTGGCACAAATAAAGCATCCGAAAGTGTAAAAGAACTACCATCAGTAGCAGTCAAAATGATCTTACCAACTCCCATGATGGGATAAGAGGAGTTGTTGGTGCATGTTATAGTATTCCTTATAAGGGTAGGCTCAAGGGAAGTGAAGAAACTGCATTGCAATGTAACATGTTTGGTTGCCCCACTATCAAAGTACCAAACATCTGAGTCTATTGCAGACATACATTGTTCATGAGAAGATGGGTCAAAACTGCAAACAGTGGTAAATGCCCATTCCAGTTTTGGACAACTCTTTATGACATGAACATTTCCTTTACAATATTTATGAAAAAAAATTTCTACTTTTCTGTTTTCTTCTCGTCTTTGTCTTCCTTCTTTGATTGTGCAGAATCAGCATATTTTTGCTTACCAATAGAAGAGCTGCATTTACCTTTGCCCTTCTCACTAGCCAAGAAAGCTTGATGTGCAACATGCATAATGGACCTCTTCTGCCTAGACTGATCTTCTTGCAATAGAATAAAAAGTAACTCCTAAAATGTTAAGGCATTTGGATTGTCTTTCATCATCAAATCAAGAGTAGAAGAAAAACCTTAAGTTGAGACCACGATTTTGGCATGATAGAGCAAAGATGTTTTTATCTCCTAATCACCTTGAGTATGCTCACCAAATTTCATGAGGTTTTGAGACCGTGACGGAAGAGGTGTTGAGGATGCCCTAGATGAACTGGCAATTTGCTCTTATACCAATTGTTGGAGTTCAAGGTCTATGAAGCACAGAAAAGCACAAGGAAGAAGAAGAAGCTTGGTGCACAACATGCAAAACTAAATGTATTACCACTAGAACATATGAAGATAAGTGACATGTTAGGGTTCTAGGTGTATATACAAGCCGGGAGAAAAAAAACCTCATAAAGAGGGAAAAAAGTGCCCCGACGGTCCTTGTGCGTTCACAAACATCACTACCTAAATATATCAACATGAAGTCTTGATCTTGAAAGTATGTAATCAACCTATAATTTGGCTTTAGGAGCTTGTTTCAATCCATACAATGCTTTCTTAAGTCCGAAAACATAACATGTATAATTAGGGTTTTCAAAACCTAGTAGTTGTTACATGTATACCTCTTCACTTATCCAACCATTTAGGAATGCATTTTTCACATCAAGTTGGAGGAGTCTCCAGTTTCTTGTAATAGCTACACTTATCAATGTTCTGATTGTAGTCATCTTTGCAACTGGTGAGAATGTTTTCTCATAGTCTATACCATGAGATTGTGAGCATCTTTGGCAATTAACCTTGCTTTGTACCTGCAAATTGATCCATATGAGTTTCTTTTAATTTTATAAACCCATCTGCAACCAATTACCTTTTGATTAGGTGACATGGAACCAAATCCCCAATGTCAATCTCCTTCAATGCATCTATTTCATCTTTCATGGCCTTTTCCCAATTAGGGTTTCCCTTTTCCTCTTCATAGGTTTTAGGGTCCCTCTAAAATTGAGTCCTTTGCCATGTAGATTGAATGCTTTGTAACAAATGTGGAATCATATCTATAACTCTTTGGTTGTCTTTTCTCCCTAATTGACCTTCTAGGTGCTTGCTTGGAGCATTCTCCACACTCTTGCATCTTTGATTTTCCTCTTAACTTCCATGGCTTGTAATCCTTTTCCTTTTCATCTTGGTCATCATCTGTACCACTTCTTGCATCTTTGACCTTTGTATCATGCTTGTTTCCTAATTGATGAGAAACAAAATCAAGATCATATGGTAGAGTTACCTTTTGTTTGTCTTCATCATATCAAGACATGTGTTCTTCAAACACAACATCTCTACTTGTAGTGAATTGCGTGGATGAAGGATTATAGAATGTGTAACCCATTTGAGTTGAATCATACCCAATAAACACTACCTTCGTTGCCCTTTCATCTAGCTCACCTCTTATTTGTGATGATACATGAATATAAGCTAAACAACCAAACACCTTGCAATGTCCAAGACTAGATTTCCTTCCATACCATGCTTCATAAGGAGTCATACCTTGAAGTGATTTGGATGGTAGTCTATTGACAAGGTACACAATAGTTGAAATAGCCTTTGCCCATAAATAATGTGGCAACCTCTTCTCTTCAAGCATTGTTCTAGCAAATCCAACCAATGTCTTGTTTCTTCTCTTTGGAATTCATTTTAGTTGAGGAGAGTACATCCTAGTCACTTCCCTTCTGATACCTTTATCTTGCAAGAACTCATCAAACTCTTTGGAGAAGTATTCTCTCCCTCCATCAATCAAAGCTTCTTCAGTGATCTACCTACATGATTCTCCACATGTGCTAGATACTTTTTGAAGCAATCAAACACTAAATTCTTATGTTTGATAAAGTACAGAATAGTCCATCTACAATGGTCATCAATAAATGAGACCAAATACTTTGATCCTACCACGAAAGGTTCTTGGCTTGGCCCTCATACATTTGTATGTACTAAGTCCAGTAAGTTGTTGTGGATGTAGCCTTTGTGACTGAATCTTTGTCTCTATGCCTTCCCTATCTTACATGCATCACATCTATTAACCATGTGTTACTTTGGTATCTTTGGCAATCCAAGAACACTTTGATCCCTGCATATATTTTTCAAGGTTCTTGCATTCACATGAGCTAGCCTCTTGTGCCACAATTCAAGCTCACTTAGGGTTTGAGACTCAAAGATGAATAGAGCTATGTTTTTGGTTTCTCCTACTTCAAAAGTAAAGAGCCTACCATGCTTCTCACCTCTAAATATCTTCTTGAATCCTTGACATGGATCTTCCACAAAAGCTCCATATTGGGTGAACCTAACTTGCAAGCCTTTCTCAACTATTTGGCCTACACTTATTAGGTTTTCTGTAATAGTGGGAACATAGAGTACCTTGCTCAGAATATTTCTCATACCATTTGAACCTTTGACATTACTAATCTTCTCCACACTATGCTTTTTGTCATCCCCCATTTGAAATTCATGTCTATGCTTTAGACTTTCCAAGTCAGATAAGAGAGAGCTATGTTGCTTGCAACATGATTTGAACATCTTGAATCTACGTAGAATAAATGATCATATTCTTTACCTTCATTGTGGCTTAGATTCATCAAAACCAATTGATCTTCATGTTGTTTATCTTCAAAATAATTATTGTAGTCCCTTCTGTTATGGTCTTTATTGTTATTGTTGAAGTTGTGTCCACCTCTACCTCTATTGATGCCATATCCACCTCTTCTAGCTCTTTTGTGGGTCTTCTCATTGAATGAAAAATTCTGAGTGGTGTGGTTGGTCTTATCATAGATGGCACAAGGTTGAAAATTCTAGACTTTGATCTTTTCATGCTTTGGTCCTTTCTTTTTCCCTTTCCACTTGCTCTTATCTGCAAAGTTGGTTTGAGAAGTCTCCTCTTCATCTTCTTCCTTCTTCTTGTCTTTCAGCCTATTGTCCTTCCTATCTACATATAGAGCACAAGTCGAATTACCATGATAGGACTTACCTTCCTGTTGAAGCTCAAGGTCAAGGACAAAGCATGGAAGCACATCAAAGAAGTGGACATAGAAGAAGAGAGAGCAAGTAGGGAGCTCCAAGAAGTGTATGTCAAATTTTCAGAAGAATCCCCTACAAAAATAGTGATTTTCATCACTAGAAACCATTGTAAATACCATTATCTATTTTTAGTAACTCCATTTTGTTCAAGCCGAGGAGTCCTCGAGCTTGAGGAGTATTAGAAGTACCATCGTACCAATTTTCATAATTTTTAGACTTCGTTTGAGCCCTCAAATAAGCCCTGGAACCTAATTTTTAACTAGGCCGGACACTAGGTCTGGACAGGGCCAAAACTAGTCAAAAAACTATAAAAAGAGCTAGAGAGCTCATTTTTGAGGTTAGCTTGTTAGAGAATAGAACTTTTGTAAGAGAACTCTTTTGCAATCTAAGCTTTCCATTGTTCCTCTCTTTGATCTTACTTTGTGCGCGTGTGTGTGTATGTGTGTGCATGTTTGTGTGCTTTCACTCACGCACTTGTGCCTTCACTTGCTCGTGGTCTTCATACCGGTCCTCACGTCTCCGCGGATTGACAAGTAAAGGAGGTGGTGCTTACGCTTGAGCTACACCAAATTTTGGCGCCGTTGCCGGGGAGAGAGCTTCGAGGACGAGCGTTGTGATGGTAAGATCGTAGATTTGCGACGTTGGAAGGTAAAAAAACTATCATTTCAGTTCATTTTCTGTTTTTTCCTCTTCATCTTCATCATCATCATCATCTCCACCTTCTTCCATCTTCTTCTTCATAGAAATTTCTTGTTTTTTAGTGCATTTTCACCATTTTCATTCCATTTTTCATGCATTATTGTGTGTGAAGGAGTTAGGAGGTGCAAGGGAGAGCAAGCGCTGTATTTTTTTCATGATTTTCTGCTCATACGGAGCTCGCCATAGCCGGCGCTCAGAAATTTGAATTTCCCGCCAAAAAACGCGATTTTGTGATGAAAATCGCGATTCTGTGAAAATTCAAAATTTTTTGAAAAATCACGATTTTCAGTTTCCCGCCTAAAAGTTGGTTGAAAAGAATCGCGATTCTGTGTTTTTCAAAAAAAAAAAAAAAAAAAAAAAAAAAAAAAAAAAAAACACGATTCTCTGCTCAAAATCGCGATTTTCAAAAAACACGATTCTCTGCTCAAAATCGCGATTCTCACCAATCACGATTTTCAGCAAAAACACGATTTTGTGAAAAACACGATTCTCTGCTCAAAATCGCGATTTTCAAAAAACACGATTCTCTGCTCAAAATCGCGATTCTCACAAATCACGATTTTCAGCCAAAAATACGATCTTGAGAAAACACGAATTTTTGCTCAAAATCGCGATTTTCAATTCACGATTTTCTGCTCAAAATCGCAATTTTCATGTCAAAAACACGATTCTGAGAAAACACGATTTTCAGTCAAAAACACGATTTTGTGAATCACGATTCTCTGAGTCAAAATCGCGATTTTCAGAAACACGATTTTGTGATCAACATCGCGATTCTCTGAAACACGATTTTGTGATCAACATCGCGATTCTCTGAAACACGATTTTGTGATCAACATCGCGATTTTCAGAAACACGATTTTGTGATCAACATCGCGATTTTCAGAAACACGATTTTGTGATCAAAATCGCGATTTTCAGAAACACGATTTTGTGATCAACATCGCGATTCTCTGAAACACGATTTTGTGATCAACATCGCGATTCTCTGAAACACGATTTTGTGATCAACATCGCGATTCTCTGAAACACGATTTTGTGATCAACATCGCGATTTTCAGAAACACGATTTTGTGATCAACATCGCGATTTTCAAATCCCGATTTTTTGCTCAAAATCGCGATTTTCAAAAACACGATGTTGTGCTCAACATCGCGATTTTTTGACTTCACAGCATCGCGATTTTCAGAAAGTTCACAAAATCGCGATTTTCTCCAAAGGTCCTGTTTGCCTGTTTTGATCCCCAGGAGCCTGATTTGACATAACTTTCTCATCCAAAGTCCATTTTTTGAGCTCTATAGCTTGTTGGAAAGCTCGTTTCAAATCCTACACGATCTCAACTGTTTTTTTCAAGAATAATGCGTTGATTTTGAGATAGGATAATTTGAAGTTGACCCTCAGGTGGGACTAGGGAACCAAGGGGGCTCTAAAGAATTGTGAACCATACCAAAGGGAAAATTTGAACTCTTGACTAAAGCTTATGAACCTGAGATCTGGTAGACACTTAGGCAAGGATAAACAAAGCATTAGATCTTCTGAGGCTAGTGTCAACCATACATCCAAGTCTTGGGCACAACAACTAAGTGGTCATCTTTTACTCAGATCAGACACAAGTGATTCAGAAATGTCTTTTAGTATGGGAAAACCTGCAGGTGGCTCAGGGACTGCCCATCTACAAACACCGGAAGGTCCCTATAAGACACAGTTGGAATATATACGGACCAACCAATTAGGTGCTCGCATCTATGAGGATGGTCTGAGGCGATCAGTGGTCCAACTCAAAAATCCAGATCAATCCTTTGGACTTGAACACCCGGTGGTCAAGTTCGAAGAGGGTTCATACATTGATAAGGAAGGAACCATGTATGTGGTTACCAACCAACCAGATAGGACCGATGAGTTTGGAAATATCATTCATGAGAATGAGATAGGAGACCTAGAACAAGGAAACGTAGGACAAGGACCCCAGACTCCTAGAGGTAAGTCAGTTTTGACCCGAGTGATCACTCCGGACTGGATCCCTCAAGACAACAAAAGCATAGAACTATTTTTGAATAGAGAAACAGAGGAAGCCTTTTGGAGGTTCAAGCCAGACCAACCTAGCCAATTGGGCATAGTTATCATCTATGAATTCAAAGATCCTGAGATACCAGGCAAAGTTGTCTACCTGGATAACACATCAGAGAAAATTTTCTTGGTAACGGAACATGATAGACATGCATATACATGGAAGAATGACATGATTTTCCCCCCACCAAGATCCAATGTTTCCCATGGCCTCCAAGGGGTAGGATCATCCCAGGCTCATGAAGCCCAGAGAGAAAGAACTAGAGAGAGACCTGAGGTAAGTTTTGCACACACCGTGGGCAGGAATAGGTCAGGATTTGAAAATGAAAGACCTGAAAGAGAGAGACATCAAGCACATAGGCAACAAAGAGATGAACAGGATTTTCCATTGCCTAAACCCCGGGAGTACCCAAGAACCCTTAAACCCAGTCACGTGATCAAGGCAATGAAGAACTATTTCGATGGGACAGGGGATCCTTATGATCATGTGGCCGAGTACAGACAAGTGCTGAGAGCCGAACAAATTGAGGACTGGTTCACCCAGTACGAGGCATTTGGTTTGACCCTTAAAGGCACGGCCTTAGCTTGGTTTCAACCATTGAGTAGAAGCAGCTATCGCGACATAGGTCAACTGCTAGACGAATTCATTGTAGAATTTTCCAAGAGTGGTATCAGGCATAACACATCGTCCCTGATCCATAGCTTCAAGCAGACACCCCAAGAAACAGTGCGACTAGCAGGTAGAAGGTTCAGACAGTACCTAGAAAGATGCCCTGCTCCAGAGCTACCCACACCAGCCAAACAAGTGGCTTTGTTTTTAGATGGCTTATTGAGCACAAAGTTAAGATCCTATGTATACTTGAAAGATCCTAGATCCATTGAAGAGTGTGTGCGGACGTGCATAGACATAGAAGATAACTTGGGTGAGGAGTTAGGATTGTCCAAACTCTACAAAGATTCGGATAGTTCTACTAGTCATACTTCAAAGACCTCCACAGAAATAGAAGAGATAGCTGAGCAAGTTGCCAAGAAGCTGGGAGTCCAAAATAAACAAACACAGAGAGTCACTTCATTGAATCGGTGCTATACTTGCGGAGGTGACCACATGGCTAACGTATGCCCAATGCAAAACCAAAACATTAGAGAAAGGAATGCTCCATATTGCACTATTGAGAGAAAATACACAAACCACACGGCTCAAGATTGTCCCTACAATAGGCAGCCTGTTAGACAAAATTATCAGCAACCTTACCCACAAGGTAGGTATCAGAATCAATACCAACAGCCATATTACAGACCTCAACAGCAATATCAGGTACCATATAGGCCACAACCTGTCTTGGTAAACCAACCACCAGCTCCAGCCAACGTGATTCCAGTCAAGTATGCTGTGGGAGAGGAAAATCCAAATAGAGCTTTGGTGCCACTAACCCCATTGATACCAGATAATGACTCTCATGCTCATAGTTCAGACTACTCCCATGAAGGTAGTCCACATGCTTATTACACAGAGTCACCTGAACATAGTGAGATTTACTCGTATCAATATGAGGCACCGCCTATGGAGCAAAATTGGGAGCCAGAATACTCCAATGTCATGTACACAAATCCTAACCCTAGGCCCCAGTTGAGACAAATGAGACCACAAGCCCCTAGAGGATCTTGTTTCAGATGTCAGGGTGACCATTTCATTCGTGACTGTCCCCACCCACCATCTCCGAGTCAAGGACAGGCTATCACAATACAGGCTTTTTGTCCTGATTGTGGCAAAGACCATCTCCCCAGAGATTGTCCAAGAAACCCCTCTAGTGCACCCAAGATTACACCCATTAATGTGGTAGGCTTAGTGGCAGATCCAAGTTCAAGTAGTAGCAATGTGGCTCCTATACAAGCTGTCACTAGAGCACAAGCCTTAGAACAGGATAAACCAGTAGAACAATCAGAGTCGAGTGAATCGGGAGAGCCTAGTAAGAGGAAAACAAGAACATGGAAGGATACCAGAGAGAAGGCCAATCGCAAGTGGAATAAAAAGTTATCGGAACTAGAAGAAAGTTTAAAAGAAGCGAAAACAAAAATAGAAGACATTGCATCTCAAAGCCCCTCGCATGCCGAAACTCCATCCACTCCACCTCATCCCACCCCACCACCCATTGTAAATAGACAGCAACCAGGGTCTGTTCTTGCAGATCCAACCCCAGAAGGCTTGGACATGATGTTCAAGGCCTACCAGGCTCGACTTCAAGAAGGGCCTACAGCGGCAAACCTAGACAAGAGTTACCCTAGAGCAGATTTAGAGATTGAACGGATGAAAATGTGCATGAAAATGGTAGAACAAGCTCAAGCCATACTTGAGACTAGTCAAAAGTTCAATCAGACAAACTCTATCAAATCGGATTTGCATTTCCAGGGCTTACTAGAACGATTAGAGCAGTTGGTAAACAAACCACAAGTTTCTTTACCTCCACAGGCTCAACCAGTTATTGAAAGAGGAAGCTCACCACCCAGGGGAGCTTATGTTCCTAATTCCACGGATGCTGGAATACCTCCTTCTATTCAACAGTACTCTCAAGAATTCTTGCGGGAAATACAAGAAGAGAAATGGGCCAAGGAGAAGGGTAATTCCCCTCCTATTCCTGAGATTGATGATCTTCATGATCAATTTCCCCAAGACATCCCATCTATTTACGAAGATGAAGCAGAACAACAAGAGGACGAAAGGTTAGATTTTGAATCTAATACCTTAGAAGAACTGCCTCAATTTCCAGGCCCATGGGAATCTGAATCACTTCAGATTAGAGCTCCCACAATACTGGTAAGAAATGAAGACTCGATGGTTCCAAGGAACACTGATGTCGTGAAGAACACTAAGGTTCAGTGTCATCTCACTGTAGAAGAGCTGCTCAAAGCAAAACCTGAGCTCTGGAATCATGTGAAGGATCAGGTTCCAGAACTTGATTCCAACATGCCAAAAGCAGGCTCCAAGCAAAGGGTACCAGAGATACCTCTAGACAAAATAGGGGACATGTGTGAGGGTGAAGAAGGTAATACTTATCTTCCCATCACCTACCAAGGTTACACAACCAAAGCAATCATAGATTCAGGTGCTGGTGTTGCTATTGCGACCACCTCCTTGTGGAAGCAATGGGGCAAGCCCACATTAAGACCAACTAGAATGAAGCTTCAAATGGCTGATGGTCATTTTGAAAGACCTCTAGGATTGCTAGAAGGGATCACTCTAACCACTTGTGGTGTAGAATTTGAGCACACATTTACTATATGTGACTTTGAGAAAAATAATGTCTTTGAGATGATCCTAGGAAGACCCTTCCTACGACAATTGCAAATAGTACAGGATTGGGGAACTAACTCCTTGTACTTACAGCACTTAGGGGTCACCACTAAGGTCAATTTGAAGGATTACACCTTCAGAGATGTACCACCCCTACAGTGGAATTCTATCCACAAAGCAAAAGAAGATTCCATCTCTTTGCATTCTGAAAGTTCACCTGATCCATCATGGCTGCATGAAGATACTCATTTGTGGATGTGCAAGGTTGCAAAGGAAGAGGAAAAACGTTTAAAGGCAAGAGAAGAAGGAACTTCGTTAGGAGATAGACCAGTTAGAGACCCAGCCTACACACCGATGATCTTTCCAGATGAGGAATTTGAGCCTCATGGCTGGCCAGAAATCTTAGCCACCATGGACATTGCTGTCAATGAGGAACAGTGGACACCTCATTGTGATGAGGAGGGTTATGATATCTCAGTGTTCATGTGTCAACCCTTGCTAGAAGAATGTGACCCTAGTGATGTCATAGAAGAGGAAGAGACTGACGATGATCTGGAGTCTATTGTGATGGATAGTTGCTTTAACTCAGAGCAGCACTATCTAGAAGATATAGGAGTGTTCACCCAGAAAGAAGAAGAACCTCTCACAAGTATTAAAACAGTAAACTCAAAGGATGGAAGTGAGAGTAGTCAAAAGAAAAAGAAAAGAAAAGCAGTGAAACAAGAAAAGGAGGAATCATTGTTTGAAGTACCAGAAAACTTCAAGAAATATGAAGTTGACGACCGCAAAATTCTGGTACGAATGCCTAAGAGAGAGGCCATCATAGGAGAATCATATGATAATAAAGAAAAGACCAAGAAGATTGTAGTGACCATTGAAGAGAACGAAGAGAGATGCACATATATAGGAGATGATCTAAGTGCAAGAGAAGAAATGGAGCTCATAGCTCTATTAAGGGAATATAGGGATGTGTTTGCATGGCACTATAGAGACTTGAAAGGGGTAGATCCAAGAATTTGTTCTCATACTATCCCCATGACTGCTGATGCTAAGCCCACCAAACAGAAGCCCTACACATATAATGATACCTATGCAGCCAAAATCAAAGAAGAAATTGATAGGTTGATTGAGGCTGGATTCATCTATGAGATTGAGCATACCGAATGGGTGTCCCCCATTGTTGTGGTACCCAAGAAGAACGGGAAGTTGCGAGTGTGTATTAACCTTAAAAAAGTTAATGCCGCTACGATTAGAGATAGTTATCCACTTCCAATCACAGAACACCTTTTGGAGCGTGTTGCAGGCAAGGAAGTTTACAGCTTCCTTGATGGATTTTCAGGTTACAATCAAGTAGCCATTGCCCCAGAAGATCAACACAAAACAGCTTTTGCTACAGAGTGGGGAATCTTTGCATTTCGGGTGATGCCATTTGGGCTCACCAATGCACCTGCAACATTCCAAAGGCTCATGTGTCATGTCTTCAAAGAGTTCTTGCGAAAGAGCTTAGAAGTGTATGTGGATGATTTATGTGCTCATTCCCAAGAAAGACGGGTTCACATCCCTAAACTCAGACAAATCTTCAACAAGTGTAGAGAATATCGAGTGTGTCTGAACCCAGAAAAGTGTGTGTTCATGGTGCGTCAAGGTAAAATCCTCGGTCATATTGTTTCTAAGAATGGAATCTCAACGGATGAAGATAAGGTACGAGCCATAGCGGAGCTGCCAAGGCCAAGGAATGTTAAGGAGGTACAAGCCTTTATGGGCCATTGTGGATATTACCGTAGGTTTATCCACATGTACGCGATCATAGCTAGACCCCTTTATGCCTTGTTGTCTAATTTTGAGTGGAACGACGAATGCGAGAATTCTTTCAATGAACTGAAGAAACGTTTGTGCACAGCACCAATACTGACCACTCCTGATTGGAATAAACCATTCCATGTCCATGTGGATGCATCCAATCATGCCATAGGATGTGTGCTGGCACAACCCACAGGTGAAGGGAATTTAGATTTGCCCATAGCATATGCTAGTAGACAACTAAACCCAGCCGAAAGAAATTATACCACAACCGAGCGAGAAGGGTTAGGCATGGTATATGCTGTAAAGAAGTTTAGACACTATTTATTGGCCAACAAGTTCAAGTTCTTCACTGATCATCAAGCTTTGTTATATTTGGTCAATAAACCTTGCAACACTGGACGCTTAGTAAGATGGTTCCTCTTACTAATGGAGTATGACTTTGAAGTTGTTGTCAGGAAAGGTAGAACCCACCTTCGGGCAGATCACCTTTCTCGCATTACTTCAGGAGAGTCACCACAAGGAGTGTCTGATGAACTACCTGATGCTTATCTGTTCAATTTGGAAGTTGTTCCTAAATGGGCAAATAAGTTGGTACCAGTCCTAACCTTCGGCCCTGCAAATAAGAATGTGAAAACATCACAAGAAGAAATTGTAAAATCACAAAAATATCACATACTGGCAGGCAGCATGTACAAACAAGATACTGAGGGTGTATTAGCTTGTTGTGTCGAGGATGATGAACATAGTAGTTGGTTGCAGCAAGCTCATGAGGGATTGCTAGGAAATCACTATTCTAAACAACGAACATTGCAGAATTTGAAACGTTTAGGAGTGTATTGGCCTAGCATGGACAAAGAAATACATGAGTGGATCAAGAATTGTCCAATGTGCAGAGAGAGACCACCAGTGGAGCATGCGACCCTTTATCAAGTATCATTAATTCCAGATTGGAGTGCTCCATTGGTAGAGTTTATGAGATCGGGAAGATTACCCAAAGAGGCCAGTCTAGCAAGAAGACGAAATATGGAGCAAGAGGCTCAAGGCTATGCCTTAGTAGGAGAAAACCTATACCGAAGAGGTAAAGATGGTTACTTAAGACTGTGCGTTCATGAATCAGACTATTTAAGGGTCTTAGAGACTGCACACAGTGGTGTTGCAGGTGGACATTTTGGCCCTGACCGAGTGATTAAAACCATTCTATTCTCAGGACTTTGGTGGCCCACTCTTCATATGGATGCACATACCTATGTGAAGAAATGTGACACTTGCCAACGTGCACAATATCCAGTGAGAAAAGACGAGATGCCCTTGAGGCCAATGATGGGAGGACGTGCATTTTCGAAGTGGGGCATAGACTTCATAGGTCCTATTAACCCCCCAGCTAGAAACTCCCATGCAGAGTACATCATTGTAGCCACAGATTACCTTACAAAGTGGGTAGAAGTCAAAGCCACAACAAAGAATGATGCTCAGACTACGGCTAAGTTCTTATTCGAGAATGTGTTCACGAGATATGGACTACCAATAGAGTTGGTGAGCGATAGAGGCACACACTTCTTGAATGAAGTCATTGAAAATCTTCTCCAAGAATTCTTGGTGATACATAAGAAATCCGCCCCCTATCATCCACAAGCCAACGGACAAGCCGAGAGTACCAATAAGATCCTCTGTAACGTATTGACAAAATTGGTAAATAATAAACGCTCTGATTGGGACAAACAACTTCATCATGCTGTTTGGGCTTATCGAGTTGCCTACAAAACGGTACTCAACGCCACCCCATTTCAGATGGTCTTCGGACAGAACGCTGTGCTACCATTAGATTTCTTAATCCCTGCCTTAAAAGTAGCACAAGAGTATGAGTGGAATGGGCATGAATTGTCCTCTAGGATCTTTGATCTCGAACGCTTGGGTGAAACGAGGCTACGAGCGGCAGCAGGCATCTACGCTGCAAAGAAGAGGCAAAAGGCATACTTTGATGCACACATCAAGGATAAGGGATTGAAAGAGGGAGATCTAGTGTTGGTATACACACTAAAACAACATGCCCGTAAGTTGGAAAAAAGAGGTTATGGACCCATGATCATTAATAGAATTTCCACTAGTGGTGCAGTTCAGTTGGCCACTCTAGAAGGAGATATCTTGCCAAACTATATTAGTGGCTGTAGAGTCAAGCTATATCAAGAACCTCTTACTGAGGATATGCTAATGAGACTCAACACTGCGAAGAAGCGAAAAGAAGAAGAGTTAAGAGTGAGAGAAGAAGCACAGGAAGAGGCCAGAGAGCGTATTAGGCAAAATAAGTTAAGGCGATTAGGCCTAGATGTCAACTCAAAAGCCCCAAAATATCACATGGATATGTGTCAAAAGTCAGGCATTGCGACTTCTCAGGTCATTGACCGAAGACCCTTTGTGACCATAGAGATAGGACAAGGGAAGGGTGCAAGGACGGTGAAAGCATTGATTGACTCAGGTGCAGCAAGTAGTGCAGTTAAACTTTCCTACTGCCAAGACTTGGGGTTGAACATCAATCCCATAGAAGCTTATCTCATAGGATTGGGAGGTGTGGAAACCCCTTGTTTGGGCGAGGTGGAACTTCCCATCTACCTTCAAGATGTTCCAATGAAAGTCAAAGCGCTAGTATGTCAAGATGAGAACCTTACAGAACCACTTGTCTTGGGTCAAGATTGGATCTATGACCATGCAGTTAACTTAAACCTAAGAAGTCAAATTCTTCAAGTTTGGGTACATGAACAATGCATTACATTAGAATTAGAGAACTGCATGCTCCTAGATCATGGCACCACACACTCTCTTAGTTCTTCCAAGACTAATCATATGAAAGAAGATGTTGTATGTGTCAAAAGCTCTATGATGCAGAAGGAGTCAATCGTGGAAGACCAGGTTCGAAGGCGGGTGGATCTTTCTTCTTCTCCAAAGACTCAAGTAGCCACAGTAGTGAGCCCACCACACAAGCAAACACCACCGTTCACGACAACTGCTACATCAAATAGAAAGACACCATTCGGTAAAAAAGCGGTTCCGGGCATGAAGCAGATCTGGGTACGCAAAGGAGAGCAACCACCAGCCTTACCCCCACAAATCCCATCCATGCACACTAACCAAGCCAGAAGACGAGGGAAGCAGCTCAGACAAGCTCCGTCACAAGATATCCAACAAGTTTGGGTGCCTAAGAAGTTAGCTGCAGCTCAACAAGGGCAATTACAGATGTGGGTACCTAAGAAGATCCTACACCCACAACAACCTTTGTTCTCCCACATGCAAAAAGTTTCAACGAAGAGGCCAAAAAGAGAAAAGGGTAAGAACCACGTACAGAGACCAAAGGAAGATCAAATCAGCTCTTCAACATTAGTAGGAAGACATGCAAAAAGGATATGGGTTTGGAAGCCAAAAGTGCAAGTAGCCTCCACCGAACCAAAGCATCAACCACACTGGATACCACAGTTCAGAAAGCATCCAAAGAGAAAGACGCCTGAAGTGACCTCTACAGTGCCAAATGATGTTCTAAAATGGACTCCAATAAGGAGGATTACATCAGTTCGAGACTCAATGGATACCTCCACTAAGGCCGGCATCAACCTCCACAAATAACATCGAAAGCCTCGAACGAGCAACAACCATGTGCTCCTTGCACAACCCTGTCTTTTGCACCATTCAGGTCATGCATTTCCAAAGTATGCATTAATATAGGGCCACATTACACGGCCGTGCATAGACACACTTGAGAATCCCATGCACAAGAGCACAGTGACATATGTCGAACATTTCTATTGATACTAACTTTTGTGTTCTTGTTTTGTGATATCCTGTTCCTAAAAAAAAAAAAAAAAAAAAAAAAAAAAAAAAAAAAAAAAAGAGAGAAGTGGGAGAGAGCTTGTTCCCAGTGTGTCTCAGCCAGCAGTGAGATTATTGCTACCTTATCTGGTAGAGGACAAGCATTTGGCATGAACATGGCATCTACAGCTATGATTTTATCTTACCATGAAGAGCTTGAAGGTCCGCAACTTGCGTGATGCTTAACTACTTCATGTACCAGAGCATCCAAGGA
Source organism: Ceratopteris richardii (assembly GCA_020310875.1). Taxonomy (NCBI): domain Eukaryota; kingdom Viridiplantae; phylum Streptophyta; class Polypodiopsida; order Polypodiales; family Pteridaceae; genus Ceratopteris; species Ceratopteris richardii. Next base: position 44,453,506 of record CM035438.1, on the reverse strand, counting down.
GATATCTGCAAAAGGTAGTTCTGGAGGAGAAGACTCCTGCATATGGTGAGCTAAAGAGTATATGTGAAACACAGCTTGGTGTAGTTATCCGATGTTGCTTGCCAAGGAATATAAAGCAATTCAATTCTCAGTATTTCCTGAACCAGTATGGAACAGTAGCACTGGTGAATGGTCTATGTCAATCAGCATGGTAATCTCTTAGAAACCGGCACGTGTCCAATATTCCTCTGAGTGTCAATATAGGGAAGTGAACGTGCATGAGCCCAAGCTCAGAAATGCACATTGTTAGTGACAAATGTTGCTTTGAAAAGAGGAGAGGGGATCCACCACTCAAAAGATCTCATCAGTGGACAATCAACATGGACATTCATCCACAAGGTTCCATCCCAAAGGCCGAGTGTACCACACGAAGAGGCAAACATCCATCAACCTTCGCCATGGTAAGTATCTTTACTCTGGAAACACCATAACCATGATAGTTTAGGAAACCTCTTCGTCAGCATACCCTTGAGCACTTAGCTCAAGACCCGCAATTTTTGCACCATACTTCTTCCAATGCATCTTCCAAGTAAGCATGTGTAGGGCTACATTACAAGACCGTGCACAAGGCACATACTTTTTTCAACCCATGCACGAACACACTTACCCATCACTCAATATGGGTTATGAGTACTTGGCTTGACTACTATGAAGATCAACTTTGGAAGATCTAGAAAACATCAACGGAGACTCACAACGACACAGTCATGCTGGAATACAAGGCAGAAGCACATACCAAGAGACTACAACCTGCAAAGACTCACAGTGATAGATGAAGAACGTCGGACGACTTGTGTTCATACAGAAGGGACACTCCCTCTCAAGGCACTACTTGGAACAATCACTACAACAAGGGTCTGTCAGGGACGACAGACTCGAGAGGGGGGGGAGTGTTGAAGCTCAAGGTCAAGGACAAAGCATGGAAGCACATCAAAGAAGTGGACATAGAAGAAGAGAGAGCAAGTAGGGAGCTCCAAGAAGTGTATGTCAAATTTTCAGAAGAATCCCCTACAAAAATAGTGATTTTCATCACTAGAAACCATTGTAAATACCATTATCTATTTTTAGTAACTCCATTTTGTTCAAGCCGAGGAGTCCTCGAGCTTGAGGAGTATTAGAAGTACCATCGTACCAATTTTCATAATTTTTAGACTTCGTTTGAGCCCTCAAATAAGCCCTGGAACCTAATTTTTAACTAGGCCGGACACTAGGTCTGGACAGGGCCAAAACTAGTCAAAAAACTATAAAAAGAGCTAGAGAGCTCATTTTTGAGGTTAGCTTGTTAGAGAATAGAACTTTTGCAAGAGAACTCTTTTGCAATCTAAGCTTTCCATTGTTCCTCTCTTTGATCTTACTTTGTGCGCGTGTGTGTGTATGTGTGTGCATGTTTGTGTGCTTTCACTCACGCACTTGTGCCTTCACTTGCTCGTGGTCTTCATACCGGTCCTCACGTCTCCGCGGATTGACAAGTAAAGGAGGTGGTGCTTACGCTTGAGCTACACTTCCTTTATACTATTGTTGGCCTCTTGATTGAAGAGTTCTCCAAGAAAGATGTTGAAGTCTGGAGTCTGCACATCCATGATGAGATTGTAGGCTATGGTGAAAGATTGCCATTGCTTTTCATCTCTAATCCCATGGAGAATTTGCCTCATGATGGCCTCTTCTTCAATCAGCTCTCCAATGGATGCCAATTGATCAGCAACCCCCTTGATCTTTGTAACAAATTCAATGATTGTTTGTTTTGGAGTCTTCTTCATATGATTGAACGCATTCAAAAGGTGGTTCCTCCTTTCTTTTGTACTAGCAAAAAAGAAAGACTCGAGGGCATCCCAAGTCTCTTGAGATGTCTTGCATCCTCTAACATTTGGTAATAGAAAATCAGAGATAAGAGTTTAGTAGGTATGACCTTGCTTGAGCATCCCTTGCACACCAAAGTGTGAGCTTATATATTTCCTCTTGAGTAGGTGCTCCTTTGGATCTTGGAATAGGCATTGCTCCATCGCCTGATACAATCCCATATAGATTTCTTCCTTGCAAATAAGCCTCCATTGTGATTTACCAAGCATCATAATTATGTCTATCAAGCTTCTCAATCATTGATGGAAATCCATCTCCCATCTTGAAGTTGCGGAGTCTTCATTCTCTAATAGGTTGAATACCTATCATAGCTTTGAATCTACAAAGCTTTATCCCATAAAGTGCCTTTATCATCATGTCTGCCATTTTCTTCTCAATAGGAACAAATGAAATGTCAATTTCCTTTGCCATAACCTTCTCTCTTACAAATTAGTAATGGACTTCTATGTGGTTTTTCCATTTGTAGCTAGATGCATGGAACTTATATTATCTCCAAGTAAGTAAGGTTTGGAACTTACAAGTCCCAAATCTGACTAAAAATCCTTGATCCATATTGCTTCTTGAGTTGCAGTAGTTAGAACTCTATATTCTTCTTCAATTGAAGATAAAGCAACTATTGGTCGCTTGTTGGAACTCCATGACACCAATTTTGAACCTTCAAATGCTAAGTATCCAAAGGTACTTCTTCTATCATCCTTTGCTCCTATCCAATCTGCATCTGAATATATTTTGATATCCAAATGTGAAGAGTAAGGATAATAGATACCTTCATTTAGTGACCCGGGTACTCTCTTTGCAGCATCCATGTGTGGCTTTCGAGGTGAGTGTATGAATTGACTAAGCACTCCCACATTATATGATATGTCTGGTCTTGTGTGAGTAGCATATATCAAGCTATGAACTAAGCTTTAATAAACTTTAGAATCATCAATCTACTCACTTTCATAAACACTTAGTTTATGGTTCAATTCTAAAGGTGTACCTGCAAGCTTTGTGTTCTCCATTCTAAACTTGAGAAGTAGGACTTGAATGTATCTTATTTGAGTTAGATACATCTCCTCATCTATATAAATCACTTGCATACCTAACAAATATATGAGCTCACCTAAGTCACTGATTTTCAAGTCCTCTTGCATGTGTCTCTTGATCCTTTGAATGCCATTCAGATCATCACTAGTCACAATAATATCATCTACATATACACATAGATAGATAAACTCATTGTAATCCCTTTTGATGAATAAAGAAGGATCTCAATTGCTAGGTTTGAACCCTTGATCTTTAAAGTATATAACTAGTGAGAATGTTTCCTCATAGTCTATGCCATGAGCTTGTGAGCATCCTTTGCCAACCAACCTTGCCTTGTACCTGCAAATTGATCCATCTAAGTTTCTTTTAATTGTATATACTCATCTGTAACCAATTACCTTTTGATTGGGTGACATTGAAACCAAATCCCAAGTGTCCATCTCCTTCAATGCATCTATTTCTTCTTTCATGGCCTTTTCCCAATTAGGTTTTCACATTGCCTGCTCATAGGTTGAGGATTCCTCTAAAATTGAGTCCTTTGCCAAGTAGATTGAATGCTTTGTAAGAAATGTGGAATTATATCCATACATTTGGTTGTCTTTTCTCCCTTGTTGAGCTTCTAGGTGCTTGCTTGGAGCATTCTCCACACCCTTGCATCTTTGCTTTTCCTCTTGACTTCCATAGCTTGTAATCCTTTTCCCTTTCATCTTGATCATCATTTGTATCACTTCTTAGATCCTAGACATTTGTATCATGCTTGCTTCCTAATTAATGAGAATCAGAATCAAGATCACATGGTAGAGTTACCTTTTGTTTGTCTTCATCATACCAAGACCTTTGTTCTTCAAACACAATATCTCTACTTGAAGTGAATTGCTTGGTTGAAGGATTATAAAATGTTAACCCACTTGAGTTGAATCACACCCAATAAACATTTCCTTTGTTGCCCTTTCATCTAGATTACCCCTTATTTGTGATGGTACATGAACATAATCTAAACAACCAAGCACCTTGCAATCTCCAAAGACTAGGCTTTCTTCCATACCATGCTTCATAAGGATTCATACCTTGATGTGATTTGGATGGTAGTCTATGGACAAGGTACATAGGAGTTGAAATAGCCTCTGCCCATAGATAATGTGGCAACCTCTTCTCTTCAAGCACTGTTCTAGCTGATCCAACCAATGTCTTGTTTCGTCTCTCTGCAATTCCATTTAGTTGAGGAGAGTACCTAGTAGTCACTTCCCTTTTGATACCTTTATCTTGCAAGAACTAATCCAAATCTTTGGAGAAGTATTCTCCTCCTGAAGTATTTAGACGATGATGCACCATAGTATGCTCTCTTCTTGAGAGCCCCATGATGATATTGTCAAAGTAGAAAATCGAGCTCCAAGTGTCGCACATGATACTCTGCACAAAGGCTACAGAATACGCAACAAAACACAGTACTCAAGGAGCACGAACACAGACTTCTTAGGTGTTACAAATGCGATCAAACTTATAGTTTGTGGCTGACCAGGCCACTATATATTTTATTAAAGAACATATACAAAAGTGACTAGTGGCCATTTGGCCTTTCACATGGACACTAAAAGCAACAATCTCCCTCTAAAGGCCAATATGGCCAAAATAACTATGGGAAAAAAGTAAAGAATGATAAAGGATACCTGAGTGTAAGTATACAAACTATACCTCCCACTTGATGGGCTTGTTACACAATATACAAGTGACTGTGTAAGATCATGAATAAAGTAACGCCCATCAAGTGACAACATTGTCGAAAGTGATCATGTGGTAGAGCTTTAGTCAAAGCATCCACAACATTATCTCAACTATGAACCTTCTCAAGAATAATGCACTCAATGGCTAAGCAATCTCTAATGAAGTGATACCTCACCTCGATGTGCTTGGTCTTTGCATAATAGACCGAATTCTTGGCCAAAGCAATGGCACTCTGACTATCATTGAGCAAACGAGGTACATGCTGAGGTAGACCCATATCATAAGCAAGTTGAGAAAGCCATAATGCTTCCTTGCCTCACTTGCTACAACATACTCTGCTTCTATGGTATAAATAGTTGTACATTCTTGAAGATGACATCTCCAAGAGATAGCACTTCCAACAAAATGAAAAATGTACCCTGATGTAGACTTATAATTGTCTACACAACCAGCATAGTCAAAATCTATGTAATCAATAATGGATGCTTTCCCTATACCTAATCATAGACATTTGTCCTTAGTCCCACTTAGATATCTCAAAATCATCTTGACCACTTCCCAATGTTTCTTGCTAGGATAAGATATGTATCTACTTACAACTCCCATTGTAAATGGAATGTCTAGGCTTGTAGCTACCATAACATACATGAGACTACCAACATCAGACTGATAAGGAATTTTGTTCATGAATTCCTTTTCCTCATCTGATTTGGGGTAATCATCCTTGCTCAATTTCACATATGTGGGTAAAGGTGTACTCAATGCCTTTCCACCCTGCATATTGAGCCTGTGAAGTACCTTGGATATGTACTCACTTTGAGACAAGTATACGCATCTTTTACTCCTATCATGAGTTATGTGCATGCTAAGAATATGTTTGGCATCCACCAAATCCTTCATATCCAATGGCTGATTCAACTTCTTCTTGAGAATTAACAAGTCGTTAGATGACTTCCAAGCAATCAACATATCATCAATATCAAGTATCAAGCATATCAAGCTGCCATATGAGCATCTTTTTGTGTAGAGACAATGATCGTCATTGCTTCAAGAATAGCCTTGAGACTTCCTAAAACATCAAACTTTTGGTACCATTGTCTAGGGGGTTGTTTAAGTCCATATAAGCTCTTCTTGAGCTTACAAACTAGACTTTCTTTGCCAAGAACTACATAACCCTCTAATTGTTCCATATAGATCTCATCTATAAGATCTCCATGCAAGAAAGCAGTTTTCACATCCATTTTGAGTAGCTCTAAGTCCTCCATTGCAATGACTCCAAGCAACATGCACAAGGTAGTCATCTTGACCACTACAGAGAAGATATCCTCGAAATGAACACCATGTTGTTGCTTAAAACCCCTTGCAACAAGATGTGCCTTATACTTTGGAGAAGCACAATCTTATGTGAATTTCAGCTTATATACCCATTTACATGGTAAATCTTTCCTACCCTTTGGAAAAGGTACTAAATCCCAAGTACCATTCTTATGAATAGAACCCAAATCACACTTCATGGCACACTCCCACTTGATATGATCCATTGTCTGCATAGCCTCTTTGTAGCAAGAAGGCTCACCAACATCTGTTAGCATAATGAAATCCAAACTTAGAACATATCTATTAGGTGGATGTGAGACACATGTCAAGTGTCTCAATGGTTGTTGAACAAGAATATTTGCAGACTGACCTGGTTGAACATTCTCTTGAACATCCCTATGTGGAGCATTTTTATGCATGCTAACTTGAGGATTAGTATCCTCAAACACCATTCTTCTCACTTCAACCTCCTTAATGGGTTGTTTATGCATCTTAGAATCATTGAAAATGAAATCACCACTTCTGATTATTGATCACGATTCAGGATCCCATAAGTGATACCCAAATTTTGCTTCTTCCCTTTGAATTGATGTCGTTACCCTCGCATAGTCTCTACAACCTTCTTGTTCTCAACGTTGGTCTCTTAAACCTTTCCTTTCCACTTCTTGGCCACTAGCCTACAGACTTGCCTTGCTCTCAACCTTGGTCTCTTGAACCTAGTTCTCACCCATGAAAGGTGTTTTTTTTTTACTTATGGTCCAACTTTTTGTCTAAGATTCTTTGGTATATGAACATATGCTTCATACCCAAAAACTAGAAGATGATCATAATATGGTGGCTTCCCCATCCATAACTCTTGTGCCACTTTCAAACCTTTGGTAGCACTAGTTGAAAGGTTAATCACATGAACTACACTCAATACTGCTTCTGGTCAAAAGCCTTTTGAAAGGTTTGCATGATGCATCATAGAAACTACTCTATCCTGAACAGTTCTATTCATCCTTTCAGCTATACCATTCTGTACTACGGCATAAGGATCTATAAACTCTCTACAAATTCCTCTAGACTAGCAAAAAAGGCTGAATTCATGTGAGGTATACTCATCCCCATTATTTGAACATAAAGCCAGCTTAGTTCCTTTTTCACTCTCAATTGAAGCAAGCCATTTTTTGAAAGTAGGGAATACCTCATCCTTTGCTTTGATAGGGTATACCTAGACTTTTCTAGTAGCATCATCTATGAAAGTGAACTTGTGGGCATAGGACCACACACATCTATATGAATGAGATCTAAAGGCTAAATTGAAGAGTCAATGTGTGTTTTGTGCACATTTCTAGTTTGCTTTCCATATTGACAATGCTCACAAAATGAAAAATTAGAGAAAGATAACACAGCTAAGTAGCCCAAATGAGAAAGATTTTCCATCCCACTACGCGATATATGGCCCAAACTACCATGCCAAATACAATCCATGGGATGTTCAATAATATCGAACAAGTGTTCTTTCTATGATACAAATAAATGATAAAGTGAGCCAACTTTGCTTACTTTTGCATTAACCATATTTCCCTTTGAGATGAAGGACTGATCATAGAAGACCACCTTGTAACCAAGGTCATCAAGTTGACCAAACAACATCAAACTACGTGATAACTGAGGTACATGGTGTGAATTATGCATAGTAAATATTGAACCATCAATGAACTGCACAACCACATCTCCAATCCCCATATCACACTAGTAAGAGTCACCAAGTCTCTCGGTACCAAGAGACTTTGTTGCATGATTAGAGAACCATTCTCTGTGTGGTGTCACATGGAAAGAGCACAATAATGTAGCATCCACATGTGGAAAAGAGAATCAGCCATAAGAGCCTCAGTTGGCACAGTACTATCAAGTGTCAACACATCAGCATCATAAAAAATAGCATAAATTTCTTCAATCTTTACAGTCGAAGCAGATGGCCTAGGTAACTATTTAACATGCCCATCAACTTTTTGTCCTTTACCTTTAGAATTCTTTAATGCATAACAGTCTTTCTTCATGTTTCCTTTCTTATGAAAATAATGGCATTCGATATCCCTCTTCCTTAATTTACTTCTAGTCTTATTCTGCTGACCATTCTTTTCCTTGTTCTTGCTCCTTCCACGTTGTTGATTCTTTCCTTGGTAAGAATCATAAACATTATATGCATCTCCACTCTGAGTGCCAACCATAGATTTTCTACAAATCTCCTCAATGAAGAGTGCTCCACATATGTCATCATAAACTAGTTTACCACTAGGTGCACTATTGCAAATAGCTATGCAAAATGTATTGCATGATGATGGGAAGGTGCATAACAACAAGACTACTTTCATTTCAATATCCATATCCATTTTCGGAGCCTGTAACTAGGAGAATATAGCATCAAACTCATTTAGATGGGCAGCAACACTATCTGTGTCCTTCATGCAAAGGTCATATAACTTTCTCATTAGATACACTTTATTTGATGTTGTCTCTTTTTCATATGTATTGCATAGCTTCTTCCAAAGCTCCTTTGCACTTTCATAGTCTAAAACTCTAAAGTAAACATTATCTACTAGGTGCAATTGAATGGTAGACCTAGCCATTTCATCTAACTCATCCCAATCATCTTCATCCATGTCAATAGGCTTCTTTGAGATTCCATTTATTAACTTCCATTGCCTCCTTTGAATAAGCAAATCTTTAATGTGATTCTTCCATAGAGCAGAGTTTGTGCCATCAAATTCTTTTATCTCAAAATGGCCTTTACCCTACAAGTTATAGCTCCTCCTCGGAACACTGGCACTAGACCCTGATCCACCAGACATGCCATTGAGACCTCTGATGCCATGATGGTAGAGAACTTGATAGAATGATAATGGAGCTAGAAGACTCCAAACCCCACTAAGGCTCAAAGAAGGATGACCAAGTGTCAGATTTTGGGAGAGAAATCAACAGTCTTCCCAAAAAAAAATGAGTTAATGAATAGTAATGACCAACAAAAAGAAGTATGTGAGAATAAATATGCTCACACCAATAAGTGTATCAAGGAGTAAATCGACCAGTATATAGTTGAAAAAACCAAAAAATCTAGAAAAAATTTGTCAAACTATCCGCTCCAAAATGAGCCTATGACTAGTGTCAAAATCTCATAAAACTACAAGTACTGACATGTTTACTTGCATAATTAATCACTAACTCCACTACATATAATCAATTACCCGAATGTCACATCATGGGGGTTGTGTGAGAACACCTCTTGGGTGAGGTGGCAGAGATGTCACATGGCACCAATTGGCACTTATGTCATATGGTAGAGGAATTAAGAGAGGTTGATCTCATTATTATGACTTATATGTGAGTAATCTCTCGCATGATGAAAAGAAGGAGCTCGATGGCTAGGCAGAGGAACTACGAGCATCTCTGTGTGTGAAGCAATGAAGCCCACGTTGGTGAAAGAATGCTCGCATGATGGCAAAAGAACAAAAAGCTCACATGAAACTGGTATCAAAGCAGGAGATCCATGCATGTTTCCACATGTGTGTTGTGGGGATTGAACCCTTGCATTCAGAATGAGGGGCGAGTGAGCTATCCATACTACCATTCTAATCGGATGCAAATCAATCCACCCAGGCTACTGATATTCTAGCAAAATCGTAGCCTGATGGAAGCTGATGGTCGGTTGAGTGGAGGAGAGTGAAATCTCACACTCTCTCGCTCATCTAGTGCTTCATGAAGATGAGTTTGCAGCCAATGATGTTCAGGATATGGATAGCAATCTTATCTTTTGGAGAAAAAGAGTTGAGCTAGCTGCTTGCTTCTTGAAGATGTGGAGAGATGAGCTTGTAAGTTCTCCTCGTCTTTGAAGATGCTTACTATGAAGCAAAAGGGTACCTAATACACAGGTATGAAGCATTTATATTTTTGGATAAAACCTTTAATTTTGAAAATGGGAAAAGAAGTGTTTTCAAAATATTCATTGAGATGAATTTTAGTTGGTGAAGTGTGGGTATATATTCCCATGGCTAATCAAAGAACTCCATAGATTTGGAGAGAAAGAGAAGCAAAGGAATATCACAGAAAAAATATGTAAGCACAAGCTTTAGGCACCTCCAAAATAGAATACTTTCATGATTTCTTACATAGATTTCAGTACTTATATTGACTAGTATCCATTTCGGGAAGGGAATATGAAGTGGGATTTTTCTTGGTTTGGTAGGAAAAATCATGCACACCTATAGTCTTTGTATTGAATTCCATATAAGATTAAGAAATCCAAAATATCTCAATATGATGGGAGTTTCAAGCTCCACAAGACCCCTTTCCATCACTATTGAGAAAAAAATTTAGCACCTCAATTTAAGGAATTCCCATCTTGGAAGAGGGAAAAAGAGGTGCACTAGCTATGGATGGATGGGAAAAAGTATATATACTGACAATATGGCATATGGACTTCATAATGGAATCATTAGATTCATAAAAATAATAAGTTAAAGAGGAATTTTACTTACTCAAACAACCCCTTTCCACACTTTTTGAAAAAAATTCAAGTGCTAATTTTAGCAAATCTCCACTTTTGGGAGCAAGAAAAGAGATCATTTGAGAGGTTTCCCATGGATAAATGTATACATACATGGAGTACGCTATATATATTGCCATTGTGAATAAGAAAATCCAAGAGAAATCCACATTAGGAGTGCATTAGAAGCTTGCTATGATCTCCCATTTAACTTTTTGCATGAAAGTAAAAATCTTGATTTACGCCTCTTTTGGGGAGTAAATTAGCATCCACTAAAGGAGGAATTGGAAATGCGAAAATAGGCCCAAGCATCTTCATATACTATTCTCTAAGGTTATGGAGAGAATCCTAGGATTTGCTTGATGGAAGGATGCTTTTGGGCACTCTAAAATCACATTTTCACACTTTTTTCAACCCCTCCAACAGTCCACTAGTTTGGCATGTCTCGCTTGGAAAGGCCATATCTTGGGCTAGAAAACTCCAAATTGGACATGCTATAGCTCGTTTTAAAGAGAATAAGATCTTATTTGAGTTAAAAAAAGAAATGTTGGAACTTATGTATTTTTGCAAGTCTGTGCAGGTCTACAAGGTCTAAACAAATTTTGGTAGCTACATTCCGGGAGCCATATCTTACAAACCAAGAAGGCGATTAAAGTAATTTCACTTCAAGACACTTGCGCAGGATGTATGTTTCATTTTAAGATTATTTTCAGGTCCTAAAAAAGCTTTTGCAGGTCTAAAGAGGGATTACAAATGCAGTTTTTAGGTAAATTTGCATTATTTTGGTAATCAACTAACCATGCTTTATGTTTTGGGAAGTGATCTGATGTTTTCGGACACTTAAAAGTTTATATAAGGATCTAAGGAGGAAGTTGCAGAGGTCTCAAATCTCGTCGAAAAGGATTGGATGCATGCAATTCCAATACCAAATCATTCAGGGACGTATGCTTTATATTTTCATGCATCTTGCTTTATTTTATGGCATCTTATGCATGTACATGCATGGATTGGAGTGCATATATCCAAGTTGATCATTGTTTCAATTCTAAAAGTATGGATCAACATGGGAGAAGTACACTTTTTTATTGTTTGCAGGAAAGATGATTGTAGGAACTACATGGTTATGCAACAAAGAGAATTGTTGCTAGTGTTGTTTTTATGTTTTTGCAGGTTATGGAGTCCATGTATGAGTTTATGGTGTGCATGCCATGGGCTTGTCAAGCCGTATGTTGTTGGATGGCCTATGGGCCATTGCGTTTATGGTTAAAAAAAATTAGGACTCGGTTTTCTTGGGGAAATGTTGCCGAAATTTTTCCCACCTCATGGCGTTATATACGTACTTATCTTAGGGTAACCATCATAGTAGTATAGATAAGGAAAATTCCATAGTAATAGGATCCTTACACGTAATCCTTATGGATTTATACCATAGGATTGCTAAGGGGAAGGAGATATACCTTCACCATTAGGAATGTGCACAAGCAATCCTATAGGTTATGAGAATTTTCATAGAGGCACAGGAGATATTTATGATAATCTCCAAAGTAGTGAAGATTTACTTATCTTCACAAGAGTCTCACAGTATGATGAGGAGACTATGGGATATTATCAGGAATACCCAAAGAGTGACTCTTTTCACTCATACACATCACTTGAGTAAGTAGTGAAGCATTTCTTCTACACTACTAAGGAAACCAATTAGATGGGATGACACAGATTGGTTTCATGAGAGAGCATTGACGGCTGCTTATGCGATTCGAGTGATAGTTAGAAAGGTCACAGGCATGGCACTTGCTCTATGACTTAGAGCATAGATCCCTTAGTTAGAAATAGTTGGGGTGCCCAATACATATATGTATGTTGGGATCTATAGAGAGGTACTTAGACCTAGTCTTGGTACCTAGGAACAAGTTGGTTTGGAACCGAAAGGGATATCCACTACTGCATATTAACTAGAACCAAATTAACTAGTTCAAGGACATGGGACTCATTTGAGTCCATTGATATGAGTTGAGGATATATGGGATTCATTATATTCCATCTACATATTCTATTACATATATATGGAATATATCTTTGGTTTAGTGTAGGTATGACACCATGAATTTGAAGAAGGTTCCACTGGTATGGGACCATGGAAATGACTTCCCTTTGAGCAGCCTTGATTAGCTAGGGGAGATTTGTTATGTAGTGAGGGATTATGTATTAGTTATGGAAGAGAGGACTAAGTGAATTCACAAGTTTCTCTTTTAAGGACACACGAAAGTGGAAATTAGCTTAGAGATCGATGAGAGATCTCACTTTAGATCCTCTTCCTTGAAGAGGAAAAGGAAAGGAAAAAATGATTTCTTCCTGGGAGAAGAATAGAGTATGTTTTCCTTTACATAAAAGAGATGTTTAGAAAACATCTTTTGGTTTATTTTAGAAGGAATTCATTTACTCTACTTTTCAATGTAATTTTCCCTCACATGGGACTTTGATTATCCACTATTTTGGAAGGAAAAACATGGAGAACTTATGTGCATGTTCTCAATTATGGATGAGTAGAGCAATTGGATTCAACAGAATCTCTTCCTAAGAGGAAGGGAAAGTGGAATAGGTTCCACTGATAGAGCTCTTTTCCACTGTTTGAGTTTCACTTTCTCACTTTTAGATTGTCTAGATAGAAGTGGCACTCTTCTATCAAAGACAAGAGGGAGGTCGATTAATCATGATGGTTAGATTGAGTCTCATCCATAGACTCTAGAGAGAAGTAGTGATGCTATTTCCAATGATGGTCCTTGACTAGATGAGCAGTGTAAGTCTTCCACCTGCATCATTAAAAGGATCCCGACATCTAGGTGTCTCCCGCTTATGAAAACCTCACCATGACCCTCTTTATCAAATGTAAAAGGCTTTATGCAAAAATGTAACCGCTATATCAATGACCACATGGACGTACATAAGTAGTATCCACAAAAGCATACATAGTGTGTGCTCAATATATGTAGTAAAATGATACTAAAAGGCTGAATTTACTGCCCAAACACTGGCCAACAATACGTCCAAGTGTCTGTCAACTGTGTTCTTTAGGTTAAAAAACCTCCATACACTTGTGGTGGTTGCTCCCACCACAACTAAAACCTTTCAAGAAACGTGTAGACTAATTAGTGTGGCTGAAAACGCAGCCCCAAAGGGTGAACTTTGGTTGCTGAAAGAGCACAAAGAACACTCTTCTTGATGTTCTTGGACCTCTGTGAAGAGAACTATGCATGAAAATACTCCAAAATGTCTCCAAAAAGCATCCCAAAAATGCTTCAAAAATAAGCTTTGAAAGCAAAGAATGAAGCTTTGAGGGCCCAAAACTTGTTGAAGATAATGTCAACCTTAGTCTTTTGCCTTCTTCAAGAACCACAAGAGTGTAGCTTTCTGACCAGGCCACTATATGTTTTATTAAAGAATCTATACAAAAGTGTCCGGTGGCCATTTGGCCTCTCACATGGACACTAACGGTGACACCCCCTCCATTAGATATGAGCTTCTTGAGTGATCTACATCTATGAGTGTCCACATGTGCTACATACTTTTTGAAGCAATCAAACACTTCATTCTTACTCTTGATAAAGTACACAATAGTCCATCTACTATGATCATCAATAAATGAGACATAATACCTTGATCTTCCTAATGAAGGCTTTTGTCTTGGCCCCCATACATCTATATGTACTAAGTCCAATAAGTTGTTGCGGATGTATTATTTCTTCTTGAATGGTTGTATTTGTGCCTTCCAAATCTAGCATGTATCACATCTGTTGATCATGTGTTTCTTTGATATGTTTGGCAATCCAAGAACACTTTGATCCATGCATATATCTTTCCCGGTTCTTTCATTCGCATGAGCTAGCCTCTTATGCCACACTTCAAGCTCACTTAGGGTTTGAAACTCCAAGCTGGATAGAGCTATGTTTTTGGTTTCTCTTACTTCAAAAGTAAAGAGCATACCATGCTTCTCACCTCTAGCTATCTTCTTGAAGCCTTGACATGGATCTTCCTCAAAAGCTCCATGTTGGGTGAACCTAACTTGTAGCCTTTCTCAATTATTTGGCCTACACTTATTAGGTTTTTTGTAATAGTGGGAACATAGAGTACCTTTTTCACAATATTTGTCCTGACATTGAAAGCTTTAAAATTACCAATCATCTCCGCATTATTCTTTGTGTCATCCCTTATTTGAACTTCATGTCTATGCTTTCGACTTTCGAATTCAAATACAATAGTTATGCTACCTACAACATGATTTGAACATTGTGAGTCTATGTAGAATAAATGATCATATTCTTTACCCTCCTTTTTGTTTAGATTCATCAAAAGCAATGAGTCCTCATGTTGTTGATCTTCATAATAATTGTTGTAGTCCCTTTTGTTATAGCCTCTATTGTTACTATTGAAGTTGTGTCCAGTTCTGCCGCTATTGCTGGCATATCCACCTCTTCTACTTCCTTTCTGGGTCTTCCCATTGAACCAACAATTCTGAGTGGTGTGGTTGGTCTTATCACAGATGGCACAAGGTTGAACATTCTCGCCTTTGGTCTTGTCATGCTTTGGTCCTTTCTTCTTCCCTTTCCACTTGCTCTTGCTTGCAAAATTATCTTGGGAAGTCTCCTCTTCATCTTCTTCCTTCTTCTTGCCTTTCAGCTTCTTGTACTTCCTATCTACATATAGAGCACTAGTTGAATCACCATGAAAGGAGTTACCTTCCTTTATGCTATTGTTGGCCTCTTGATTGAAGAGTTGTCCAAGAAAGATCTTGAAGTCTAGAATTTGCACGTCCATGATGAGATCATAGGCTATGGTTTGCCATTGCTTGTCATCTCTAATCCCATGGACAATTTTCTTCATGATGGCCTCTTTTTCAATCAGCTCTCCAATGGATGCCAATTGATCAACAACCTCCTTGACCTTTGTAACAAAATTAGTGATGGTTTTTTTTGGAGTCTTCTTCATCTGATTGAACTCATTTCAAAGATGGTTCTTCCTTGCTTGTGTACTAGTAGAAAAGCAAGTCTCTAGGGCATCCCAAGTCTCAAGAGATGTCCTGCATCCTCTAATATGTGGTAATAGAAAATACGAGATAGAGTTTAGTATGTATGATCTTGCTTGAGCATCCCTTGCACACCAAAGCGTGAGCTTACTTGTTTCCTTTCCTCGAGTAGGTGTTGCTTTGAATCTTGGAATAGGCATTGCTTCCATCTACCATCTTGAAGTTGCTATGATACCACTCTAAGATGTTGGAGAAGCTCTGAGAGGTTTGGAAATTTGAGTTTTCAAGTGGTGAAGTTGGTCAAGCAAACCAGCACAAGACTAGCCCTAGCTCTTTGGATATCTAAAGTAGAGGAACTATCCAAAACTGGTTGCAAAACAAGCAAAGAAAAAAGAGGCTGGAATGGTTGTTGCAGAGGCCTCTACACGGAAAACAGAGTCTGCTAATCTTGTGCAAAATGTAGAACGGATGTTTACTAGTGTGCTCATTATGGTTGGATTGTACATTAATTGGACATTAAAACTGCATTTTTGAATGGTGACTTGCATGAAGAAGTTTATGTTTTTCAGACCCATGGCTTTGTGTAGAAAGGGCATGAAAACCAAGTGTGCAGGTTAAAGAAGGCATTATATGGTTTAAAGCAAGCACCACGTGCTTAGTATGAAAAGATACATGCCTATTTGATTGCACATGGTTTTGAGAACATCCCAACTAAGAGCACCTTATATGTTAAGCATGCTAATGATGTTCTTTTGATAATTGTTATGTATGTTGATGACATGTTGCTCACTAGTCCTCATGAGAATCATATCGTTGATTTTAAGGCTAATTTGCATGCCTCATTTGAGATGTTTGATTTGAGGCATTTTCATCATTATCTGGGCATTCAGTTTATGCAAGTTGATGGGGTGTAATGGCATTGTGTCAAACAAAATATATTGACACATTATTGTAGAAATTTGGCCTTGAAGACTATCAACCTATTTCCACTCCTATGGAGACAAGTTTACAATTGAGTCTTCATAATGTTAGAGATGCATTTGATGTCGTTCTCTATCAATAGGCTATTGGATGTTTGATTTACTTATGCATTACTCGATTAGATATTCAGTTTGATGTCTCACATATGAGCAGGTTTATGCACTGGCCAGGTGTCAAGCATTGACAAGCAATTAAGTGCATCTTTCGCTACTTGAGTGGTACTCGGCTACTTGGATTGTTTTATCCTAAGGGGGGATCACTATTGCAAGATTTACATGCTTTTTTCGCCTCTGACTAGGCTGGTTGCTATGATACTGATGTGTCCACTAGTGGCTTTTGCTTCTTGCTTGGCAGCTCATGTATATCTTGGTTGAGCAAGAAGCAGCCTATTGTGGCCACTTGTAGTTGTGAGGCTGAGTATAGGGAAGCTTTCACAGTGACTTGTTGAGTGTCTATGGCTCTAATGCCTTATGGTTGATTTGGGTGTTGGTTATTCTTCTGCCACCACCATCTTCACAGATAGTTAGAGTGCATTGGAAGTTGCAAGGAACCGTGTGTTCCATGCTCACACTAAGAACATTGAGGTGCATTATCATTATGTCAGGGAGAGATTCTCTGCTGGAGAGATTAGCTTGGCATATGTGCCCACATAGGAGAACATTGCAAACCTTTTCATGAAGGCTCTGCCTAGGGAGAAATTTGAAGCTTTCCACAAAGCTTTGGGCTTACTTCCTTTTGTGGATTGATTTCACATAGCTTGGCACTTCCTTATACATGAGTGCCAACTCCTTGTTCACTGCATCACTCCTAGGGGGGATTTGTTGATATATTTAGGTAGTGATGTGTGTGAACACACTAGGATCACCAAGGTTTTTTTCCCTCTTTAGGAGGTTTTTTCCCCGAGCTTGTATATATGCCTATAGCCCTAATGGGTTACTACTCTTTGTACATTCTAGTGGTAATACATTCTGTATTATGTGTTGTGCTTCAAGCTTCTTCTTCTTCCTTGTGTTGTTTGTGTGCATCTGCAGACCTCAAAATCCAACAGTCATATCATACTCATTTAGGCTCTCATGGTGCTACTTTTGCATCATATTGCTATGCTATTGTTGACTCTAGTCTTTGAGATGAGAATGAACCTATTTTTTTTTATGAAGCAAAAAATTTAGAAAATTGGATGGGCGCTATGCAATCAAAATATGATGCTATTATGAAGAATGGTACCTAGTCTTTATGTGATTTGCCTCCTAACAAGAAGTCCATCAACATTAAGTGGGTATACAAGATGAAGCGTAAGCATGATAGAACAATTGATAGGTATAAGGCTAGGCTTGTTGCAAAAGGTTATGCTCAATAAAGAGGAATTGATTTTGATGAGACCTTTGCTTCCACATGTTGAATGACTACTCTTCATAGCATGTGTGCACTTGAAGCTCATCATGGTTGGAATGTACATCAGTTGGACATTAAAACTATATTCTGAATGTTGAATTACATGAAGAAGTGTATGTTTTTCAACCTTGTGGTTTTGTGTAGAAAGGGCATGAAAAAGTGTGTGGGTTGAAAAAGGCATTATATGGTTTGAAGCAAGAAATGTGTGCTTGTTATGAAAAAATAGATGCCTACTTGATTGCACATGGATTTGAGAGCATTCCAACTAAGCACATTATATGTTAAGCATGATGTTGATGTACTTCTGATCATTGTTTTGTATGTTGATGAAATGCTACTCACTAGTCCTAATGAGAACCATATTGCTGATTTTAATGTTGCATTGCATGCCTCTTTTGAGATGTAAGATTTGGGGCTTTTGCATCATTATTTGGGCATTCAATTTATGCAAGTTGATGGAGGAATAGATGTGTGTCAAAAAACATATATTGACACACTATTGCAATGTTTTGGCCTTGAAGAATGCAAACCTATTGCCAATCTTATGGAGATAGGTTGACGATTGAGTCTTCATGATGTTGGAGATGCATTTGATGTTGTTCTTTATTAGCAGGATGTTGGATGCTTGATTTACTTATGCATAACTTGGCATGATATTCAGTTTGCTATTTCACCAAAGACTAGGTTTATGCATTGCTCAGATGTCAAGCATTGGTAGGTGGTTAAGCGCATATTTTGCTACTTGAGTGGTACCCGGCTACTTGGATTGTTTTATTCCAAGGGGGATCACTATCGCCAAATTACATGCTTTTTCTACCTCTGATTGGGATGGTTGCTATGACACTCGTGTGTCCAATAGTGATTTTCACTTCATGATTGGTGGCTCATGCATATCTTGGTTGAGCAAGAAGCAGCCTGTTGTGGCCACTTCTAGTTGTGAGGTTGAGTGTAGGGAAGCTTTCATAGTGACTGCTGAGTGTGTGTGGCTCAGATGCCTTATGGATGATTTGGGTGTTGGTTAGTCTTTTGCGACCACCATCTTCACTAATAGTTAGAGCGATTTGGCAATTGTAAGGAACCCTATGTTCCATGCTCGCACTAAGCACATTGAGCTACACCATCATTATGTTAGGGAGAGGTTCTTTGTTGGAGAGATCAGTTTGGCATATGTGCCCACACATGAGAACATTGCAGACCTTTTGACAAAGGCTCTACCTAGGGAGAAGTTTGAAGCTTTTCGCAAAGATTTGGGCTTACTTCCTTTTGTGGATTGATTCCATGTAGCTTGGCACTTCCTTATACATGAGTGCAAGCTTCTTGTTCACCGCATCACTCCCATGGGGTATTTGCTTATATATTTTGGTAATGATGTGTGTGAACACACTAGAACTATCGAGGCAATCTTTCTCTCTTTAGGAGGTTTTTTCCCTTGGCTTGTATAAATGCCCATAACCCTAATAGGTCACTTATCTTTGTACACTCACTTGGTAAGTCATTCAGTATTGTGTGTTGTGCTCCAAGCTTCTTCTCTTCCTTTTTCTCTTTGCATGCTTCTATAGACTCGAATTCCAACAAGATTTGGGTCATTTGCATCATTAGTTGGGCATTCAGTTGATGCAAGTTGATAGAGGAATAAATTTGTGTCAAACAAAATATATTGACACATTATTGCAGCATTTTGGCCTTGAGGATCGCAAAATTATTGCCATTCCCATGGAAAAAAGTTTGTGGTTGGGTCTTCATGATGTTGGAGATGCATTTGATGTTTTTCTCTATCAACATGTTGTTAGATACTTCATTTACTTATGCATAATGCGACCTGATATTTAGTTTGATGTCTCTCAAATAAGCCAGTTTATGCATTGCCTAGGTGTCAAGCATTGGAACGTGGTTAAGTGCATGTTTTGCTACCTGAGTGGTACCTGAATACTTGGATTGTTTTATCCCAATGGGGGATCATTACCACCAGATTTTCATGCTTTTTCTAACTAGGATTGGGCTGGTTGCTATGACAATCATGTGTCTACTAGTGGTTTTTGCTTCATGCTTGGTAGGTCATGCATATCTTGCTTGAGCAAGAAGCAGTGTACTATGGACGGTTCTAGTTGTGAAGCTGAGTATAGGGCAACTTTCACAACGAGTGTTGAGTGTGTGTGGCTTAGATGCCTTTTGGTTGATTTGGGTGTTGGTTAATATTCTACCACCACCATCTTCATTGACAGTCAAAGGGCATTGGTAGTTGTGAGAACCTTGTAATCCATGCTCACACAAAGCAAATTGAGGTGCACTATCATTGTGTGAGGGAGAGGTTCTCTACTCGAGAGATCAATTTGGCTTATGTGCCCATACATGATAACATTGCAAACCTTTTCACAAAAGTTGTGCCTAGGGAGAAGTTTGAAGCTTTCTGCAAAGGTTCGGGCTTACTTCCTTTTGTGGATTGATCTCTTTCCACATAGTTTGGCATTTCCTTATACATGAGTGCTAGATCCTTGTTCACAACATCACTTCTAGGGGGATTTGTTAATATATTTTGATAGTGATGTGTGAACAAAGTTTGGACTAGTGGGGCCCTTTTTTCCCTCTTTAGGAGGTTTTTTTCCTTAGCTTGTATATACACCTATAACCCTAATGGGTTACTTATTCTTGTACATTCACTTGGTAATACATTCAATATTGAGTGTTGTGATCCAATCTTCTTCTTCTTCCTTGTGCTATTCACGTGATTTCTGAGAACTCAAACTCCAACATACATCTACATAAAAAGTGCAATTATTTTGGTATCCTCATATTAAAATGCGAATAGGCTGAAAATTTCCCTCACTAAGAGCTACATTAGATCGTCTTGCAATGAATGTAGATGACCAAGATTCACAAATATCCTTTTAAATAGTGATTTCTTGAAATTAAATAAAAGCACAAGTTGGCTTGCATCTTCCACAAAGGATACATCTCCAAGGAGAGGCTTGAGATGCTTGAGTATTTAGACCACTCCTTTGTGGAATGGTAGGTGGAAAAGCTCTCATATCTATAGTTCTATATTTAGAACTAACAACATGGTAGGTTTGAAGTCATAGGGTCACATGCTTAAGGTGTTGAAAACATAGAGGAATGAAAAAAGAGCACATCACATTGGAATTTGGTATCGGATCTACTCATGAAGATTTGTGTCAATTTTGCAAGCAAGAGAAGAGGAACACTACCATGAGGGAAGTAAGAGGCAATAGAGTTCATGCTCATGGGTTGATATATTATGGTAGTGATGTGTGAACACACTAGGATCCCGTGGGCACTTTCTTCCCTCTTTAGAAGGTTTTTTCACCCCAACTTGTATATATGTCTATAACCCTAATGGGTCACTTATCTTTGTATATTCACTTGGTAATACACTCAGTATTGTGTGTTGTGCTCCAATCTATTCTTGCTTGTGTTTTTCACATGCTTATGGAGACCTCAAACTCCAACAATTAGTATCAAAGTAGGTTTCCACTTCATTTAGGGCGTCATCGACACCCCTTCAATCATAGTCTCGAAATTGCATGAAAATTGATGAGCATACTCAAGGCAATTAGGAGGTCAAAACGGATTCGCTTTGTGGTGTTGAAATCAAGATTTGAGCTTGTTTTGGCCTTTGAATGCACTATCATAGTGCCTATGTAGGAAATTTCGTCCTTTTATGCAAAATATATATACAAGACTTGGTTCACCAGTACAAGCACCTCAAAGTCTACTACAGATCTAACAAAGCTTCACAGGGTAGTTCTATTCAAATTTTTCAAGATACAATCATTTTTTTGCATCAAGGTATTTTAGTCAATGGCCATGGTTGAAAGCAATGATGCATTCTGTATGTTGGTTGTTGAGGATAGATAGGATGGTACTTATTACCCAGTATGGGCATATATAATGCATAATGTATTGGTTGTGAAAGGACTATGGAATATTGTGCACGGTGTTTAAAAATGACCTACTACACCTGCAAATTCAATTATTGAAGGCATTGCAAATGCCATCGAAGATGATGATCTTCAAATTCATGTTTGTGTTGCGATTCTTTCTGCACATACTATATAGCAACTTCATTGGGATGGTAGAGATGTTCAAGCACATGCATTGATAGCTTTGTCTATCAAACATCACAGTATCCCTCACATTCGCTCTTGCAAAACAACAAAGGATGCTTGAGATATGCTTACTACTTTGTACTAGGCAAGAAATGAGGCTCGTGTTGCTTACCTCCGAAAACTATTGGAGAGCGAGCATATGAATGAAGGAGATTCTATGGACATTTTTTTTGACAAAGATCAAAGATTTGAAGGAGCAGTTGATTTTTGTTGATGAAGTCTTACCAAATACTTCACTTGTGCAGACTATTCTTAATGATCTTCCAAATTCATATTAGAGTTTTGTTTCTACTCTTCAATTGATGATGAAAAGAAATCCAAATGCCTTAACATTTGAGGAGTTGATCTTTGTTTTATTGCAAGAAGATTAGTCTAGATAGGACAGGTCCATTATGCATGTTGCATATCAAAATTACCTAGCTAGTCAGAAGGGAAAAGATAAATGGGGCTCATCTACTAATACGCAAAAGTCTACTAATTTTGCACAATCTTAAAAGGAAGATCATTCTGACTACTGCTGATCATGAAAAATATGTTATCAGTTTTAGATTAGTCAAGATCAGATTGGTTGTGAAATTTGTTGATGACAGACATACAATTCATGATCTCTCAAATGGCAATGTTATTATTGCTTCTGGCATTTTATGTCATGGGCCATATAAGCTCATAGATTATGCAAAATTTGTGAATGATTTAGCATGTGAAGTTCAAGATTCTCAAGCTATGTTAGATACAAAGTTTTGGCATGAATGCTTTGGTCATCTGAATTATGTTAGTTTGCTATGCCTGCATAAATCTAAAATGGTGTCCTCTCTGTTCAAACTTGAGGGACCTTGTAAACATGTTTGTGGGTTGTATTTTGGTCAAAATGCAGCATTCCTGCTTTCCAAAAGATGGTTGAGTCCAAGCTACTCAAAAATTGTAGCTTGTTCACACAAATGTCTATGGTCCTATGTAGACACCCTCTTTTGGGGACTACCTTTATGTTGTGAATTTTATTGATGATGTTTTGAGGCATGCATGGGTGCATCCACTGAAAGAAAAGTCCAAAGTGTTTATGTGCTTCAAGTGATGTCTAATTTTGGTTGAAAATATGCGAGTGTGTAAAATGGGCACCCTCTATTTTGATTGACGGGGGACACATGTCTTGTGATTTTAATGCATTTTTGTCTAAATGTGGGATAAAACATCAATGTATAGTGTCGTATACATCCCAATAGAATGGACTTGCTAAAATAAAGAATAGGTCTCTCATGGAGATGGCGAGGTGCATGGTCAAAAGTCAGGCTTTACCATATAGCTTCTGGCTTCAGGCTATTATGTGTGCAACATATGTACTTAACTTGTGTCCCACCAAAGCACTCTATTCTATCACTCCACATGAAGCTTGGCATGTTCACAAGCGCCTATTGCTCATCGGTGTATTTTTGGTTGTTTAGCATTTGCATTAGTGTCTAGACAACAAGGTAGGAAATTGGATGATAAAGCAGTGAAATGCATTTTTATTGGATACAATTTTGAAAGCAAAGAGTATCATTTTGTATCATCCACCGATTAAACACATTTTGGTTAACTATGATGTTGTTTTTGTGGAAGATGCAATTCAACTATTCCTTTCATGTACCAAGGAGACTTCTATTAGCTTTAGAGATGTGTATGACACTTTGCTTCCTCTTTTTACAGGTGGATAGTCAAGTGCTGGTTTGAATGAGGCAATTTCTCAGCCTTTACAGGTTTCATGTAATGATGCAAATCATTCCCTTTCTGATGCAAATTTACATGATGCATTGATGAGGGGGCTGATATAGAGGAGGCAAAAACTATGTTAAAATGGTTAGGGCATAATTTGCAAGAGAGAAAATTAGATGCACCTCTATCATATCGTACTTTTTCGGGCTCTCATAGTGCTTCTTTTGCATCAGATTGCTATGCTATGGTTGACTCTAGTCTTTGTGATGAGAATGAGCCTGTTTCATTTGATGAAGCACAAAATTCAGAAAATTGGATGGCTAGTATGCAATCAGAATATGATATTATTATGAAGAATGGTATGTGATATTTATGTGATTTGCATCGTGGAAAGAAGGCCATTGACACGAAGTAGGTATACAAGATGAAGTGTAAGCGTGATGGAACAAATGATGGGTATAAGGCTAGGCATGTTGCAAAAGTTTATGCTCAAGAAAGAGGCATTGATTTTGATGAAACCATTGGTCCCACATGCTGAATGACTACTGTTCATAACATCTGTGCACTTGTAGCTCATCATAGTTGCAATGCACATCAATTGGACATTAAAACTGCATTTTTGAATGGTGACTCACATGAAGAAGTACGTTCTTCAGCCCCATGGTTTTGTGCAAAAAAGATATGAAAACAAAGTGTGCAGGTTGAAAAAGGCATTATATGGTTTGAAGTGAGCACCACGTGCTTGGTATGAAAAGACACATGCCTACTTGATTTCACATGGTTTTGAGAATAGTCCAACTGAGAGCACCTTATGTGTTAAGCGTGCAAATGATGTGCTTCTGATTGTTGTTGTCTATGTTAATGATATGTTGCCCACTGGTCTTAATGGGAAGCATATTGCTAATTTTAAGGCTAATTTGCATGCCTTATTTGAGATGCCAAATTTGGGGCATTTGCATCATTATTTGGGCATTTAGTTTATACAAGTTGATGGCAGAATAGCTTTGTGTCAAAAAAAAATCATTGACACATTATTACAATGTTTTGGCCTTGAAGATTGCAAACCTATTACCACTCCTATGGAAACAGGTTTACAGTTGAGTCTTCATGATGTTGGAGATGCATTTTATGCTATTCTCTATCAAGAGGCAGTTGGATGCTTGATTTACTTATGCATAATTCAACTTGATCTTCAGTTTGTTGTCTCAGAGATGAGTAGGTTTATGCATTGACCAGGCATCAATGATTGGCAGGTGGTCAAGCGCATCTTTTACTACTTGAGTGGTATCCCGCTACTTGGATTGTTTTATCCCAAGGGGGATCACTATCGCCAAATTTACATACTTTTTTTGACTCTGATTGGGCTGGTTGCTATGACACTTGTGTGTCCACTAGTGGTTTTTTCTTCATACTTGGTCACTCATACATATCTTGATTGAGCAAGCCTTTTTGCTTTATCGGCCTTATGTGTGTGACATATTAGTACATAGTCTTGTACATCCTTATGTACACAAGGCCAATGTCCTATACTAGGGCATCTTGGAATTCAAACAAAACTTTTTTTTTTTGTATTTTCTTGGTTATGGGTTCATAAAGTTTTTTTTCCAATAAGAAATCATCCTCGATCAAATAATTCTTAAAGTATTTAGTCAAGAATTCTTTATTTTGATTTCTTCTTTCTTTGACCACCCACCAAGCTTGGCTATATGTTGGATCTTCTTTACAAAGCCCCTTCATTAAGTTGACTAAGTCATTATGGACTTGTATAAAACTCAACATATTCAACGTCTACATGCAACTTAATGCATTTGCCATTGCATTGAATTTCCCATTTCTATATCTAGTTCATGATGAAATGTTACAAAGTAAGTTTATGAAATGAGGTTCTGATAGGTTTAGACAAATGTGGGATCAAACATCATTTGTTCATTCAAGTCTAGGGTAGAAATCTTGAGAGTAGACTTAAGTGAAGGTGTTTATGTGTTGATATATTTAGGTAGTGATGTGTGTGAACACTCTAGGACCGCCGGGGCACTTTTTTCCCTCTTTAGGAGGTTTTTTTCCCTCGGCTTGTATATACGCCTATTGCCCTAATGGGCTACTTATCTTTGTACATTCTCTAGTAATACATTCAGTCTTGTGTGTTGTGCTCCAAGCTTCTTCTTCTTCCTTGTGCTGTTCGCGTGCTTCCGCAGACGTCTAACTCCAACAATTGGTATCAGAGCAGGTCGTTGCTTCTTCTAGGGCGCCGTCGACACTCCTCCGTTTGCAGTCTCAGATTCGCATGAAATTTGGTGAGCATACTCAGGGTGTTTCCTAGATCAAAACAGCTTCGCGCTGTGGTGCCGAAATCGCGATCTGAGCTCGTTTCGGCCTCCGAACGCACTATCGCAGTGCTTGTGCAGGCTATTTCGTCCTTTTGTGCCAAAGGTATATACCAGTTTCTGTTCGCTAGTTTAAGCGTCTCGAAGTCTGCTACAGGTCTAGCAGAACTCGTCTGGGCAGTTCCGTTCAACTTTTTGAGATACAGTCAATTTTCTGCATCAAGGTATTTTAGTCACCGGCCATGGCTGAAAGCAGTGATGTATTCCGTATGTTGGCTGTTGAGGATAAGTTGGATGGTACCAACTACCCATTATGGGCTTATATGATGCGACATGTACTGGTTGCAAAAGGATTGTGGAACATTGTGCAGGGTGTTGAAAGACGTCCTGTTACACCTGTAACGACAGGTACTGCAAATACAGGTGTTGGAGCTGATGAAGATGGTGTCGAAGATGATATTCCGCAGATTCTTGTTCGTGCTGTTGTTTCTGTTGCACCTACTGCAGAGCAGATTCGTTGGGATGGCAGAGATGCCCAGGCACATGCATTGATAGCTTTGTCTGTCAAACGTGCCATTATCCCTCACATTCGCTCTTGCAGAACAGCAAAGGATGCTTGGGATACACTTACCACTTTGTACCAGGCTAGGAATGAGGCTCGTGTTGCTTACCTCCGAAAACAGTTGGAGAGTGAGCACATGAATGAAGGTGATTCTATGGACAGTTTTCTTACAAAGATAAAAGACCTGAAGGAACAATTGATTTCTGCTGATGAGGTTATACCAGATAGCTCACTTGTGCAGACCGTTCTGAATGGCCTTCCTGATTCATATCAGAGTTTTGCCTCTACTCTTCGATTGATGATGAAAGGCAATCCGAATGCCTTGTCATTTGAGGAATTAGTCTCTGTTCTGTTGCAGGAAGATCAGTCCAGGCAGAACAGGCCCATTATGCGTGTTGCAGATCAAGCTTTCCTGGCTAGTCAGAAGGGCAAAGGAAAATGGAGCTCTTCTACTAGTAAGCAGAAATCTGCAAATGCTCCACAATCAAAGAACCAGGATAAAGATGAGAAGAAATCAGAAAAGCAGAAATTGTTCTGCAAGTACTGTAAAGGAAATGATCATATTATAAAGAACTGTCCAAAACTGGCTGCTAAAGAGGCAAAGAAGAAAGAGGCTGGAATGGTTGTTGCAGAGGCCTCAACACCAAAAATAGAGTCTGCAAATCTTGTGCAGGAAGAAGAATGGGCGTTTACTACTGTCTGCAGTTTTGACCCATCTTCTCATGATCAGTGCATGTCTGCAGTAGACTCAGATGTTTGGTACTTTGACAGTGGGGCGACCAAACATATTACCTCGCAGCGCAGTTTCTTCTCTTCACTCGAGCCTGCCCCTACAGGGAATACTGTCACATGCGCCAATAACTCCTCTTATCCTGTTATGGGAGTTGGTAAGATCATTTTGACTACTGCTGATGGTAGTTCTTTCACTTTGTCAGATGCTTTATTTGTGCCAGGGATCAAAAAGAACCTGTTATCAGTTTCTGCATTAGCCAAGATTGGCTTGGTTGTGAAATTCGTTGATGACAGGTGTACAATCCATGATCTCTCAAATGGCGATGTGATTATTGCTTCTGGCATTTTATGTCGTGGGCTGTATAAGCTCATAGACTATGAAAGATCTGTGAATGATTCGGCATGTGCAGTTCATGATTCTCAGGCTATGTCAGATGCAAAGCTTTGGCATGCACGCTTTGGTCATCTGAATTTTGCTAGTTTGTTACGCCTGCAGAAATCTGAAATGGTGTCTTCTTTGCCCAAACTTGAGGCACCTAGAAAACATGTTTGTGAAGGCTGTATTTTGGGCAAAATGCAGCGTTCTTCCTTTCCAAAAGATGGTTCAGTTCGGGCTATGCAGAAATTGCAGCTTGTGCATAGTGATGTCTGTGGTCCTATGCAGACACCCTCTTTTGGAAATTACCTTTACTTCGTGACTTTCATTGATGATTTTTCCAGGCATGCATGGGTATACCCAATCAAAGCAAAGTCCGAAGTGTTCATGTGCTTCAAACAGTTTTTGGTTTTGGCTGAAAATCTGTCAGCATGTAAAATGGGCACCCTCCGTTCTGATCGAGGGGGGGAATATATGTCTTCAGATTTTAATGCATTTCTGGCTGAACGTGGGATAAAACACCAGTGTACAGTGCCGTATACACCTCAACAGAATGGAGTTGCTGAACGAAAGAACAGGTCACTCATGGAGATGGCGAGGTGCATGGTCAAAAGTCAGGCTTTACCACATAGTTTCTGGCTTGAGGCTGTCATGTGTGCAGCATATGTACTGAACAGGTGTCCCACCAAAGCGTTGCAGTCTATCACTCCATATGAGGCTTGGCATGACCGCAAGCCATCTGTTGCTCATCTGCGTGTTTTTGGTTGTTTGGCATATGCATTAGTGCCTGAACAACATCGCAGAAAATTGGATGATAAGGCAGTAAAATGTATTTTTGTTGGGTACAGTTCTGAAAGTAAAGGCTATCGTCTGTATCATCCACAGACTAAACGCATTCTGGTTAGCCGTGATGTTGTCTTTGTGGAAGATGCTATTCAGCCATTGCTTTCATGTACTAAGGAGACATCTGTTAGCTCCAAAGACATGTATGATACTTTGATGCCTCTTTTTACAGGTGGACAGGCTAGTGCTGGTCCTAATGAGGCAACTTCTCAGCCTTTGCAGGTTTCATATGATGATGCAGATCATTCCATTTCTGATGCAGATTTACATGATGCACTTGTTGATGAGAGAGCTGATATTGAACAGGCAAAAACTATGCCAAAATGGCTGGTGCAGACTTTGCGTGACAGCAAATTAGATGCACCTTTGTCATATCGTACTCGTTCAGGCTCTCATAGTACCTCCTTTGCATCAGATTGCTATGCTATGGCTGCATCTAGTCTCTGTGATGAGAATGAGCCTGTTTCTTTTGATGAAGCACAAAATTCAGAAAATTGGATGGCTGCTATGCAATCTGAATATGATGCTATAATGAAGAATGGTACATGGTCTTTATGTGACTTGCCTCCTGGCAAGAAGGCCATTGGCACTAAGTGGGTATACAAGCTGAAGCGTAAACCTGATGGTACAGTTGACAGGTATAAGGCTAGGCTTGTTGCAAAGGGTTATGCGCAGGAAAGAGGCATTGATTTTGATGAGACCTTTGCACCTACATGCCGTATGACTACTGTTCGGAGCATTTGTGCACTTGCAGCCCATCATGGTTGGAATGTACATCAGTTGGACATTAAAACAACATTTCTGAATGGTGACTTGCATGAAGAAGTGTATGTTTTTCAGCCCCGTGGCTTTGTGCAGAAAGGGCATGAAAACCAGGTGTGCAGGTTAAAGAAGGCGTTATATGGTTTAAAGCAAGCACCACGTGCTTGGTATGAGAAGATACATGCCTATCTGATTGCACATGGTTTTGAGAACAGTCCAACTGAAAGCACCTTATATGTTAAGCGTGCTAATGATGTGCTTCTGATCATTGTTGTCTATGTAGACGACATGCTGCTCACTGGTCCTCTTGAGAAGCATATTGCTGATTTCAAGGCTGATTTGCATGCCTCATTTGAGATGTCTGATTTGGGGCATTTGCATCACTATTTGGGCATTCAGTTTATGCAAGTTGATGGTGGAATGGCTTTGTGTTAAACGAAATATATTGACACATTATTGCAGCGTTTTGGCCTTGAAGACTGTAAGCCTATTGCCACTCCTATGGAGACAGGTTTACGATTGAGTCTTCATGATGCTGGAGATGCATTTGATGCTGTTCTCTATCAGCAGGCTGTTGGATGCTTGATTTACTTATGCATTACTCGGCCAGATATTCAGTTTGCTGTCTCACAGATGAGCAGGTTTATGCATTGCCCAGGAGTCACGCATTGGAAAGCGGTTAAGCGCATCTTTCGCTACTTGAGTGGTACTCGGCTACTTGGGTTGTTTTATCCCAAGGGGGGATCACCACCGCCAGATTTGCATGCTTTTTCTGACTCAGATTGGGCTGGTTGCTATGACACTCGTGTGTCCACCAGTGGTTTTTGCTTCATGCTTGGTAGCTCATGTATATCTTGGTTGAGCAAGAAGCAGCCTACTGTGGCCACTTCCAGTTGTGAGGCTGAGTATAGGGCAGCTTTCACAGCGACTGTTGAGTGTGTGTGGCTCAGACGCCTTATGGCTGATTTGGGTGTTGGCCAGTCTTCTGCCACCACCATCTTCACTGACAGTCAGAGCGCATTGGCAGTTGCGAGGAACCCTGTGTTCCATGCTCGCACTAAGCACATTGAGGTGCATTATCACTATGTCAGGGAGAGGTTCTCTGTTGGGGAGATCAGCTTGGCATATGTGCCCACGCAGGAAAACATTGCAGACCTTTTCACGAAGGCTCTGCCTAGGGAGAAGTTTGAAGCTTTCCGCAAAGCTTTGGGCTTACTTCCTTTTGTGGAGTGATTTCCACATAGCTCGGCACTTCCTTATACATGAGTGCCAGCTCCTTGTTCACCGCATCACTCCCAGGGGGGATTTGTTGATATATTTAGGTAGTGATGTGTGTGAACACTCTAGGACCGCCGGGGCACTTTTTTCCCTCTTTAGGAGGTTTTTTTCCCCCGGCTTGTATATACGCCTATTGCCCTAATGGGCTACTTATCTTTGTACATTCTCTAGTAATACATTCAGTCTTGTGTGTTGTGCTCCAAGCTTCTTCTTCTTCCTTGTGATGTTCGCGTGCTTCCGCAGACGTCTAACTCCAACATTATGCTCTCTAGACAAGCGAATGTGCTTGGCCTAGTGGTTAAGTCATATGGATGAGAAGGAGGAGGTCTTGGGTTCAAGTCCTATGAGAGTCGTGGGAGAGTGAAGGAGGAGGTCTTGGGTTCAAGTCCTATGAGAATCATGGGGAAATGTTTTGCCCCAAGAGATCTAGAACCTTTTAGAAGAATACACTTGACTTAAATCTAGTTAACTAGGACACTTGGTGCACATGTAGTTACATGGCCGATACTTGGATGGTTATCCACCTGCCATATTAGGTAGTCCCTTGGAGAGATCTATACATAGAGGCATATGGTTGGGAGGAGAAGAGACATATATCTCTATGTGTTTATCATAATGCTTCATCCATATCAAAGCCTAGATTCCATAAAGACCTTGATGGATTCATCATCATCTTCACTGATGTCAAGTATCCATGGAATTCTTCTTGAATAATGTTATTCTTCACTTCAGAGTACTCTCTCCCAATAGGGTTTGTGAGTGCTTATTTTTCTCCACGCGAAACATCCTTCTCGATCTTGCATCCTTCTTCTACTCTCTTTGCATTGCGGCAATAAAAGATTATTTTTTTCAAAGATCTCATGGAGCTTCATGAGATTTGAGCTCATGATCTGTTCAAGCTCAAGTGGTTGCTTTACTCACTTGATTTGGAAAACAAGCATGCCATATTTTAATATCATATGTTCAACCCTACTCAAATTTTGAATTTGGGAGTGTGGCAAAAAGATTAGGCCACCATGCAAGAATTGCAATGGGAATTGAATCTTGGTGGCCCGATTGACAATATCTCTTACTACCAAGCATGATAATCATTGTTGAATTCATGTTTCTTATAATTGAATGTGCACTGCCACATGAAGCAAAATAGATTGGTTTTTATTCCACAGGCAAAAAGAATTGAACCTTTGAGGTTCAAACTAGACAGAGATATAATTACAACCATGTGTTGCGGCTTTAGGTGCTCTGATAATGTGCTCCCAAAAAATCTTTGTCTATTTGTTTGAAGCAATAAACAACTTATAGCAGTGCCCATGATTTGAGCTTAGAACATGTGTCAGAAGAATGGTATAGCATATCTAGATATTTGTGCATGCTACTGGTTGGAGACTTTAGTTTGTGGTTTATTATATTATTTAGAATGAAACATGACATGAAAATTTAGAGCCATGGTGGAGCTTCTGTGAAAACCTTAAAAATCCCCTCATCTTCACCATTTTTTTCTAGATCATGCTAGTCAGAGTGCTATCTTCTCACATGAATGATATCTAATTTCATGAAGTTACTTCTCTTCACAAGTTTGTGTGCACTTCTCTTTGCTCCATTAGAGGCTAACGGTAGAGAATGAAGAGCTTCCATTTTCATGGTGGACTCTTCATTGAGCATTTGAAGCAACCAAGGTAAAAAATGGTTCTTTCCCAGAACCAGGTTCAAGAAGGCAAGGAAAATATCAACCAACATAACAAGCTTTAAGAAAATTGGTTGTGTTGTTGTTAGTTTGTAAAAGTAGGAAATTCCTACTTAATCATATAATTCTGTATATTTGGCACATGTTTGTGCCTTAGGGACATTTATATTAACACATGTTGGTGCTCCTGTAAACATTTATTGTTATGCCCTAATGTTGAGTGGAAACATTATATTTTCTTTGTAAAAGAGACAAAGGACAAGGGAAGCAAATGCAAGTGCATCTCAAGGCATTAAGGACTAAACGATATGGATGGATTGATGCAAAACATCTGCTGAAACATTGAAGAGTTGTTGGATCGTTGGATCATCACAGGGAAGACCCCTTTATTCTTCATTTCTTGTTTTCTCTAATTTGATTTGGTTCCATGATGCATAATTTAGTGCATATGTATGGTTATAAAGATGAATTAATAGGAACGTTTAAATTATTTTTATTTAGGCATTCATGAAAGAATTATACATATTCATTTAAGGAAAGAAAGGAACAACATGCATATCCACTCCCATGTATCTTTGCAATGTTATCCATGGTATGCTAATTTAAAAACTTAAGGAAAAATAGATAAGTAGCATACATAATTATTAAGTAGAGGTATATTATTTGGTATCCAAAAGTTTATCTCTGTATGATGGAAGATAATCTTATTCATTTCCACTTGAGAGAAGGCAATTGGATCTTCATTAAAGTCTCAAGGATTATTTTATGGAGACTAAGGGGTACCTATGATAGGAGCCCAAAGAGTGACTAAGTTAACTCTATAGTTAGTGAAGGTAAGGAACCTTCAAAGAGAGTCTCTTAGTACAAGGGACTATGGGGTGTTGATGGAAATGCCCACATGGGGTCGTATTTTGATTTCTTAGAAGGCAATGTAGTCAATTGATATTAGAGCTAGCTATTCTAGATGGAATAGTCTAGATGGAAAACACTTAGAGTGCTGGCATCACTCATGGTTTCACAAGGATCATTGATTCATGCTCAAATGACTCACCTAGGTCTTAGTATTGACCTTAGCTCACTTATGAGCAATGGATTCCACTTAGAGAGCAAGTTAGATAGGATGCCATATAGTAAGCGAATCCAATAAGTACCTACTTTGGTACTTAGGAATTAGCTCAATTTGGTCGTTTGATGAGCTTAGAATAATCTAAACCAAGCTATACTAGTCATAGCATATGCGGTTCATGAGAATCCACTAGAAATAGGATATATGAGAGTTCCATCTTAGTGATGGGAACTAGGTTTATGATTTGATTAGGGGAATTATGCTTCCATGGATTGGAGATGAGAACCACTGGTATGGGATGGTGGAACTATCTCCCTTTGAGAACTCTTCTTCTATGCATAGGAAGAAAAGGGCTCATCATCCATAGAGTATGATTTCTACTAGGCTCAGAAGATATGTTTGGAGCATATCTCTTAGTTTACACTTTAGGACTAGAGCTATGGCTATACTTGACATTTATTGACTCTATTCTCATGAGTGGTTTTCCTTCATATGGAGTTTGAACCTCCATTTACTAGTAGGAAGGGAAACACTTTGAGAGCTTATATGTTCTCTTGTATGGAGAGTTGAGCCAAAGAAAAGGGAAAAGGGAAAGTGAAATAGATTCCACGATCCTTCCTTCTCAGAAGAGATGATGAGAGTAATATGTTCTTTAGATTGTCTAGATAGAAGTTGCACTATCTTGTCAAAAGACAATAGGGAAATCATACATATAGTAAGTGGTTAGATTGAGCCTTGACTAAAGAATCTAGAAAGAAGTGGTAGTGTCTACTTCCAGTGATGGTCTATTGACATTAATAAGACTAGGGGTAGGTAATGAATCTTTTCTTTAGAGTTTCTAGGAGATAAGAATAGACCCAACTTATTGGGTTACCAAAATCTTAGTTGGTGTTTCATCATGAGGATGATGATTGAGCATCAATTAGGAGGATGATTACTTTGGGATTATTTGAATCTCAAGAGGAATGCCTTTTGGATTCATATGGAAAACTAGAGGGAAGAGAAAATGATAGAGTTTGCATGAGTGCCAATAGATGCTCTTCAAAGAGATCTTAGTCCAAAGTAATGGATGACAAACCAAAGACTTCTTGGTTAGTGGAGTGTAGAGATTTCATTTAATACCATGGAATTCTTATATGTAAGTTAAATGATGGATTTGCATAAATCACAAGGATGGTTTAGGTAAAAACTATCACTTGTGACTATACTCAAGGATAGGAATACCTTGAGAGACATGAGGTAAAGTCTATCATCTTAGGTCTAAAAGGGTTTTGAGTCACTTTTCTTATAAGAATTTGTCCTATATTTAGAGGATTTTGTGGTTTATTATCTCCATTGTAGTATGGTCAAGTTTATATAGCTTGGTACTTGCACTTGTCTTTCATATTATTACTACACAAAGGATATATCATATGTATGGAGGCCATTTGGATGATATTGGCATCATGACAGTGATAGTTTGGAAGTTATGTATATGGGAGATATTAAGCACCATCCAGATGGTTTCCCACCTTCGAGATGATCTTCCATGAAACTTCTTAAGGGGAAGGATATGAGAAAACAACACACAGAGATGATCATGTACAATCTGTACATGAGGCTCACAGGATGCCTAGAGTATTTATATAGCTTTATTTTCAAGGAAGAAAATTTTTCCCAAGGGGGGAACAATGTCACAAAGTAAGTTTATGACATGAGGGTCTTACACGTTTAGATGGACCTAGGATGAGACATCATTTGATCATTCAAGTGTATGGCAGAAGTCTTGAGAGTAGACTTAAGCGAAGGTGCTTATGCTCTCTAGACAAGAAAATGTGCTTGGCCTAGTGGTTGAGTCATATGGATGAGAAAGGTGAGGTCTTGGAGTACTTAGCTCTAACTCAAGCTACATCCTTCCATTGATCTTCTAGAAGAGCCATAACCCACAAGTCCTCTTCATCAAATTATTGAAGGATTTGCCTTTTTGCCTTACAATATTTGAAAAATTATTTTTGCATTTATATTTTCTTCTCATCTTTGTCTTCCTTCTTCAATTGGAAGCATTAGTAGATTTCTACTTACTAGTATCTTAGCTCCATTTATCTTCTCCCTTTTGACTAGCTAGGAAATCTTGATTTGCAACATGCATAATGGACATGTTTTTCCTCGACTCACCTTCTTGCAATAAATCAAAGACTAACTCCTCAAATGTTAAGTCATTTGGATTTTCTTTCATAATCAAAAGAAGAGTAGAAGAAAAAATTTGGTATGAAACTAGAATACCATTAAGAATAGTGTGCACAAGTGAACTATCTCGCAAGATTCATCAACAGAAATCAATTGTTCCTTTAAATATTTGATCTTTGTCAAAAGCATGTCCATGGAATCTCGTTCATTCATATGCTTACTCTCCAACTATATTCATAGATAAGCAACACGAGCCTCATTTCTTGCTTGGCATAAGGTTGTTAGTGTATCCCAAGCATCCTTTGTTGTCTTGCAAGAGCGAATGCGAGGGATAATTGCATGTTTGGCAGACAAGGCTATCAATGCATGTGCCTTAGTATCTCTACCATCCCAAGGAAGTTTCTCTATAGTAGGTGAGACAAGAACTGCAACACAAACAGGAATCTAAAGATCATCATCTTCAATGCCTTCTGCATCACCTTTTGTAACTGTATTTGCAAGTGTTGTAGGGAATTTTGCAATATTATGCACAGTATTCCATAGTCCTTTTGATACCAATACATGATGCATCATATATGCCCACAATGGGTAATTAATACCATCCAATCTATCCTCAACATCCAACATATGGAATACATCATTTCTTTGAGCCATGGCCACTAAATAAAATACCTTGATGCAAAAAAATGACTGTATCTCAAAAAGTTCAACATAATTACCATGTCAAGCTCTTCTAAACCTGTTTGAGGAGATGGTGGACACCTTCCAGAGATGAGATGGTGCTGAAATTCCTACTTCACACCAGTTAAAACAAAGTTGAGGAGTGCAAATTAGACCTCTTGAGCTTTCCAATAAGCACAAATAATCACCCAACTACTTTGGAGGAAGATCCTAAAATCATTGGATCAAAATAGATAACTTGGAGTTTCACTGTGAACCAAAAACTTGTTATTTTTGTCATTACACCTACTCAGAGAAATGAACAGTACTCCTTCACTGATAAAAATTGGAAAGAATCCTTTTTGGAGTATCTAATTGACTAAGATACTAAATTTCACAAGTTATCTCACTGAAATGATCAACTATGCTCAGAGAATGATGCTTAGCAAGATTGAGGTGCATCCCGACATTTTAGGGAGTTAACAGTATGCAGACCGAAGAGAAATCTTTTGAACATATATCAAGAATGGCCAAGGCAATTAACATGAAACTTTGTAACATAAAAATAGAGTATGTAATGAACTTATGTCAACTTAAATCATTGAAAATGATCAAGCACACACTGAGAAATGGATCAGAGAAGCTCACTATTCTGAGTAGTATATGATAGAGTAGAAGAGATGAGACATGGGAAGATTATATGTATTAATGCACATAAATTACATAGAAATTGGCAATGAATGATCACACAATGTGAGGGCAATATAAGAGCTATAATATGAGCTCAATATGCCACACAAATTCCTCTAAAATCTTTGCTATGCCATCCTCTATCATGCTCTATCCACGCAACTAGATATTCCTCTTTTATAGCATTTTGTTAGATCCAAGATTCAAGTTTGAATTCGAATCTTTACCTAAAAGTGTTCCAAACTTTTAGGACTTCATTTGCTATAAATCATCACCAAATAATTTGTGGAAAGATTCTCCTATGAATCTATAATTGGAAGTGCTTCCATATAAAACTTTTACAAGGAGTAAAAGTCAATATTTTACAAGGGATCATTCATGTGCTAATGAATGAACATATGAACTTTTGGATAAGTGATCAAGCATTTAGGCTTGGAGTAATTGCACCAACAGATCCCCCTCAAGCCTAACATGCTTGGGCTTCAACTCTCTTTAATCTCCTACAATCCAATCATCATCTTGAACCTGTTCAATTTAGTTCCATCCAAAGATTTATTTAGAATATTCGCACATTGCAAGTTCATTGATACGTAGGAAAATTGTATGTGCTTGCTAAGTAGCTTCTCTCTCACATAATGATAATGCACTTCAATGTGCTTAGTCCTTGCATGATATATAGGATTAGCAGCAAAATGTAGTAAGCTAGTATTATCCCCAAAAATCATTGGAGTGTATGTATGTGGTCCCAAGTCTGAGTAGAGTAGCTTTAACCACATTGCCTCTTGTGTTGCATTTGAAAGACCCCTATATTCAGCTTCAGTTGATGACAATGCCAAAGTTGGTTGTTTCTTTGATGACAATGAAATCAATTTAGATCTTGCAAAAGATAAGTAGCTAGAGGTGCTCCTCCTATCATCTTTTGAGCTAGCCCAATTTGCATCAAAGTATAGCTTGATATCCAAGTTAGATGTAAATGGATAAAATAGCCCTTCATTTATGGTACCCTTCAAGTGCTTTAAGATCATTTTGGTAGCTTCCATGTGAGGTTTTCTTGGTGTATGCATGAATTGACTCAATGTACTCACCCCATAGCATATATGCACTCTTGTTAGGGTTGCATAATTGAGACTCCCAACAAGAATTTGATAACCTGTAATATCATCAAGCAGCTCTCCTTCATGAGCACTGACTTTGTGATTCAATACCATGGGTGTGCCTAGAATTTTTGCATTTTCCATTTTGAGCTTGACTAGTATATCATGGATATAATTTCTCTAAGTAATGAAAACACCAGAATCTTTATAGACGATCTCTAAACCATGAAAATGTAAGCAATCCAAGATCATTGATCTTGAACTCCTCCTTCTTGATGCCATTGGCATCATTTCCTATAATGATAATATCATCCACAAAGACACATAGATAAAAATAACCTATGAATTAGTCTTCTTAATGAACAATGTTTCAAGAATCTGCCTTGCTTGCAACCAAAACTTGGTTATGCAAGTATGTGACTAGCCTATGGTTCCAAGCTCTAGGAGCTTGCTTTAAACCATACAATGCCTTCCTTAATTACATACATAATTAGGTTTGTCTTTGTCTTCATATCCTGGTGGTTGAGCCATGTAGACCTCTTTAGAGTTCCACCCATTAAGGAATGATTTTTAACATCTAATTGATACAAGTTCCAATTCTTTCAAGAAGTAATACTTTCTAAAACTCTGATGGTTGGCATCTTGGCTACAAGTGAGAAGGTCTCCTCATAATCCAGTCCATGGGTTTGATCAAACCAATTTGCTACTAGTCTTGCTTTATACCTATTTATTGTGCCATCTGAATTCTTTTTCACTTTGTAAATCCACCTGGATCCTACTACCTTCATGAATGGTTTTTTAGGAACCAAATCCTAAGTGCTATTCTCTTGAAAAGCTTCAATTTCTTCCTACATAGCTTCTCTCCATTCTTCTTTCTTGTTAGCTTCTTCAAATGAAGAAGGTTCCTCTGACATAAGGTCTTTAGCCATGTATATAGAATGCTTGGTGACTAGTGATGTGTCATAGCCATACCTTATAGGTTTCTTGCTTTCCCTTTGAGATCTTCCAAGTGCTTGATTGGATGATTATGGAATTTCTTCCAAATTTTTGAACCTTGCTTTGCCCTTGGACTTCCAAGCTTCAAAATCAATTTGTTCTTCATCTTCTGAGTTGACATCCTCTGATGTACGTGGTTCTTCTTTGGTCAGATTTGGAAAATCATTCTCCAAATCATAGGGTAGCTTTATTTTGCTGCAATCATCTTCAAGCCAAGAGTTATTTTCATCAAATACCACATCCCTACTAACTGTAAATCCTTTGTTAGTGGGATTATATAACCTATATCCTTTCTTATTCTAATCATATCTAATAAATATGCATCTTTCAGCTTTTGGATCAAGTTTTCCCCTAATCTATGAGGGTATATGTGCATAAGAAATGCACCCAAAGATCTTGCAATGAGCTAAAGAGGTTATCCTGCCATTCCATACATCATAAGGTGCCATCCCATCTAGGGACTTGGATGGAAGCCTATTGATTAGGTAAGTGGTTGTGGAAACAACCTCTACCCATAGATAATTAGGGAGTTTTTTCTCATTCAATATTGATCTTGCAAGCTCTACTATTAATCTACTTCTTCTCTCTACCACTCCATTTTGTTCAGAAGTGTACCTTGTTGTAATCTCTCTCTTTATGCCTCTATCTTGTAAGAAGGAGTCAGACTCATGTGAGAAATACTGACCACCCCCATCAGATCTGAGCCTCTTCAAACTTTTACATGTTTGATTCTCAACCAATGCCAAATACTTCTTGAAACAAGTGAAGACTTCATCTTTATGCTTCATAAAATAAAGTATTGTCCACCTACTATAGTCATCTATTAATGAAACATAATACCTTCACCCTGAAATTGATGGCTCTCTGCTAGGACCCCACACATCTGTGTGTACAAGCTCCAAGTAGTCTTCATACATGTGTCCTCTTTTGTTGAATGGTTGCCTATGTGACTTACCAAATCAGCATGCTCCACATTTGTAAATCATGTGTTTCTTGGACACATTTGGGATGCCTAGCACACTCTAATCCCTGCATATTTGCTTCAATGTCCTTTCACCTATATGTCCTAGTCTCTTATGCCATATCTCAAATTCAGATAGGGTTTGGTCCTTATAATTGAAGAGAGCATTATTTCTTGTATCGTCAACTTCAAAGGTAAAAAGTCTACTAGATCTATCACCTTCTGCAATCCTCTTGAAACCTTTTTGGGGATCCTCCACATATGCTCCATGCCTTATGAATCTAAAATGTAAACCTTTCTCAACAATCTATTGAACACTAATTAGATTCTTGGTTATTGTTGGCACATACAATACCCTGCTTAGAAGATTTATGTTACCATCATATGCTTTAACATTTCCAATCTTCTTTGTTGAGTGCCTTGTGTCATCACCTATCTGAACTTCATGCTTTCCTTTGGGTTCTTCAAGGTCAGACAATAATACTACATTGCCTGCTACATGATTGGAGTTTCTTGAAGCATTCATATGTGGTATCATTGGTTAAGCCACAAATGTTGCAAGGTGAAGAATTGTATGGTCTCCCCCTGCCTTGCTTTCCTCCTCTACCCCTTCCTCTAGTACCTCTTCCTCTAACTACTTTGTCTCATGTGTCAAGAGTTTCCCCATCAATGTATTGAGGTCAGGTATCTCCATGTCCATATATATTTCCATTTCTATGGTAAAAGACTCCCATTTGTCATCAGCCTTGATGCCATTTATGATCTGCCTTACTATCCACTCCTCTTATATTTCTTCTCCAATACTTCCAAGTTGATCAGATGCATCCTTCATCTTGGTCACATAGTGCGCTACATTTTGCTTTGGTTGCTTCTTCAATGTTGTGAACTCCATCCAAAGCTGGTTCTCTCTAGTCCTTGTATTTGATGAAAAGTGTGAAGATAGTACTTCCCAAGTCTCTTGAGAAGTCTTACAATTCCTAATATGAGGTAACAAATAATAAGATATTGAATTGATTATGTAAGACCTGACTAGGGCATCCTTTGCACACCATGCATTAATCTCTCTTCCTCCTCTCTTGTAGGTTGGTTTTTGCTTCTAAAGGCTGGCATTTCTTCATCTCTAGATATATATTCATACAAGCTTCTTCCTTGGAGATAAGCCTTGATCCTTAGGGACCAAGCTGGATAATTGCCCTTGTCCAATTTATCAATGAATGATGGAAATCCATCTCTCATTTTACCTTGATGTTGCTCTGATACCACTGTTGGAGGAGATGGTGGACACCTTCCAGAGATGAGATGGTGCTGCAAATTCCTACTTCACACTAGCCAAAACTAAGTTAAGGAGTGCAAAAGACCTCTTGATCTTTTTGTGAAGCACAAATAATCACCCAAGTACTTTGGAAAATGATCCTCAATTCACTAGATCAAAACAGATAATTTGGAGTTTCATTGTGAACCAAAAACTTGTCATTTTGGTCACTACACCTGCTCAGAGAAATGAATAGTACTCCTTCCTTGGTAACAATTGGAAAGAATCCTTTTCGCAATATCGAATTGACTAAGATAGCTAACTTTCACTAGTTATTTCACTGGAAATGATCAACTATGCTCAGAGAATGATGCTTAGCAAAACTGAGGTGCATCCTGACATTTTAGGGAGTCAACAGTATGCAGACGAGAGAGCAATGTTTTGAACATATCTTGAGAATGATTGAGGCAATTGACATGAAACTTTATAAGAATAGACTATTTAATGAACGTATACCAACTTAAATCACTGAAATTCATCAAGTACACACAAAGAAATGGATCAGAGAAGCTCACTATTTTGAGTAGTATATGATAGAGTAGAAGAGATGAGACATGGGAAGATTATATGTATTAATGCACATAAATTACAATGAATGATTGCACAATGTGAGGGCAATAGAAGAACTATAATGTGAGCTCAATATGTCACACAAATTCCTCTGAAATATCTGCTATGCCATCCTCTATCATGCTTTATCCATGCGACTAGATAGTCCTCTTTTATAGCCTTTTGTTGGAGCCAAGATTCAAGTATGGATTCAAATCTTTACCTAAAAGTGTTCCAAGGTTTTAGGAATTGATTTGCTATAACTCCTCACAAAATAATTCATGGAAAGATTCTCCTATGAATTCGTAATTGGAAGTGCTTCCATATATGCGTTTTTACACGGAGTAAAAGTCAATCTTTTACAAGGGATCCTTCATGTGCTAATGAATGAACATATGAACTTTAGGATAAGTGATCAAGCATTTAGTCTTGGAGTAATTGCATCAACAAAACCTATAGCAAACTTCAAAGTGCTTGTGTTGGCAAACCAAAACCAGTATATATGTGTGGCACAAAGGGATGAAATTACCCGCACAATCACTATGATAGTGCATTCTGAGGCTAAAATGAGCTCATATTGAAATTATGCTGCCACAAAGCGAAGTAGTTTTTAACTCCTAATCACCTTGAGTATGCTCACCAATTTTTGTATGATGTTGGGACCATGACCAGAGGGGTGTCGATGATGTGCTGGATGAAGCGGCGACCTACTAATACCAATTGTTGGAGTTTGATTTCTATGGAAGCACGTTAACAACATAAGGAAGAAGAAGAATCTTGAAGTATAACACTCAATACTAAATGTATTACCAAGTGAATGTACAAGAATAAGT
The DNA here is from genome assembly GCA_020310875.1 of Ceratopteris richardii. Taxonomy (NCBI): domain Eukaryota; kingdom Viridiplantae; phylum Streptophyta; class Polypodiopsida; order Polypodiales; family Pteridaceae; genus Ceratopteris; species Ceratopteris richardii. The sequence goes on along the minus strand of CM035438.1, from coordinate 44,410,920 downwards.
AACCCATTAGGGTTACACACTTATATAAAAGCTAGAGGAAAAAACCTCCTAAAGAGGGAAAAAGTGCCCTGGAGGTCCTAAGTCTGTTCATACACATCACTACCGAAATACATCAACAATGTACATGATGCAGTTGTTGATGAAAGATCCAAAACTGACGGGGAAAACCTATGCCAAAATTGTTGGTGAAGACTTTGAGAGAGAGTAAATTAGATGCATTTTGCCTTATCATACTCTTTTTTGGCTCTTATTGTGCTTTTTTGTGTTAGATTTATGTACAATGGCTATTTCTAGTCATTATAATCAGAATGAGATTATTTCCTTTCATGAAGCATTAAGAAAGAACCATTGAACGATTGCTATGCAATTAGGATTTTATGCCACTATGAAGAATGACACTTAGGCTTTATGTCATTTTTCTCTTGACAAGAAGGCACGTGTAGCTAAATGGCTCTATCACATGAAACGCAAGGCTACAACTATAGACAAAGATTATTCTCAAGGGAATGACATCAATTTTGATGTCGCATTTTGCCTCTACATGTCATATAGTGATTATTTTGATGTCACATTTTGCCTCTACATGTCATTTTGATCTTAGAATCATTTGAATTTGCATCAATTGGATGGTAAATTTGGATTTTTGAGTCGAGATTTGCACAAAGAAGAGTATGCTTTTCAAGCTCATGGATTTGTCTTCTAAGGGAAACATAATAAGTTGTCTAGGTTAAACAAGGCATTATATGGATTGAAGCAAGTATCACATGCTTGGTATGAAAATGTTTATTTGCATGGATTGAAAATATATTCCTTCTTGTTATTAATTTTTTTCTTGCAAGTATCACATGCTTGATATTACATTCCTACTTGTTAGTACATAAAATTCCAGATAGTCCAAAAAAGCACCTTTATTGTTTATGATCATTATTGTTTATGTTGATGACATGCTAATAGTTGAAACAAGACATATGATGTTGTTTTCTAGGATCCTTTGCATACCTCTTTTGAAATGTAAGATGAGGCTTTTGCATTATTGTCTAGGAATTCAATTTATGCAAGCTAATGGAAGCATTGATGTTATCAATTTTATCACTTAATTGCTATAAAAATCCAAAATTTAGAAATAAAATACTAGAGGGAAAATAATTACATTTACATAATAGTATCAAATTTGCCACATAACTAAAATAAAATACAAAAATTTTAAAATAAAATTTGAGAAGAGAGATAGTATGGATTTACAAATTTTTCACCTTGGATTCAAAGACTAAACATCACAGCCATTTTTCTCTTCATACTCTTATCTTTAAGATTATTTACGGTGATAGATAGTTGCATAATTTCTATTGTATGTTAATTATATGGGGTATATGAAAGAATGAGGACAAGAGTATTTGTTTTTGGTTGTGTTGTTCTTACCAATATAAGGATCCTTTTACAAGGTAATGCAATTCATGAATAACTTGACCATTTCTGGGGTAAATCTATGAACTTTCATGCATATTATGTATCTATGACAAAAACACTTGTTTCTTGAAATAGATCTTAATGCTCACCATTGGAGTTTGCATCACAATCCAAGTCTCCTACATTGTGAGATAAAGGGGGCCTCTTGTGTACTATGCTAATTCATATTACAAAAGTGAATGGGACCAATCACAAGTTTTTATTTTTTAAAAGGAAAAACTTTTGTGATAAATATCTCAATGGACACCCATAAAGAGCTTTTGCACATGATTCTAAAGACCCCATCATTTGAGAGTATCCTGCTATCTAGGTATGAAAAATGTATTTACAAAAATCTCTTGTTAAAATCATTCTCTCTCTCTCTCTCTCTCTCTCTCTCTCTTTCTATATATATGTACATGTTATGTCCACATGTGGAGAGTGTGGTTTTAAGGGTCTCTTGGGGAGTCTTCTATCACAAGGTTATTGGTGTGAAAAACTAGTATACATGAGCATGCACACATACTCCATTCATATCCTATAAATACACGCAAGAACAACAAACAAGACTCATCTCTTGGAAAAAGCTCTACCAAGTGGTCCCTTGAAGTAGCTCTAGAGTGTGATAAGTTAAAAGATCTATGAAAGATCAAGCTAAAGAGGGAGACAATGAGTTGTGTAGAAGAAAAACGAACCAACCTCATTAATAAGCCACTATCGCACTCCTTTTACAAGAGGATGAAGAGCTATGAAGAAGACCTGTTTTAGAACCTCACAAGCTTTCATGATATGAGGCAATAATATGGGACTCGAATGGCTTGGACACTCAAGGATGAGAGCTTTAAGAGTCTTCTTTATAACACCCCTACCCCTATTTTGATTGTAGTTTTTTTTAGGGAGTTGGATCTTTGATTTACTCTTTCTATAAACTTTGCAATTTTTTTTAAGGAGTTGGATCTTCGATTTAACCTTTTTATTTTGATTGTACTATTTTTTAGAGAGTTGGATCATAATCTTCCTCCAAATGTTTTGATCCTCCAAATGATTGATCTAGCTATAGTATTCTAGACAAAATAAAGGAATTGTACTCTTTTTTTTTATGGTCGAAGCCTACTCCCCCAAGCTTTAACTTTGAAAGTGCAACTATACAAGTGAATGGGCATAGTACACCCGAGACCCCCTGTATCCCACAAAGGAGGGGTAGACAAGGTGAAAACTCCATTACAACTAGTTTTAACTGGCCAAAGCCATTACATTTCGAGCCTAGGGGTTAAACCCTAGACCTTTGCCTCAAGAACCCAGAGCCAAACTGATTCCCTTATGGGACATGGAGAAGAAAGGTATTGTTACTTAGTTATGTGAGCTTTCTTTTAAAGGAAGAAAGAAAAGGGCTTTTTCACAACACACACCTGCAAATCCCCTCTATGTCTCTCACTTTCAGGGACTCATGTTGAGTTGTGAGCGAATCTTGAATTCTATGGAGATCCCCTCTATCTCTCTCACTTTTAGGGACTCATGTCGAGATGTGAACAAATCTCGAAGTTATAGTGGTCCAGAGGTGTTACCACCACATCTCTCTTCCTTGACATTTCGATTGTAGTTACTTTCTCCATTAATGCAAAGAAAAAAAAGGGATAGAAAACGATGTGCGTGGATTTGTCTCACTTGTGAAGAAGTTGAAAAAAAATATATATTTGTCTTGCTTGTTGTGAACAACGTGAAAAAAATAAGAACGTTCCTTCGGTCAATGCTTGTCCTCCCTTGTCAACAACACTATCTATTTTCGTGGTCCAAACTCTCACACTAAGAAGAATTATGCCAAGTTGAACATATTTCCGATGAGTATAAATTATGCCAAGTTTAACATAATTACCAAACACATATACTTGTTTTGGTTCGCCAATACAAACGCCTCAAAAGTCTATTATAGGTTTAGCATAGCTGGACACACAAATGGATGAAATTGCCTCCAAAGTCACTCCAATTGTGCATTCAAAGGCCAAAACGAGCTCGAATCCAAATTTGATGCCACAGAATGAAGCAGTTTTGAATGGCCCAACCACCCAAGGATGAGAGCCTTAGGAGTCTTCTTTATAACCTATTTTGATTGGAGTTTTTTTTTTTGGTTAAGGGACTTGGATCTTGGATTTACTCTTTCTATAAACTTTGCCGATCACCCAAGGATGAGAGCCTTGGGAATCTTCTTTAAACACCCCTACCCCTATTTTGATTGGAGTTTTTTTTAGGAGTTGGATCTTTGATTTACTCTTTCTATAGACTTTGCATTCTTTTTTAGGGAGTTGGATCTTCGATTTACTCTTTCTATTTTGATTGTAGTTTTTTTTTAGAGAGTTGAATCATTCTCGGTCTCCAAATGATTGATCTAAGTATAGTAGTCTATAAAAAAATAAAGGAAGGGTATTAAAAAAAAGGCCGAAATGTACTCCTCCAAGGTTTAATTTTGAAAGTGCAACTATACAAGTAAATGGACATAGTACACGCCAAACCCCTCATATCCCACAAAGCAAAGGTTAGACAAGGCAACAACTTAGTTACAACTAGTTTTAACTAGCCAAAGTCATTACACATCCAGCCGGGGGGTTGAACCTTGGATCTCTACCTCAAGAGGCCAGAGCCAAACCAATTCCCCTATGGGACGTGGACAAGAAAGGTATTTTTACTTAGTTATGTGAGCTTTCTTTAAAAAAAAGAGCTTTTTCACAATGCACACCTCGAAATCCCCTCTATCTCTCTTACTTTCAGGGACTCATGATGACTTGTGAGCAAATCTTGAAGTCTATGGAGATCCCCTCTATCTCTCTCACTTTCAGGGACTCATGTTGAGCTGTGAACAAATCTTGTATGTTTAGGCGAACACTCTATGCCATGGTGTTTGGTCCAGTGCTATGCACAATGAAGCCATGAGTGCTATCCACAAGAGAGGCTGAAGGGGTTGCACACTTTGAGGATGAGGGTCAAAGGGCCTTCCAAGAAGAGATGTGAGGAAGGAGATAAAAGTATAGAGGGTCAAGGGAGTGTATACTATGAGGGGCCTTCCAAGGAGATATGTGTGAAAGCAGAGAGGATGAGCATGGAATTGTTGAAAGCACTTTTCACAAGAGACATTTGACTTGGAGCATATGGAGAGGAGGAAGAAGAAGCTTTGGAGGGGAGAGAAGGATGGAAAAGAGTCTCAAAATATCCAACGGGCATGGTTTAGCGGATGTGCCTTGTACTCCTAGGCAGATGGCCAAGGTTCAAGTCCCGCCCGAGACTGGATGCCTCAGAGTTCCCCAAGATGGGTGCCTTTACTTTACGAGGTCAAGTGTGTGTGTCTTTCCAAATTCACCAATACTGACCCTATCCCAATCAAAGCTTCTGCAATAATTGATGGTCATCCACGAAAAACAATCTAGCTTTGCAGGTAATGCCCATGCATTGTCACTTTTGCAGAGAACTTGGGCATATACGGAGGAATAGCAAAAAAGCTTTGGAATATGTTAAAAGGAAGAAGGAACATCAAGTTCCTATGGCAAACATGGTAATCATCACTCGATCAGAAGTGAAGTTGATCATTGTACAAACAAGGTCAAGAAAGGTACTCCAGCCATGAGCTTCAATTTTTGAACCAGGGATTAACAAGAAGTAATGCATAGCTTCCAAGGTGGTCATATGGGCCTAAGAAGCATATTTGATATTTGTACCACTAGTACCCATCACTGAATACAGTTCCACTAGTTCTAATCCATCTATTCCGATGCCAGAACACAACATCCAAGATAGTGCATATGTAAAACAACCACCTGATTCCAAAGTTTGGGATCTTCTGTTAGAGGCTCCGATCACTCTACCACTAGGTGACATTAATTCATGGGTTTCATCACCAATTAATCCATCATCGATTGATATATTTTGATAGTGATGTGTGTGAATACACTTAGGATCATCAAGGTACTTTTTTCCCTCTTTAGGAGGTTTTCTTCCCTGACTTGTGTATATGCCTATAACCCTAATGGGTTACTTATCTTTGTACATTCACTTGGTAATACATTCAGTATTGTATGTTATACTCCAAGCTTCTTCTTCTTCTTCCTTGTGTTGCTCATGTGCTTTTGCAGACCTCAAACTCCAACAATTGGTATCAGAGAAAGTCTCCGCTTCATCTAGGACATCGTCGACACCCCTCTGGTCGCAGTCTCAAAATCACACGAAAATTGGTGAGCATAGTCAAGGTGATTAGGAGTTCAAAACAACTTGAATGTGTGGTGCCAAAATTTCGATCTAAGCTTGTTTCAGCCTTCGAATGCACTATTGCAATGCCTATGTAGGCAATTTCATCCTTTTGTGCCAAACGTATATACAAGTTTTGGCTTTTGAGTACAAGCGCCTCGAAGTCTGCTATAGGTTTAGAAGAACTCGACAAGGTAGTTATGTTCAACTTTTTGAGATACAATATTTTTTCTACATCACATGGTGGAAAGCAATGCTATATTCTGTATGTTGGCTTTTGAGGACAAGTTAGATGGCACGAATCACCCTTTATGGGCATATATGATGAGTCGTGTATTGGCGGAAAAAAGACTGTGGAATATTGTGCAAGGTGTTGAAAAACAACCTACAACACCTCTAAATACATTTATTGAAGGTGATGCAGATGGCGTTGAAGATGACGATCTTCAAATTCTTGTTTGTGCTTTGGTTCATGTTGCATCTACTACAGAGAAACTTCGATGGGATGGAAGAGATGCTCAAACACATGCATTGATAGCTTTGTCTATCAAACGTGCCATTATTCCTCACATTCGCTCTTGTAAAACAGCAAAGGATGCTTGAGATACACTTACCACTTTATATCAGGCAAGGAATGAGGCTCATGTTGCTTACCTCCAAAAACAATTGAAGAGTGAGCATATGAATGAACGAGATTCTATGGACATTTTTTTGACAAAGATCAAAGACTTGAAGGAACAAATGATTTCTATTGATGAAGTCTTATAAGATAGCTCACTTGTGCATACTTTTTTTAATGGTGTTCTAGATTCATACCACGGTTTTGATTCTACTCTTTGGTTGATGATGAAAGGCAATCCAAATGCATTTAACATTCGAGGATTTAGTCTCTATTTTGTAGCAGGAAGATCAGTCTATGCAGAACAAGTGGATCATGCATGTTACAGAATAAGCTTTCTTAGCTAGTCAGAAAGGCAAGGGAAAATGGAGCTCATCTACTAGCAAGTAGAAATATTGTCATGTTGCATAATCAAAGAAGGAAGATAGAGATGAGAAGAAAACTGAAAAGAAGAAATAGTTTTGCAAATATTATAAAGAAAATGATCATGTCATAAAGATTTGTCCAAAATTGGATGCAAAAGAGGCAAAGAAAAAAGAGGTTGGAATGGTTGTTGTACAAGCCTCTACACCCAAAACAGAGTCTGCTAACTTGTGCAAAATGAAGAATGGGCATTCATTATTGCTTGCAATTATGACTCATCTTCTCATGTACACCGTATATCTACAGTAGACTCAAATGTTTGGTACTGTGATAATGGGGAAACCAAACATATTACCTCGCAGTAAAGCTTCTTTAGCTAACTTGAGTATGTCCCTACAACGAATATTGTCACATGTGCTAACAACTCTTCTTATACTATAATGGGAGTTGGTAAGATCATTCTGACTACTATTGATGGTAGTTCATTCACATTGTCACATGCTTTGTTTGTAACACAGATAAGAAAAATATGTTATCAATTTTAGCATTATCCAAGATCCGCTTGGTTGTGAAATTTGTTGATGATAGATCTACAATTCATGATATGTCAAATGATGATGTTATTATTACTTCTGGCATTTTATGTGGTTGGCTATATAAGCTCATAGATTGTGCAAAATCTATGAATGATTCAGCATGTGGAGTTCAAAATTCTCAAGCTATGTTAGTTGCAAAGCTTTGGCATGCACGCTTTGGTCATCTAAATTATGGTAGTTTGTTATGCCTGCAGAAATATGACATGGTGTCCTCTCTTCCCAGACTTGAGGCACCTTGTAAGCATGTTTGTGAAGGCTGTATTTTGAGCAAAATGGAGCATTCCTCCTTCCCAAAAGATGGTTCAATTTTAGCTATTCAATAATTGTAGCTTGTTCATAGTTATGTTTGTTGTCTTATGCACACACCCTCTTTTGGGAACTACCTTTACTTCGTGACTTTTATTGATGATTTTTCTAGACATCCATGGATGTATCCACTGAAAGCAAAGTTCAAAGTGATTATGTGCTTCAAGCAATTTCTCATTTTGGTTGAAAATCTATCTGCATGAAAATGGGCACCCTCCATTCCCGTTTTGCTCTCTAGTAGGTGTGACAAGAATTGCAACATGGATAGGAATATGAAGATCATCATCTTCAACGTCATATGCATCACCTTCAATAACTATATTTGCAGGTGTAGTAGGGTGTTTTCCAATACCCTACACAATATTCCACAATCATTTTGCTACCAATACATGATGCATCATATATGCCCACAATGGGTAATTAGTACCATCCAATCTATCCTCAACATCCAACATATGGAATACATCATTGCTTTAAGCCATGGCCATTGAATAAAATACCTTGATGTAGAAAAATGATTGTATCTCAAAACCATGTCGAGATCTGCTAAACGTATAGCATACTTCGAGGTGCATGTATTGGCGAACCAAAACTAGTATATATCTTTGGCACAAAAGGATTAAATTGTTGGCATAATCACGGTGATAGTGCATTTGAGGGCCAAAATGAGCTCATATCAATTTTTTTGATGCCATAGAGTGAAGTAGTTTTGAGCGCATGATTGCCTTGAGTATGATCACCAATTTTTGTGTGATTTTGGGACTATGATCTAAGGGGGATCGAGAATGCACTAGATGAAGGAGTGACCAACTCTGATACCTTGTGGAGTTTGAGGTCTATGGAAGCACGTGAACAACACAAGGAAGAAGAAGAAGCCTGGAGCAGAAAACTCAATATTGAATGTATTACCAAGTGAATGTGCAAGAATAAGTACTAACCCATTAGGGTTACATGTATATATACAAGTCAGGAAAAAAACCTCCTAAAGATGGAAAAAAGTGCCCCAGAGGTCCTAAGTGTGTACACAAACATCACTATCAAAATATATCAACAATGTACACGATGCAATTGTTGATGAAAGAGCTAAAACTTATGGGTAAAAGCTATGCCAAAATTGTTGGTGAAGACTTTGAGAGGGAGTAAATTAGATGCATTTTGCCTTATCATACTCATTTTTGGCTCTTATGGTGGTTATTTGTGTTAGATTTATGTACAATGGTTATTTCTAGTCATTGTGATCACAATGAGATTATTTCCTTTCATGCAGCATTAAAAAAGAACCATTGAACGGTTGCTATGCAATCACGATTTTATGCCACTATGAAGAATGGCACTTACGATTTTATGCCACTATGAAGAATGGCACTTAGACTTTATGTCATTTTTCTCTTGACAAGAAGGCATATGGAACTAAATGGGTCTATCACATGAAACACAAGTCTAATGGTATATTTAATTGTTGTAAGGCCACAAGTGTATGCAAAGGTTATGCTCAAGGCAATAACACCAATTTTGATGACACATTTTGTCTCTACATGTCATAAAGCTGATTATTTGTAGCATCTATGCCAATTGGATGATAAATTTTCCTTTTTTAATAGAGATTTGCACAAAGAAGTGTATGCTTTTTAAGCTCATGGATTTGTCTACAAAGGGAAACACAATAAGTTGTGTAGGTTAAAGAAGGCATTATATGGATTGAAGCAAGTATCACATGATTGGTATGAAAATATTTAATTGCATGGATTGAAAATATATTCCTACCAAGCATGGATTGAAAATCAGTAGTAATCAAAATGATCTTAACAACTTCCATTACAAGATAAGAGGAGTTATTAGCACGTGTGATAATATTCTCTATAGGGACAAGCTCAATTGAACTGAAGAAACTCCATTGCAAGGTGAAATGTTTGGTTGCCTCACTATCAAAGTACCTAAGATCTGAGTCTACTACAAGCATACACTCCTCATGAGAAGATGGTTCATAGCTGCATACAATAGTAAATGCCCATTCTTCATTCTAAACAAGATTAGAAGACTCTGTTTTAGGCATAGAGGCCTCTTCAACAACCATTCCAACATCTTTCTTTTTCGCCCCTTTTGTAGCCAATTTTGGATAACTCTTTATGACATGATCATTTCCCTTACAATATTGCAAAATTATTTTTGCTTTTCTATTTTTTTCTCATCTTTGTCTTCCTTCTCTGATTGTTCAGCATTATCAAATTTGTGCTTACTAGTAGATGAGCTCTATTTACCTTTTCCCTTTTGACTAGCTAGGAAATCACGATCTGCAACATGCATAATGGACATGTTTTGTCTAGACTGATCTTCCTCCAATAAAATAGAGACTAACTCCTCAAATGTTAAGGTATTTGGATTGCCTTTCATCATCAAATGAAGATTAGAAGCAAAAATTTGGTATGAATCTGGAAGACCATTAAGAACAGTCTGCACAAGTGAACTATCTCGTAAGACTTCATCAACAAAAATCAATTGTTCCTTCAAATATTTGATCTTTGTCAACAATATGTCCATGGAATCTCCTTTATTCATATGCTCACTGTCCAACTCTTTTCGGAGGTAAGCAACACGAGCCTCATTTCTTGCTTAGCGTAAGGTTGTAAGTGTATCCAAAGCATCCTTTGCTATCTTGCAAGAATGAATGTGAGGGATAATGTCACGTTTGGAAGACTAGGCTATCAAAGCATGTGCCTAAGCATCTCTTCCATTCCAAGGAAGTTGCTCTATAGTAGGTGTGACAAGAACCCTAAGAGAAATAGGAATATGAAGATCATCATCTTCAATGCCATCTACATCACCTTCAGTAACTATATTTGCAAGTGTAGTAGAGCATTTTTCAATACCTTGCACAATATTCCACAATTATTTTGCTGCCAATACATGATGCATCATATATGCCCACAATGGGTAATTAGTACCATCCAATCTATCCTCAACATCCAACATATAGAATACATCATTGCTTTCAACCATGGCCACTTAATAAAATACCTTGATGCAAAAAAATGATTGTATCTCGAAAGTTAAACATAATTACCATGTCCAAATCTACTAAACCTATAGAAAACTTTGAGCCGCCTGTATTGGTAAACCGAAACGAGTACATATGTTTGGTACAAAGGGATGAAATTGCATGCACATTCCCTATGATAGTGCATTCAGAGGCCAAAATGAGCTCATATTAAAATTTTGATGCCACAGAGTGATGTTGTTTTGAACTCATAATCGCCTCAAGTATGCTCACCAGTTTTCGTGTGATTTTGGGACTATGACCGGAGGGGCGTCGACAATGCGCTAGATGAAGGGCCCTCTTGCTCTGATACCAATTGTTGAAGTTTGAGGTCAATGGAAGTACACGAACAACACAAGGAAGATGAAGAAGCTTGGAGCACAACACTCGCTGAATGTATTATCAAGTGAATGTACAAGAATAAGTAACCCATTAGGGTTATAAGCCTATATACAAGCTAGGGAAAAAACCTCCTAAAGAGGGAAAAAAAGTGTCCCGGAGGTCCTAAGTGTGTTCATACACATCAGTACCAAAATATATCAACAATGGAGATGATGCAATTGTTAATGAAAGAACTAAAACTAGTGGGGAAAAGCTATGCCAAAATTATTGGTGAAGTCTATGAGAGAGAGTAAATTAGATGCATTTTGCCTTATCATACTCCATTTTGGATCTTATGATGCTTTTTTGTGTTAATTTTATGTACAATGGTTATTTCTAGTCATTATGATTAGAATAAGATTATTTTTTTTCATGAAGCATTAAAAAGAACCATTTAACGGTTGCTATGCAATCACGATTTTATGTCACTATGAAGAATGGCACCTAGGCTTTATGTCATTTTTCTCTTGACAAGAAGGCATGTGGAATTAAATGGGTCTATCATATGAAACATTATGAATGGTATATTTAATTGCTATAAGGCTACAACTATATGTAGAAAGTACACGTGCGGAAACAAAATGAAAAAAATAGTGTAATCACAAAAGAAAGAGTGTGAGAGACTCAAAGTGGCCAAGAAATGGGTAAACTCACATGGATTAGAAATGAGCTTGGCAAGAACATGGAGTAGGATCCTCAAGCTTCTAACCAAGAACAAATGGGGGGAGAGGCCCTCCTGATATATTTTTGGAAGGGAATCTCTAAAGTACATCTCATGTGGGATAATTCGCCTCAAATGAGAATAAAATAGAATGGTAGAAGCAAATGGCAAGGTACCCAAATACAAAGGATATAATATAAAATGGAAATGGAATAGAAATAGAGTGACTCCAAGATACAAAAGGGAGATGCATCACTACCAAAGATGCAAAAATAGCTCATAGTTGGATTCTTCTTAAAGTAAGCCTCAAATGGTGTTTGGCTCTTCAAGACATCTTAAAACCCTCTGTTCTGAATATGTATTGTTGTTTGTACTGCTTCACCCCAAAATTTTAGTGGAAGTTGCTTTTAACTAAGCATAGCTTTGGCCAACTGGATCACACTTCGAATCTTATGTAAGGCAATACCTTGTTGAGTATCTTGCATTGCTTGATACTTGATTCCATGTTGCGTCAAGTACTTGGAGAAGTTGTGATTAACAAAGTTATTGTCTCCATCAAATCGGATGACCTTCAAAGAACTTGGAAAGTCTTCTTGAACTGTTTGTGTCCAGTCCTTAAACTTGGAAAGGGCATCCTCTTTATGCTTGAGTGAATAAACCCAAGTATATCTAGTGAAGTCATCTACTATCAGGAAGAAGTAAATTGGCCCACTTAGAGAAGGTGTATGCATAGGTCCACAAATATCGGCATGAACTAATGCTAAGGGTCTACATGCAGAAATGGATGCTTCTATAGGCAAAGGGGCAATTGTCTGCTTGGCACATGCTTGGAAATTCAATTCCACTTGTGCGATCCTTGGTAGGCCTTCGACAAGATGATAGGAAGATATCTTAGATAAGAAAGAGGTATGTCCAAATCTGCAATGCCACAAGCTAAGACCTGAATCTTTGGTCAAAAAACTTGAAAGCTTGTAGAGACATTTGTCTTCGTAGCCTTGAGCTATCAGTTCATTGGATTCACGATCAATGACTTGAACTTTTTTGTGATCGAATTGAACTGTCATGTTGCACTTTGTAATGGACTTCACTGAAAGAAGTTTCTTACAAAGGCTGGGTACATAAAGAACATCTTTGAGTGACTTGGTCTCGCCTTCTAAGTTAGTGAAATGAATTTTGCCTCTTCCTTCGATTTCAATGCACTTGTTATCTCCAAGATAAACTTTACCTTTGTGCTCTTGAAATTCATAAAAATCATCTTTGTCATGGCACAAGTGTGATGAAGCACCACTATCAAAAATCCATTCTTTCTTGGGAGTGGATGCTACAAGTGCCTTGTTTTCAGTTGTGAGAAAGAGATCTTCACTTGTGCAATGGGAGTGATGTTCAGTCTTTGAAGTAGACTTAGACTTATCCTTGTTCTTCTTCTTGAAGCAATATTTTTCGATGTGACCAGGCTTGCCACAAAACTTGCAAGTGAACTTCTTCTAGCCTTTGTCCTTTGATTCTTGATCACCTTTTTGTCCTTTAGTCTTGTGGAAGGTGGCTTTAGCCTTCATAGTTGTTTCTTGGGTAGTCTGGGTCTTTTGTTGAGATTCATGAAGAAGCAACAATCTCCTAACTTCTTCCCAAGTGAGTGCTTGAACTCTATTGTAAAGAGTGGTCACAAAAGTCTCATAAGACTGAGGACACTTGTTAAGTAACCTAATGGCCATGTTTTCACTTGAAATTTGTCATCCACAAAGTGCTAACTTGCATCAATAATCTTCAAATCAGGCGATCACTTTTTTAATGGTGTCTTGTGGACGTATAGTGAGATTGTCAAACTCGGCCTCTAGAGTATAAATCTTAGAAGTTGTTTTATCTTCATAGAGATTTGTGAGAGTATCCCAAGCTTCTTTTGAATTCTTACATGCAATGATGTGAACCTTTGTCAATTAATCACATGCGAGGAGAAGTTGGCCTAATGCCCTTTTATCTTTAACATTCCATATATTCCAAGCTCCTAGATTGGTTGCCTTATCGGCCTCTCATTTTGTACCTTCAATGACCTCATACAACAGGTTTGTATAGAGATAGGTCCTAATTGTATCCTTCCATAGGTTGTAATTTGTGCCATTTAGCCTTTCATCTTTTGGCATGAATATTGGCATAAAGGAGGGTAAACATAATTGACTTGAGGACATGGCATTTGAAATCGTTGACATTATTGCCGTTGAAACAAGGTTACCACACTTGCGATAAAAATTGTTTCGTAAAATTGAGTAGGAGTGGTGTGGGGGGCTTAGATCAGCCCTTCATTTGCACAAAAATTGAGACGATTCATTATGAGGGGAGGGCTTAGAGTAGCCCTTTGCACAAAGAGAGTCACACTTGGAGGGTTAGAGTAGCCTCCGAAACCACACACACACACTTTCTTCTTATATTGCTTAATGTTACAAGGAAGGGGCACTTAGTGCCAAAGTGAGGTGTTGAGAGAGAATAAAAACTTTGGTGATTACAATGAGGAATGCTAACATGGGTGCAAAAAGTATTGGGTGTGAAACTTAAGGGTTAAAAGATTTGTTTGTATAATACAATGAGTGTGTTGATTAAAATTTGAAAACTTCTAGGAATTTTCTCCAAGATCTTTAAGTCAATATCACAAGTTTTTCTTTGTGAAGCCTCATGAATATGCGAATGCCAATGTACTAAGGGTTATTTATTCCTACGCGAAATTGCGATGAACCCAATATGAGATCGAGGGAATCATAAGATTATAGATGAGTATGCGTGGGTTCACTTCGTAGTACTTGACACCGAATGCAAAACGAGCCACGTTATCGAATACAATGAATTAGATCTCAATAAGATGAAAAAAGAGCATTAACATCACGTATGATATAATATGGAAACCACCCAACATGTTGTCCCAGACGCTTGGTTTAGCGGTTGGATCCCTCGCCTCTTGAGGCGGGAGTGTGGGTTCAACCTTCCTGTGCTGCGGGACAGAATTGTGGAAATGTGATGTCTTCGAGTCATGGAACCTGTGCTTTCGGGCAAAAATTATGTAGCTCCTTCTGGCCAGTTTAAAACCCCGTCTATTGTAAGTTCTTCCCAGTCTGAGTCTAACCCTTGTTCTTTTGGGATAAGGGGGTCCCATGGGTACTAAGCCCTTCCTTGTATAGTTGCAATTTCAAAGTTAAAGTCGGTCGGTAGACCTCGGCCGAATCTATTTTTTGAAAAAAAAAAACCACCCAACACGTCAATGATTTGCTTTTTCTTCAAGACCTACTCCCCGAACTTTAACTTTGAAATTGCAAGTGTACAACAAAGGGCATAGTAGCCGTCAGTGGTTTGCTATTTCAGTGGCTGGAGGCCAGCGAGTAAATAAGGGAATTAGGTGCATCAAAGTCGGTGTGAAGTGAAATGAATCAGTTTCTATTCTGCGCCACTTGCACAGAGAGGACAACATGCCACAAATCTGTGAATCTTATATCCTCGTGCAGTTTCAGAACAACCCAAATCCTATTGTTCGTTGCCCTCCACTTGATCGTTCACATTCACTGATAGACCAATGATGGAACGCATTAGAAGCGAGTGTTTTTTGCTGTAGGTACCCACATCCGCTCACTGTCCAGTGTGTCTCCGACTGCCTGAGTGCACGAATAGCTGACAAGACCGATGGTTACTCGAACAAAGGTGTTATCTACAGCATTGAAAATGGCTCCCTTGATCTTTCTCTCTCTCTCTGTCTCTCTCTCTCTAACTTTCTCTCTGGGTGTACTCAGGAGTCAGCAGATGAGGGTGTATGTAAAGGATTGAGCAGAAGAATCGTGACACTCTCTCTCTCTATTTGTATGTCGTAAATGAGAGAGACTCGAATCAGTTCTGCATTTTGCACAAAGGAGGGCAACAGAACACTGCGCCCTCTACTCTCTCTCTCTCTGTTTTGATTAGGGAAGTGGCGAAGTTTTGCTTACAGAGATCTTGCTCGAAGTAATTCTCCAGTATCAAGCAGTGGCCTAAGATTCAGTCGGAAAAGGTTCATGATGTGGCTCCTTTGATGGCAAGCTCAGAACTTCATACACAGCACCAGCGATAAGACTGCCCAAGAGAGGACCAACCCAGTACATTCAGTGATCGAAAAACTCAAGAGCAACAAGGGCGGGTCTAAAGGATGCCGACATTTCCCTTTGAATAGGGATCCACAATGGAGAGCCTTTCTGTCATACGGAGGCAACCGCAAGCTACTGTAATAGTTTGCAAAAAGCTATGCTTGCATCACTGCATATTTAAACAAAAATGTGCGCAGAGGTTTGGCTGCTCCGAGGATGTGCAGAGTGAGTCCTACACAATATCATGGGCTTTCCACACAAAGATGGTTGCATCGATCACATATTCCACGTCGAGATGTTGCATCAAGGAAGATTTTCTAATCATATGGTGTGCAGAAACGATATGGATTAGAAATGAAAACGTTCTGAATGAATAGAAATCACAACCTTGTACATGGCAACAAGAGTCAAATGGAGATGGTTACAAAAGGTGTTTATAAACACTTCCAAAGTCTGAGATGAATGATCCTAGCTCAACAAAATTCCATATTCCATGACAAAACAATATAAATAGTCTCCTGACAAAGATGGCAATAATGAATGAACCACTAGATGTTGCCACAAAGCGGGTGGGAGGGTGGGAAAGAGTGGTAGAAAGGGTGGGCGGGAGGGCAAATAGTATTCGAAATGCTGTCAAAGCATGACAATGAAGATGAAAACTTCACCATCAAAAGAATACTGCCACAAGCACCATCACCACCTCCAAAAGCACTACAACAGATCGATGGTATACCGAGGTTTTTATCGAGGGAAATGAACGCGGCTTTATTTGCCGCGACGCCGGTGTAAAGGTCGGTATGCGCGTTGGTACCAAAGCGTCGGTATGTGCATCGATATATGCGCCGGTATGTGCGTCGGTATATGCGCCAGTATGTGCGTCAGTATATGCGTCGGTAATACCGGCACCCATACCGGCACCCATACCGAGGCCTCTGCTGGAAGTTCCGACGCATATATCGTCGCCTGCTGGGTGTATCGATGCTTATTCCGATGACATTAGTGGGAGTAGCGGCGCATATACCGATGACCATACCTGCAAAAATTTTTTTGGGCAAAGTGTGTTGTCTTTTGCTACAGCAACATTACCATGATGTTGCTTAACAAAAGACAATACACTCTGCCCAAAAAAAAACCGAGTGCATGTGATGTGTACTCTAATGTCAACCGAAATATGATTTCATGAAACATAGTATTATTGGACACAAAAGAGATAATCAGAATGAACCATGAACCATGTACAAAAGAAGTTATATATTTCAATAATGAAGCATGTACAAGAGTGTGGCAAACCACTGTCATATATGACGCTTTTACAAAATGTGGCAAAGCAATGCATTGCCATATGAAAATCAAATACAAAATTTTGGTGTTCCACTGCCATACACATGCAAAGAATGTTCCATATCAACAGTCCTGCAACAAACAACATTAATGGAATGAGATAAATTCACATGAAAATTACAAACAAGTAAAAACCAAGTTTATAAATTAATTACCTCATCGCAAATGCTCCCATGACACGACCGCACCGCGTCCCTCCAAGTCCTCCAATAGTGCAATCAACCCATGACGATATCTGTAAGACTCCTCCGTTCGTGTTGGAGGACGACCCATTGCCAGCTCCTGAAACAAATATACAAAGATTAAAGGAACATACATGAGAAATTTAACACAAATAAATTCAATAAATGAAATGGTACTTACAAACTCATGACGCATCGTGTCATATCCGTCGCTGCCCAAATGTGACGATCAAACCGTATCTAAACGTGTGGCTTTGGCATCTCGCTGCTGGCGATATCGGTCAGGAGTCTGCTGCTTCTCGTCACGAATCATGTCCCACTCCTCAACATCTAACCATACAGGCTTTGGTAAGCCTGCTCTGAAAGCATCACGAGCCTCGGATCGTCGATGGGACATAACCTCGCATGCGATGTGCAGAATCCACTCTGAACTGACAAGAGACTGTCCATCGGTTGATCGGAACTCTTGATAAATCGTCTGTGTGATATAATTCTTCCGATCTTTATCCTGGTCACTCCATTTCAGCATGATAGAGTGTCCAAACTGGATGGAGCAAAGCTGTCGTATGCGTGCACGCATTGCTTTGCCAGCTGCATCCATCACCAGAGCTCCATCTCGGATACTATACACCTTGGAGTCATCATGGTCATGAGCACCCCAAGGTGTATGTGGTGTACTGCATGGCGTACCTACATCTCAAGTACTCGTCCTAAGAGTAGAAGCGGGTGACACAATGTCCGTCGCACTGCCTCCACAATAGCCGCCTCCTCCGCCTCTAGACCTACCTATAGATCCACTCCTAGAACCTCCTTCTCCAGAGCCTGATCTCGATCTACGAGACGGGCCAGAACATGTATCGTGCTGAGATGTCGAATGCACATGTCTACTAGTAGATCCAGTAGCACATGTCGAACGCACTTGTTGCTCTTCCATCCTGCGAAGCACCCAAGGAGCTCTTGGTAACAATACTGTTCCGTTGGGCTTAGTAATTGCCCACAACTCTCGCATACGACCTCGCTCTTCTAAGTCCTCCCTTTGTGCTTTGCTTTCTTTCTTTCCGATCAACGTTTTCCAAAGAATCTTTCCCACATTCTTAAAAATATGCATCGGGTCCACCAAATGATTGATCAATAATTCACTCCAATAAGGGAGTTCATGAAAAATGGACAACCGTTTCATGCCAGCAACTAGATTTTCTGAATCCCACAGTTGTTTCCAATCGCTAGCTTTCATTTGGTGTTGCGCTTGTCGACCAATTTGTCCTTCACGTAAAACATGTCCATCAGGCAAATATCTATGATGTCCTTCATAGACAGTTTTACGTAGTGCTTTGGAATAGCGTGTTTCGAGTCATGGTCCGCATAAAGGACAAGCATGGTAACCCGAAATCGATAACCCTAAACATTCACCATAACCAAGCCAATCATGCATTGTCCACATAAGTATGCCTTGAACTCGCACATCTCGTCTTCTTATAGGTTGAGACATGTCACACACAGTAATCCATCCCATAAAATGCGCAGTTCTTCCACAAGTGGTGCAAGATATGTTGGAGATAGATGTCTACGGAAGCACACGAACAGCACAAGGAAGAAGAAGAAGCTTGGAGCACAACACACAAGACTGAATGTATTACTAGAGAATGTACAAAGATAAGTAGCCCATTAGGGCAATAGGCGTTTATACAAGCCGGGGGAAAAAAACCTCCTAAAGAGGGAAAAAAGTACCCCGGCGGTCCTAGTGTGTTCACACACATCACTACCTAAATATATCAACAAATCCCCCCTGGGAGTGATGCGGTGAACAAGGAGCTGGCACTCATGTATAAGGAAGTCCCAAGCTATGTGGAAACCACTCCACAAAAGGAAGTAATCCCAAAGCTTTGCGGAAAGCTTCAAACTTCTCCCTAGGCAGAGCCTTCGTGAAAAGGTCTTCCATGTTCTCCTGCGTGGGCACATATGCCAAGCTGATCTCCCCAACAGAGAACCTCTCCCTGACATAGTGATAATGCACCTCAATGTGCTTAGTGCGAGCATGGAACACAGGGTTCCTCGCAACTGCCAATGCGCTCTGACTGTCAGTGAAGATGGTGGTGGCAGAAGACTGGCCAACACCCAAATCAGCCATAAGGCATCTGAGCCACACACACTCAATAGTCGCTGTGAAAGCTGCCCTATACTCAGCCTCACAATTGGAAGTGGTCACAGTAGGCTGCTTTTTGCTCAACCAAGATATACATGAGCTACCAAGCATGAAGCAAAAACCACTGGTGGACACACGAGTGTCATAGCAACCAGCCCAATCTTAGTCAGAAAAAGCATGCAAATCTGGTGGTAGTGATCCCCCCTTGGGATAAAACAACCCAAGTAGCTTAGTACCACTCAAGTAGCAAAAGATGCGCTTAACTGCCTTCCAATGCGTGACTCTTGGGCAATGCATAAACCTGCTCATCTGTGAGACAGCAAACTGAATATCTGGCCGAGTAATGCATAAGTAAATCAAGCATCCAACAGCCTGCTGATAGAGAACAGCATCAAATGCATGTCCAGCATCATGAAGACTCAATCGTAAACTTGTCTCCATAGGAGTGGCAATAGGCTTACAGCCTTCAAGGCCAAAACACTACAATAATGTGTCAATATATTTCGTTTGACATAAAGCCATTCCACCATCAACTTGCATAAACTGAATGCCTAAATAGTGATGCAAATGCCCCAAATCAGACATCTCAAATGAGGCATGCAAATCAGCCTTGAAATCAGCAATATGCTTCTCAATAGGACCAGTGAGCAGCATGTCATCAACATAGACAACAATGATCAGAAGCACATCATTAGCACGCTTAACATATAAGGTGCTTTCAGTTGGACTGTTCTCAAAACCATGTGCAACCAGATAGGCATGTATTGTCTCATACCAAGCACGTGGTGCTTGCTTTAAACCCTATAATGCCTTCTTTAACCTGCACACCTGGTTTTCATGCCCTTTCTGCACAAAGCCACGGGGCTGAAAAACATACACTTCTTCATGCAAGTCACCATTCAGAAATGATGCTTTAATGTCCAATTGATGTACATTCCAACCATGATGGGCTGCAAGTGCACAAATGCTCCGAACAGTAGTCATACGGCATGTAGGTGCAAAGGTCTCATCAAAATCAATGCCTCTTTCCTGCGCATAACCCTTTGCAACAAGCCTAGCCTTATACCTGTCCACTGTACCATCAGGTTTACGCTTCAGCTTGTATACCCACTTAGTGCAATAGGCCTTCTTGCCACGAGGCAAGTCACATAACGACCAAGTACCATTCTTCATTATAGCATCATATTCAGATTGCATAGCAGCCATCCAATTTTCTGAACTCTATGCTTCATCAAACGAAACAGGCTCATTCTCATCACAGAGACTAGATGCAGCCATAGCATAGCAATCTGATGCAAAAGAGGCACTATGAGAGCCTGAACGAGTACGATATGACAGAGGTGCATCTAATTTGTTGTCACGCAAAGTCTGCACCATCCATTTTGGCATAGTTCTTGCCTGCTCAATATTAGCTCTCTCATCATGTACATCTGCATCAAAAATAGAATTATCTACATCATCACATGAAACCTGCAAAGGCTAAGAAGTTGCCTCATTAGGACCAGCACTAGACTGCCCACCTGTAAAAAGAGGCATCAAAGTATCATACATGTCTTTGGAGCTGACAGATGTCTCCTTGGTACATGAAAGCAATGGTTGAATAGCATCTTCCACAGAAACAACATCACGGCTAACCAGAATGTGTTTAGTCTGTGGATGATACAGACAATAGCCTTTACTTTCAGAACTGTACCCAACAAAAATACATTTTACTACCTTATCATCCAATTTTCTGCGATGTTGTTTAGGCACTAATGCATATGCCAAACAACCAAAAACACGCAAATGAGCAACAGATGGCTTGCGGTCATGCCAAGCCTCATATGGAGTGATAGACTGCAGCGCTTTAGTGCGACACTTGTTAAGTACATATGCTGCACACATGACAGCCTCAAGCTAGAAACTATGTGGTAAAGCCTGACTCTTGACCATACACCTCGCCATCTCCATGAGTGAACTGTTCTTCAGTTCAGCAACTCCATTCTGTTGAGGTGTATACGGCACTGTACACTGGTGTTTTATCCCACATTCAGCCAAAAATGCATTAAAATCAGAAGACATATATCCCCCCCCTCGATCAGAACGGAGGGTGCCCATTTTACATGCTGACAGATTTTCAACCGAAACCAAAAACTGTTTAAAGCACATGAACACTTTGGACTTTGCTTTGAGTGGATATACCCATGCATGCCTGGAAAAATCATCAATGAAAGTCACGAAGTAAAGGTAATTTCCAAAAGAGGATGTCTGCATAGGACCACAGACATCACCATGTACAAGCTGCAATTTCTATGTAGCCCGAACTGGACCATCTTTTGGAAAGGAGGAACGCTGTATTTTGCCCAAAATACAGCCTTCACAAACATGTTTTCCAAGTGCCTCAAGCTTGGGCAAAGAAGACACCATATCAGATTTTTGCAAGTGTAGCAAACTAGCAAAATTCAGATGACCAAAGCGTGCATGCCAAAGCTTTGCATCTAACATAGCCTGAGAATCATGAACTGCACATGCCGAATCATTCACAGATCTTTCATAGTCTATGAGCTTATACAGCCCACGACATAAAATGCCAGAAGCAATAATAACATCGCCATTTGACAAATCATGAACTGTACATCTGTCATCAACAAATTTCACAACCAAGACAATCTTGGCTAATGCAGAAACTGATAACAGATTCTTCTTGATCCCTGGCACAAATAAAGCATCTGATAAAGAGAAAGAACTACCATCAGCAGTAGTCAGAATGATCTTACCAACTCCCATAACAGGATAAGAGGAGTTGTTGGCGCATGTGACAGTATTCCCTGTAGGGGTAGGCTCGACTGAAGAGAAGAAACTGCACTGCGAGATAATCTGTTTGGTCGCCCCACTGTCAACGTACCAAACATCTGAGTCCACTACAGACATGCACTCCTCATGAGAAGATGGGTCAAAACTGCAAACAGTAGTAAACGCCCATTCTTCTTCCTGCACAAGATTAGCAAACTCTGTTTTTGGTGTAGAGGCTTTTGCAACAACCATTCCAGCCTCCTTTTTCTTTGCCTCTTTTGTAGCTAGTTTTGGACAATCCTTTTTTATATGATCATTCCCTTTACAGTACTTGCAAAACAATTTCTGCTTTTCTGATTTCTTCTCATCTTTTCCTGGTTCTTTGAATGTGCAGCATTTGCATATTTCTGCTTACTAGTAGACGAGCTCCATTTTCCTTTGCCCTTCTGACTAGCCAGGAAAGCTTGATCTACAACACGCATAATGGACCTGTTCTGCCTGGACTGATCTTCCTGCAACAGAACAGAGACTAACTCCTCAAATGATAAAGGCATTCGGATTGCCTTTCATCATCAACCGAAGAGTAGAAGCAAAACTCTGATATGAATCAGGAAGACCATTCAGAACGGTCTGCACAAGTGAGCTATCTAGTATAACCTCATCAGCAGAAATCAACGGCTCCTTCAAATCTTTGATCTTCGTTAGGAAACTGTCCATAGAAGCACCTTCATTCATGTGCTCACTCTCCAACTGTTTTCGGAGGTAAGCAACACGAGCCTCATTCCTAGCTTGGTACAATGTGGTAAGTGTATCCCAAGCATCCCTAGCTATTCTGCAAGAGTGAATATGAGGAATAATGGCATGTTTGACAGACAAAGCTATCAATGCGTGTGCCTGGGCATCTCTGCCATCCCAACGAATCTGCTCTGCAGTAGGTGAAGCAGAAATAGAAGCACGAATAGGAATCTGCACAATATCATCTTTGACACCATCTTCATCAGCTCCAGTACCTGTATTCGTAGTACCTGTTGTTACAGGTGTAACAGGACGTCTTTCAACACCGTGCACAATGTTCCACAATCCTTTTGCAACCAATACATGTCGCATCATATAAGCCCATAATGGGTAGTTGGTACCATCCAACTTATCCTCAACAGCCAACATACAGAATACATTACTGCTTTCAGCCATGGCCGGTGACTAAAATACCTTAATGCAGAAAATTGACTGTATCTCAAAAAGTTGAACGGAACTGCCCAGATGAGTTCTGCTAAACCTGTAGCAGACTTGGAGACGCTTATACTGGCGAATAGAAATTGGTATATACCTTTGGCACAAAAAGATGAAGTAGCCTGCACAAGCATTGTGATAGTACGTTCGGAGGCCGAAACGAGCTCAGATCGCGATTTCGGCACCACACAGTGAAGCTGTTTTGATCTCGGAAATACCTCGAGTATGCGTACCAAAATTCGTACGATTATGGGACTGCAAACGGAGGAGTGTCGACGGCGCCCTAGATGAAGCGACGACCTGCTCTGATACCAATTGATGGAGATAGATGTCTGCGGAAGCACGCAAACAACACAAGGAAGAAGAAGAAGCTTGGAGCACAACACACAAGACTGAATGTATTACTAGAGAATGTACAAAGATAAGTAGCCCATTAGGGCAATAGGCGTATATACAAGCCGGGGGAAAAAAACCTCCTAAAGAGGGAAAAAAGTGCCCCGGCGGTCCTAGTGTGTTCACACACATCACTACCTAAATATATCAACAAGATATACATCCATGTTTTTTACCTTATACTTACCTGGTACAATAGAGCTAATAATAAATGACCTTTCTTTGTGGCCAACCATGGTGGGATATTATAATTGACCAAACATAGAGGCCATGTGCTCCATGAAGAACTACGTAATCCAAATGGATTCACTCCATCCATAGCTAGGCCTAGACGTATGGACCGAGGCTCACTAGCAAACTCTGGCCACTTACTATCTATGTGCTTCCAAGCATCAGAGTCAGCAGGCACTCGCATTACATTATCTGTAGACCTGCTCTTTGTATGCCATGACATTAACTCAGCTATAGATTTGCATCTAAACATGTTCTTAATTCGTGGAATGATAGGAAAGTGGCGAAGAACCTTTGCTGGGATTGCTTCGCCTACAACGTCTTCTCTAAATCTATTTGCTCCACACTTTGGACATACGTGGGGATGCTCATACTCATTCCGAAAGAGAATGCAATCATTCGGACAAGCATGAATTTTAGTATAATCCATTCCAATGGACTGTAAAAGCTTTTTCGCATCTCCACGTGTTGGAGGCATGTCATTGCCCTTCGGCAAAAATTGATCTTTAAGAAGCCTGCAATAAGCAATTAAAACGATATTAGTAAATAAAGTTATTGTGATACAACAATGAAATCCAATTTGTTCTCCAGTTACCTGAACAATTCAGTGACACTAGTATCTGACCATCCATAAATGGATTGCAGATTGAGCATCACGAGTGACGCACATAGTACAGATATCTTTGCTCCATTGTAAAGTGGTAAACGAGCTAGTCTTCGCATGTTTTCATATTCTTCATCGACTTCTGATCGTGGAATTTTTGTTGTGTCCATGAAACTCTCGACACCGTCTCCACCATCATGATCTTCGTCCTAGTCATAAAATGCTTCAAGCATCTCTTCCATATGTTCATTCTGTGTAATATCATTAGTACTTGCTTGTACGTCTAAGTCCCTTTTTGCTCTCTTTTGTCCACGAGAGGTTACCGGTGCAATGTCGCTTGGGTCCATCTGCTCACCTAGGGGACCATGCGAATGATAGCGTAGGTTTTCCAGTCGACTCCTATCAAAGGATCCATACTCTCTAACATGTGCAGTACAAATCCATTGTTTCTGATAAATTTGATACTTACACTATGTGCAAGGACATGCCATTCTCTCTTCAGGATCCAAAGAAGCCATCTGCTACAATATGGACATTTTAGAACATTTGTTTTTTTATTAAACCTAAAAATCATACTCTTAAAGACTTAAACCTGAAATACTAAACCTAAATACTTAAATATCTAAAAAAACTCAAAACCCTAATTTTAAACCCTAATCTATATAACTATCCTAAAACCCTAAAACCCTAATCAAAATGACCTAGACCCTAAAACCCTAAAACCCTAATCGAAATGACCTAAACCCTAAAACCCTAATCAAAATGACCTAGACCTAAAACATGTATATATATGTATGCATGTGTATATATATGTGTATATGTATATATATGTGAATATAGATAGGTATATATATATATATATATATATATATATATATATATATATATATATATATATATTTATTATTTATATATTCATATTTTTTCCTTAATTAATCCTATTTTTATATATTTTATTATATATATTTAATTAAATTATTTAAAACACTACTTCTTTTTATATTTATTTATCTATATAATTATCCTATTTTATATATTTATTTATTTTTATATTCAGAATTTTTCCATACTTAATCCTATTTTTATATATTTAATTTCATATATTTAAATAATATATATTTAATTAAATTATTTAAAACACTAGTTCTTTTTATATTTATTTATGTATATAATTATCTTATTTTATATATATATTTATTTATATATTCAGATTTTTTCCTTATGTAATCCTATGTTTATATATTTAATTTTATATATTTAATTAAAATCCTAATCTTAAAGATCTAGACCTAAAATATGTATATTTTTGTATTAATGTGTATCTACATGTATATATGTGTATGTGTGTATATATGTTATGTAGGTGTTAAAATCCTAAAACCCTAATCTTAAAGATCTAGACCTAAAATATGTATATTTTTGTATGCATGTGTATCTACATGTATATATGTGTATGTGTATGTGTGTATATATGTTATGTAGGTGTTGAAACCCTAAAACCCTAATCTTAAAGATTTAAACCTAAAATATGTATATTTTTGTATGCATGTGTATCTACATGTATGTATGTATTATATGTATATGTGTGTTTGTGTATATATGTTATGTAGGTATTAAAACCCTAAAACCCTATTCAGATTTTTTTTCTTATTTTTCTCTATATTTTCTCTTAATATAAATATAATTGAGTTATATGTATGCGTAAACCCTAAAACCCTAATCTTAAAGATGTAGACCTAAAATATGTATATTTTTGTATGCATGTATATCCGCATGTATATATGTATTATATGTGTATGTGTATGTGTGTATATATGTTATGTAGGTGTTAAAACCCTAAAACCCTAATCTTAAAGATTTAGACCTAAAATATGTATATTTCTGTATGCATGTGTATCTACATGTATGTATGTATTATATGTATATGTGTGTTTGTGTATATATGTTATGTAAGTATTAAAACCCTAAAACCCTAATCAGAAAGACTTAGACTTAAATCTGAAATACTAAAACCTAAATACTTAAACACCTATAAAAATCTAAACCCCTAATCCTAAAACCCTAATAATATTTTATATATATATTTATTTATATATTCAGATTTTCTTTCTTATTTTTCTCTATATTTTCTCTTAATATAAATATAATTGAGTTATATGTATGCCTAAACCCTAAAACCCTAATCTTAAAGATCTAGACCTAAAATATGTATATTTTTGTATGCATGTGTATCTACATGTATATATGTATTATATGTGTATGTGTATGTGTGTATATATGTTATGTAGGTGTTAAAACCCTAAAACCCTAATCTTAAAGATTTAAACCTAAAATATGTATATTTTTGTATGCATGTGTATCTACATGTATGTATGTATTATATGTATATGTGTGTTTGTGTATATGTTATGTAGGTATTAAAACCCTATTCAGATTTTTTTTTCTTATTTTTCTCTATATTTTCTCTTAATATAAATATAATTGAGTTATATGTATGCTTAAACCGTAAAACCCTAATCTTAAATATCTAGACCTAAAATATGTATATTTCTATATACATGTGTATATACATGTATATATATATATTATATGTGTATGTGTATGTATGTGTAAATAGCCTAAAAACCCTAATCCTATTTTTATATATTTGATGTAAAAAAAACTTCAAAATAAAAAATTTATATATTTAATTACATATATTTAATTAAAACACTAGCATGTGTGTGTATGTGTGTATGTGTGTGTATATGTGTGTATGTATGCATGTGTGTATATATGTGTGTGTATGTATGCATGTGTACATGTGTGTGTGTATGTATGCATGTGTGTACATGTGTGTGTGTATGTCTACAGGCATGTGTGTATATGTGTGTATGTATGCATGTGTGTATATATGTGTGTGTATGTATGCATGTGTACATGTGTGTGTGTATGTGTATGTGTGTGTATGTATGCATGCATTTGTGTATATGTATGTGTGTATGTATGTGTGTATGCATGTGTGTGTGTATGTTTGTGTGTATGTATGTGTGTATGCATGTGTGTGTGTATGTATGCATGTGTGTATATGTGTATATGTGTGTATGCATGCATGTGTGTATATGTGTGTATGTACGCATGCATGTGTGTATATGTGTGTATGTGTGTGTGTGTATATGTGTGTGTGTATGTGTATGTATGCATATGTGTATATATGTGTGTGTATGTATGTGTGTATGCATGTGTGTGTATGTATGTGTGTATGCATGTGTGTGTATGTATGCATGTGTGTAAATTTGTATGTATGTGTATGCATGCATGTGTGTATATGTGTGTGTATGTAAGCATGCATGTGTGTATAGGTGTGTGTATGTAAGCATGCATGTGTGTACATGTATGAGTGTATGTATGCATGTGTAAATGTGTAAATGTGTGTGTATGTGTGTGTGTATGCATGCTCTATTTTCCTATCTCTATCTTCCTTCCTTTCATTATTCTTTATCTCTCATTCTCTCTCTCTCTCTCTCTCTCTCTCTCTCTCTCTCTCTCTCTCTCTCTCTCTCTCTCTTTCTCTCTCTCTCTCTCTCTCTCTCTCTCATCTCTCTCCCATCTCTCTCTCTTTCTCTCTCTCCTTCTCTCTCCATCAATAGAGAATAAAACAATCACTTACAAGTATGTCCCTCTTTTGGATCGTTGTCGTCAAAGCGTAATGTATGTCACCTATTGTCCAATTCCAAACAATCGACGCCAAAGAACTGCTGCAAAATCAAAGAAAAGAGAAATTATAAAACCTAAAGCATAGAGAAACACAAATGCTAACAGTACGTGCAGCACTTACCAAGATGTGAGATCTAAGCCGAAAGAGAGTGTGTGTGTAGAGAGAGAGAGAGATATGTGTGTGTGTGTGCACAATACAATGCAGGTCGCAATTCAGTTCGCACGCGCAAGTTTGACAGAAGACCAACAGTACTCAAACATGCGCAAAAATATGAAGTTTTGCTCTCGGGTTTGCGGTATGTTTAAAACTCACCCTCAGTATACCCGTCGGTATACGCGTCGGTATGCGCACCGGTAACTTCCAGTAAAGTACCGACGCTTATACCGACGAACATATCGACGCATATATCGACGGCGGGGGGCCACACCGACGATCCGTTTAAAATGGTCATACTGACGGTCACTTGATCGTCGGTATCTCTAAGTGACATTTTGCAACGCCCATACCGACGTGGAGTGTGACCGTCAGTATATGCAGTGTCGGTATGCCCCTCATATGTTGTAGTGAAGCACCACCAAAAGAAGAACCACCAAGACCTCCACCTGGTGCTCTAATACCATCTAGAGAGCACACGTCCAGAAGCAAAATGAAAAGAAGAGTGTATTCACAAAAGAAAGAGGGTGAGAGACTCAAAGTGAGTAGACCAAGAAATGGGTAAACTTACATGGATTAGAAATGAGCTTGCCAAGAGCATGGAGTAGGCTCCTCTAGCTAAACCAAGTACAAACGAGGGGAGAGGCTATCCTTATATAGATTTGGGAGTGGCTCTCCAAAGTTCATCTCATGTCGGATAAAACCCCTCAAAGGAGAATGAATACAATGGTAGAAGCAAATGGCAAAGAACCCAAATATAAATGATATAATATAAAATGAAAATGGAATAGAAATAGAGTAACTCCAAGATACAAAAGGGAGATGCACTCTCATATTCTCAACAATATAAAAAAGGTTATGCTCAAGGGAATGACGTCAATTTTAATGACACATGTTGCCTATACATATCATACAATCAATTATCTGTAGCATCTGTGTGTTAATATATTTAGGTAGTGATGTGTGAACAGACTAGGACCGCCGAGGCACTTTTTTCCCTCTTTAGGAGGTTTTTTTCCCTTGGCTTGTATATACGCCTATTGCCCTAATGGGCTACTTATCTTTGTACATTCTCTAGTAATACATTCAGTATTGTGTGTTTGTGCTCCAAGCTTCTTCTTCTTCCTTGTGTTGTTCACGTGCTTCTGCAGATGTCTAACTCCAACAATTGGTATCAGAGCAGGTCGTCGCTTCATCTAGGGCGTCGTCTACACCTCTTCGATTGCAGTCTCAGATTCGCATGAAATTTGGTGAGCATACTCAAGGTCTTTCAGAGATCAAAACAACTTTGCTATGTGGTGCCGAAATCGCAATCTCAGCTCGTTTCGGCCTCCGAACGCACTATCCTAGTGCTTGTGCAAGCTATTTTGTCTTTTTGTGCCAAAGGTATATACCAATTTCTGTTCGCTAGTATAAGCGTCTCGAAGTCTGCTACAGGTCTAGTAGAAATCGTCTGGGCAGTTCCGTTCAACTTTTTGAGATACAGTCAATTTTCTGCATCAAGGTATTTTAGCCACTGGCCATGGCTGAGAGTAGTGATGTATTTCATATGTTGGCTGTTGAGGATAAGTTGGATTGTACCAACTAGCCATTATGGGCTTATATGATGCGGCATGTATTGGTTGCAAAAAGACTGTGGAACATTGTGCAGGGTATTGAAAAACTTCGTGTTACACCTGCGACTACAGGTACTACAAATACAGGTGCTGAAGCTGATGGAGATGGTGTCGAAGATGATATTGTGCAGATTCCTGTTCGTGTTGTTGTTTCTGTTGCACCTACTGTAAAACAGATTCGTTGGGATGGCAGAGATGCCCAAACACATGCATTGATAGCTTTGTCTGTCAAGGGTGCCATTATTCCTCATATTCGCTCTTGTAGAACAGCAAAGGATGCTTGGGATACACTTACCACATTGTACCAGGCTAGGAATGAGGCTCTTGTTGCTTACCTCCGAAAACAGTTGGAGAGTGAGCACATGAATGAAGGTAATTCTATGGACAGTTTCCTAACGAAGATCAAAGACTTGAAGGAACAGTTGATTTCTGCTGATGAGGTTATACCAGATGGCTCACTTGTGCAGACCATTTTGAATGGTCTTTGATTCATATCAGAGGTTTGCTTCTACTCTTTGGTTGATGATGAAAAACAATCCGAATGCCTTATCATTTGAGGAGTTAGTCTCTAATCTGTTGCAGGAAGATCAGTCTAGGCAAAACAGGTCCATTATGCGAGTTGCAGATCAAGCTTTCCTGGATAGTCAGAAGGGCAAAGGAAAATGGAGCTCTTCAGCTAGTAAGCAGAAATCTGCTAATTTTGCATATTCGAAGAAGGAAGATAAGATTAGAAGAAATAAAAAAAGCAGAAATTGTTTTGTAAGTACTGTAAAGAGAATGATCATATCATAAAGAACTGTCCAAAACTGGCTGCAAAAGAGGCAAAGAAGAAAGAGGCTGGAATGGTTGTTGCAGAAGCCTCTACACCAAAAACAGAGTCCACTAATCTTGTGCAAGAAGAAGAATGGGCGTTTACTACTGTTTGCAGTTTTGACTCATTTTCTCATGAGCAGTGCATGTTTGCAGTAGACTCAGATGTTTGGCACTTTGACAGTGGGGCAACCAAACATATTACCTCGCAGCGTAGTTTCTTCTCTTCACTCGAGCCTTCCCCTACAGGGAATACTGTTACATGTGCCAACAACTCCTCTTATCCTGTCATGGGAGTTGGTAAGGTCATTCTGACTACTGCTGATGGTAGTTCTTTCACTTTATCAGATGCTTTATTTGTGCCAGGGATCAAGAAGAATCTGTTATCAGTTTCTGCATTAGCCAAGATTGGCTTGGTTGTAAAATTTGTTGATGACAGATGTACAGTTCATGATCTGTCAAATGGCGATGTTATTATTGCTTCTGGCATTTTATGTCGTGGGCTGTATAAGCTCATAGACTATGAAAGATTTGTTAATGATTCGGCATGTGCAGTTCATGATTCTCAGGCTATGTCAGATGCAAAGCTTTGGCATGCACGCTTTGGTCATCTGAATTTTGCTAGTTTGCTACGCCTGCAAAAATCTGAAATGGTGTCCTCTTTGCCCAAACTTGAGGCACCTGAAAAACATGTTTGTGAAGGCTATATTTTGAGCAAAATGTAGCGTTCCTCCTTTCTAAAATATGGTTCAGTTCGGGCTACACAGAAATTGTAGCTTGTACATAGTGATGTCTGTGGTCCTATGCAGACACCCTCTTTTGGAAATTACCTTTACTTCGTGACTTTCATTGATGATTTTTCCAGGCATGCATGGGTATATCCACTCAAAGCAAAGTCCGAAGTGTTCATGTGCTTTAAACAGTTTTTGGTTTTGGCTGAAAATCTGTCAGTATGTAAAATGGGCACCCTCCGTTCTAATCGAGGGGTGAATATATGTTTTCTGATTTTAATGCATTTCTGGCTGAACATGGGATAAAACACCAGTGTACAATGCCGTATACACCTCAACAGAATGGAGTTGCTGAACGAAAGAACAAGTCACTCATGGAGATGGTGAGGCGCATGGTCAAAAGTCAGGCTTTACCACATAGTTTCTGGCTTGAGGTTTTCATGTGTGCAGCATATGTACTGAAGAGGTGTCCCACTAAAGCGCTACATTCTATCACTCCATATGAGGCTTGGCATGACCGCAAGCCATCTGTTGCTCATCTGCGTGTTTTTGGTTGTTTGGCATATGCACTAGTGCCTGAACAACATCGCAGAAAATTGGATGATAAGGCAGTAAAATGTATTTTTGTTGGGTACAGTTCTGAAAGTAAAGGCTATCGTCTGTATCATCCACAGACTAAACGCATTCTGGTTAGTCGTGATGTTGTCTTTGTGGAAGATGCTATTCAGCCATTGCTTTCATGTACTAAGGAGACATTTGTTAGCTCCAAAGACATGTATGATACCTTGATGCCTCTTTTTACAGGTGGATAGTCTAGTGCTTGCCTAATGAGGCAACTTCTCAACCTTTGTAGGTTTCATATGATGATGCAGATCATTCCATTTCTGATGCGGATTTACATGATGCACTTGTTGATGAGAGAGCTGATATTGAGCAGGCAAAAACTATGCCAAAATGGCTGGTGCAGACCTTGCGTGACAGCAAATTAGATGCACCTTTGTCATATCGTACTCGTTCAAGCTCTCATAGTGCCTCCTTTGCATCAAATTGCTACGCTATGACTGCATCTAGTCTCTGTGATGAGAATGAGCCTGTTTCTTTTGATGAAACATAGAATTCAAAAAATTGGATGGCTGCTATGCAATCTGAATATGATGATATAATGAAGAATGGTACATGGTCTTTATGTGACTTGCCTCCTAGCAAGAAGGCCATTGGCACTAAGTGGGTATACAAGCTAAAGTGTAAACCTGATGGTACAGTTGATAGGTATAAGGCTACGCTTGTTGCAAAGGCTTATGTGCAGGAAAGAGGCATTGATTTTGATGAGACCTTTGCACCTACATGTCGTATGAGTACTGTTCGGAGCATTTGTGCACTTGCAGCCCATCATGGTTGGAATGTACATCAGTTGGACATTAAAACAACATTTCTAAATGGTGACTTGCATGAAGAAGTGTATGTTTTTCAGCCCCGTGTGCAGAAAGGGCATGAAAACCAGGTGTGCAGGTTAAAGAAGGCATTATATGGTTTAAAGCAAGCACCACGTGCTTGGTATGAGAAGATACATGCCTATCTAGTTGCACATGGTTTTGAGAACAGTCCAACTGAAAGCACTTTATATGTTAACTGTGCTAATGATGTGCTTATGATCATTGTTGTCTATGTTGAGGACATGCTGCTCACTGGTCCTATTGAGAAGCATATTGCTGATTTCAAGGCTGATTTGCATGCCTCATTTGACATGTCTGATTTGGGGCATTTGCATCACTATTTGGGCATTCAGTTTATGCAAGTTGATGGTGGAATGGATCTGTGTCAAATGAAATATATTGACACATTATTGCAGTGTTTTGGCCTTGAAGACTGTAAGCCTATTGCCACTCCTATGGAGACAGGTTTACGATTCAGTCTTCATAATGCTGGAGATGCATTTGATGCTGTTCTCTATCAGTAGGCTGTTGGATGCTTGATTTACTTATGCATCACTCGGCCAGATATTCAGTTTGTTGTCTCACAGATGAGCAGGTTTATGCATTGCCCGGGAGTCACGCATTGGAAGGCGGTTAAGCGCATCTTACGCTACTTGAGTGGTACTCAGCTACTTGGGTTGTTTTATCCCAAGGAGGGATCACTACCGCCAGATTTGCATGCTTTTTCTGCTCAGATTGGGCTGGTTGCTATGACACTCATGTGTCCACGAGTGGTTTTTGCTTCATGCTTGGTAGCTCATGTATATCTTGGTTGAGCAAGAAGCAGCCTACTGTGGCCACTTCCAATTGTGAGGCTGAGTATAGGGCAGCTTTCACAGCGACTATTGAGTGTGTGTGGCTCAGACGCCTTATGGCTGATTTGGGTGTTGGCCAGTCTTCTGCCACCACCATCTTCACTGACAGTCAAAGCGCATTGGCAGTTGTGAGGAACCCTGTGTTCCATGCTCGCACTAAGCACATTGAGGTGCATTATCACTATGTAAAGGAGAGGTTCTCTGCTGGGGAGATCAGCTTGGCATATGTGCCCACGCAAGAGAACATTGCAGACCTTTTCACGAAGGCTCTGCCTAGGGAGAAGTTTGAAGCTCTCCACAAAGCTTTGGGCTTACTTCCTTTTGTGGAGTGATTTCCACATAGCTTGGCACTTCCTTATACATGAGTGCCAGCTCCTTGTTCACCGCATCACTCCCAAGGGGGATTTGTTGATATATTTAGGTAGTGATGTGTGAACACACTAGGACCGCCGGGGCACTTTTTTCCCTCTTTAGGAGGTTTTTTTCCCTTGGCTTGTATATACGCCTATTGCCCTAATGGGCTACTTATCTTTGTACATTCTCTAGTAATACATTCAGTATTGTGTGTTTGTGCTCCAAGCTTCTTCTTCTTCCTTGTGTTGTTCGCATGCTTCCGCAGACATCTAACTCCAACACTGTGCACTTTGATCTTATAATCATTTGAATTCACATTGATTTGATGGTAAATTTGCATTTTTTAATATAGATTTGCACCAAGAAGTGTGTGCTTTTCAAGCTCATGGATTTTTCTACACAAGGAAACACAATAAGTTGTGCAGGTTAAAGAAGGCATTATATGGATTGAAGCAAGCATCACATGTTTGGTATGAAAATATTTATTCACATGGATTGAAAATATATTCCTACCAAGCATGGATTGAAAATCAATAGTTTTCACAATGGTCTTACCAACTTCCATTACAGGATAAGAGGAGTTCTTAACACATGTGACACTATTCCCTATATGGACAAGCTCAAGTGAGTTGAAGAAACTCCATTGCGAGGTGATATGTTTGGTTGCCCCACTATCAAAGTACCTAACATCTAAGTCTACTACAAACATATAAGGCTCATGAGAAGATGGTTCATAGTTGCATACAATAGTAGATGCCCATTCTTCATTATAAACAAGATTAGCATACTCTGTTTTAGGCATAGAGGCCTCTACAAAAACCATTCCATCCTCTTTCTTCTTTGCCTCTTTTGCAGCCAGTTTTGGACAACTCTTTATGACATGATCATTTCCCTTACAGTATTTGCAAAATTATTTTTTCTTTTCTATTTTCTTCTCATCTTTGTCTTCCTTCTTTGATTGTGCAAGATTACGAGATTTTCTGCTTACTAGTAGATGAGCTCCATTGACCTTTGCCCTTCATATTAGCTAGGAAATCTTGATCAGCAACATGCATAATGGACATGTTCTGCTTGGATTGATCTTCTTGCAATAAAATAGAGACTAACTCCTCAAATGCTAAGGTATTTGGATTGTCTTTCATCATCAAATGGAGAGTAGAAGCAAAAATTTAGTATGAATCTAGAAGACCATTAAGAACACTCTGCACATGTGAACTATCTCGCAAGACTTCATCAACAGAAATCAATTGTTCCTTCAAATATTTGATCTTTGTCAAAAATATTTCCATGGAATCTCCTTCATTCATATGACCACTCTCCAAATCTTTTCGGAGATAAGCAACATGAGCCGCATTTCTTGCTTGACATAAGGTTGTAAGTGTATCCCAAGCATCCTCTACTAGCTTGTAAGAGTGAATGTGAGGGATAAGGGCACATTTGGCAGACAAGGTTATCAACGCATGTGCCTGAGCATCTCTTCCATCCCAAGGAAGTTGTTCTATAGTAGATGTGACAAGAATTGTAACACAAACAGGAATTTGAAGATCATCATCTTCAACGCCATCTATATTGCCTTCCATAACTATATTTGCAAATGTAGTAGGGTAATTTTCAATACCGTGCACAATATTCCAAAATCATTTATCTACCAATACATGATGCTTCATATATGCCCACAATGGGTAATTAGTACCATCCAATCTATCCTCAACATCCAACATATGGAATACACCATCGTTTTCAGCCATGGCCACTGAATAAGATACCTTGATGAAGAAAAATGATTGTATCTCGAAAAGTTGAACATAATTACCATGTTTAGATCTGCTAAACCTATAACAGACTTCGAGATGCTTGTATTGGCAAACTAAAACCAGTATATATGTTTGGCAACAAAGGATGAAATTGCTTGCACATTCCTTGCGATAGTGCATTTGGAGGCTGAAATGAGCTGAGATCAAAATTTTGATGCCACAAAGGGAATTACTTTTGAACCCCTAATACAAGCTAGAAAAAAAAATTTATAAAGAGGGAAAAAAGTGCCCCAGAGGTCCTAAGTGTCTTCATACATATCACTACCAAAATATATCAACAATGTACACGATGCAATTGTTGATGAAAGAGCCAAAACTAATGGGGAAATCTATGCAAAAATTATTCATGAAGACTTTGAGAGAGAGTAAATTAGATGCATTTTGCCTTATCATACTCCTTTTTGGCTCTTATGGTGCTTTTTTGTGTTAATTTTATGTACAATGGTTATTTCTAGTTATTATGATCAGAATGAGATTATTTCCTTTCACAAAGCATTAAAGAAGAGCCATTGAATGGTTGCTATGCAATCAAGATTTTATGTCACTATGAAGAATGTGACTTAGGCTTTATGTCATTTTTCTCTTGACAAGAAGGCACACAGAACTAAATGGGTCTATCACATGAAACACAAGTCTAATGGTATATTTAATTGTTGTAAGGCTACAACTATAGACAAATGTTATGCGCAAGGGAATGACATGGATTTTGATTAAACATTTTGTGTCTACATGTCATAGAGTTGATTTTGTGTAGCATTTGTGCACTTTGATCTTAGAATCATTTCAAATCACATCAATTGGATGGTAAATTTGCATTTTTGAATAGAGATTTGCACCAAGAAGTGTATGCTTTTCAAGCTCATAGATTTGTCAAGAAAGGGAAAGACGATAAGTTGTGCAGGTTAAAGAAGACATTATATGGATTGAAGCAAGTATCACATGCTTGGTATGAAAATATTTATTAGCATGGATTGAAAATATATTCCTACCAAGCATGGATTGGAAATTAGCAGTAGTTAGAATGATCTAATTTCCAACTTCCATTATAGGATAAGAGGAGTTCTAAGCACATGTGACAATATTCCCTATAGCGAGAGGCTCAAGTGAACTGAAGAAATTGCACCACGAGGTGATATGTTTGGTTGCCCCACTCTCAAAGTACCTAACATCTCAGTCTACTACAAACATACATTCCTCATGAGAAGAGATAGTTGCATACAATAGTAAATGCCCATTCTTCATTCTAGACAAGATTAATAGACTCTGTTTTAGGTGTAGATGCCTTTGCAACAACCATTCTGCAATATTACAACCACCATGTGCTAGAGAGTTGGCTCCCCTCCCAACCAAATGCCTCTATATATAGCTCTCTCCAGGGGACTGCCTTCTTGGGTAGGTGGATGCTAACCATCCAAGTGTCAGCCATGTAACTGCATGTGCACCAAGTGTCCCAGTTAACTTGAGTCAACTCAAGTGGATGCTTCTAGAAGGCTCTAGAGCTCTTTGGGCAAAACACTCTTCCCATGCTCCCCATGGGGGTTGAACCCAAGACCTCCTCCTTTACATCCTTGAGACAACCACTAAGCTAAGTGGATCACTTGTTCACAAGAGCACAAGACCGCCTAGTAAGTCTCAACTCGAAAACTTTGACCATATACACAGATGATGTCCGATTTCAGATCCGTCTGAACAAGTTGGACCCTTGGATCATAGACTTACTTTATTACATTCTTCACCCCTTGAAAAAATATTTTCGTCCATGAAAATAGAGCTATATATCTACTGTAGACAACCCTTGAGACTCATGTTCTAAAACTAGAAGAACATGATTATGTTCTAGATCTGGAAGAACATGTCTCATCTCTATGGTGGCATCCCTGCCCAAATGATTCAAAACACGGTCTCGCTTTGCACTTTGATAAACTATTCAAAGTACAAAGTAGTGAATGAATAATAAGGGTGGATTTAAAAACATCCCTGGCCAATTCATAGTTTCTTGATGTGCAATCTAGGCAGAAACATGTGAATTGGGTGGATTCAAATTACTAGTCCATTTCTGGGCATGATTGGTGCATGGACTTAGTAATGAAGGCGGGATTCTTTCCCTTGCAAGGCTTTGATAACTCTTGATTCTCGTGTATTTGTTTTGGAGAACTAGAAGTTTTGGTTGTCTCAAACATCTAACTTGGATGTTTGTACAATGGTTAACTCCTTTGGGAATACAATTCTTGTGCCTTACACTAGACACTTGGTGCTTGACTTAGTCAATCAAATCCTTGGTTGAAAAGATAAACTCAAAGTCAAAGTCCAATTTTTTTCAGAAATTTATGAATTATTTGCGATTTAAAAACACTTTATCTTGAAGTGTTTCAAGAAGATCTTGGAAGTTACTTAGTTCATATCTTCTATTTCCTTGATCTTGAAGTTATCTTGAAATATCTTGAGATTCTACTTTTATCCTCCTTGAATTTAAACTTCTTCTTTGGAGTTTTAATTCCATTTAGGATCAAACTTAACTTCAAGATCCAATCTAGGACTAAAAGATAATTATCAACCCACGGTCCAATGTCCCATACCATCTTTCCTACATCAATCTGAGTATAAAATTTGGTGTTACATACCACCCTGTTTTATATTCACATTAATG
This sequence comes from Ceratopteris richardii, assembly GCA_020310875.1. Lineage (NCBI taxonomy): Eukaryota > Viridiplantae > Streptophyta > Polypodiopsida > Polypodiales > Pteridaceae > Ceratopteris > Ceratopteris richardii. The sequence continues at coordinate 44,372,185 of CM035438.1, read as the reverse complement.
TGTGGATGATACTTGTGCTAAAGTCAAAACATCTCTTGATAGAGTACCTTCTTGCTTCAATTCTTTAAAAAAATTTTAAAGTTTCCGGCATTACCTCTAACTATATTTTCTAGGTTTTGATCCCTACACATGATCATTTCATGATCTTGTGCCTTCCTTTGGGAACTTGAAAACCTTTTGATGGAATATCCATCCTTCTTTGCTAGGGTTTTCAAATGAAAACCAATCAAGTACTTTAATTTTCACAAATTCAAGTTCAATTGGTTTATCCTTGACCAATTTGTAGTGACAAGAGCTTTTAAATTCTTGTCTTTAGATTCCTTTCTTTACTGATGCTTTAGGTACCTACCTCGAACTTTATGTAGGAATCTCTCTACTGCTTCAGTCTAAGCATCTGCTCATGCTCTCTGGATTTGTACCAAAATCCCTTTAAGGATAGGCAAACATTACGTTTTACCTTCCACAAACTTAAGTACCGTCTCAAATAGTGGTTAAGTCTCAAGGATGTGAAGGAGGAGGTCTTGGGTTCAACCCCCATGGGGAGCATGGGGAGAGTGTTTTGCCCAAAGAGCTCTAGAGCCTTCTAGAAGCATCCACTTGAGTTGACTCAGGTTAATTGGGGACACTTGTTCACAAGAGCACAAGACCTCCTAGTAAGTCTCAACTCGAGATCTTTGATCATATACACGGATGACCAAACGGTGTCCGATTTTAGATCCATCTGAACCAGCCACACCCTTAGATCATAGAATTACTTTACTACACATTCTAGCCTCTTTCTTCTTTGCCTCTTTTGCAGATAGATTTTGACAACTCTTTATGACATGATCATTTCCCTTAGAGTATTTGCAAAATTATTTTTGCTTTTCTATTTTCTTCTCATCTTTGTCTTCCTTCTTCGATTGTACAGCATTATCAAATTTTTGCTTACTAGTAGATGAGCTCCAATTACCTTTTCCACTTTGAATAGCTAGGAAACTTGATCTCCAATATGCATAATGGACATGTTCTACATTGTATTGGAGGTAGACATCTGCGAAAGCACGCGAACAACACAAGGAAGAAGAAGAAGAAGCTTGGAGTTCAACACACAATACTGAATGTATTACCACTAGAATGTACAAAGATAAGTAGCCCATTAGGGCAATAGGCATATATACAAGCTGGGGGAAAAAAACCTCCTAAAGAGGGAAAAAAGTGCCTCGACGGTCCTAGTGTGTTCACACACATCACTACCTAAATATATCAACAAACGTGGGCACATATGCCAAGCTGATCTCCCCAGCAGAGAATCCCTCCCTAAGATAATGATAATGCACCTCAATGTGCTTAGTGCGAGCATGGAACACAAGGTTCCTCGCAATTGCCAATTTGCTCTGACTGTCACTGAAGATGGTGCTCGCAGAAGACTGACCAACACCCAAATCAGCCATAAGGCGTTTGAGCCACACACACTCAACAAGTGCTGTGAAAGTTTCCCTATACTCAGCCTCACAACTAGAAGTGGCCACAGTAGGCTGCTTCTTGCTCAACCAAGATATAAATGAGCTACCAAGCATGAAGCAAAAGCCACTAGTGGACACACGAGTGTCATAGCAACCAGCCCAATCAGAGTCAGAAAAAGCACTGGCGGTAGTGATCCCCCTTGGGATAAAACAACCCAAGTAGCCAAGTACCACTCAAGTAGCGAAAGATGTGCTTAACCACCTGCCAATGCTTGACTCTTGGGCAATGCATAAACCTGCTCATCTTTGAGACAACAAACTGAATATCTGACCGAGTAATGCATAAGTATATTAGGCATCCAACAGCCTGCTGATAGAGAATAGCATTAAATGCATCTCCAACATCATGAAGACTCAATCGTAAACCTCTCTCCATAGGAGTGGCAATAGGCTTACAGTCTTCAAGGCCAAAACGCTGCAATAATGTGTCAATATATTTTGTTTGACACAAAGCCATTCCTCCATCAACTTCCATAAAATGAATCCCCAAATAGTGATGCAAATGCGTTAAATCAGACATCTCAAATGAGGCATGCAAATCAGCCTTAAAATCAGCAGTATGCTTCTCAATAGGACCAGTGACCAGCATGTCATCAACATAGACAACAATGATAAGAAGCACATCATTAGCACGCTTAACATATAAGGTGATCTTAGTTGGATTGTTCTCAAAACCATGTGCAATCAGATAGGCATGTATCTTCTCATACCATGCACGTGGTGCTTGCTTTAAACCATATAATGCATTCTTTAACCTGCACATCTGGTTTTCATGCCCTTTCTGCACAAAGCCACGAGGCTAAAAAACATACACTTCTTCATGCAAGTCACCATTCAGAAATGTAGTTTTAATGTCCAACTAATGACATTCCAACCATGATGGGCTGCAAGTGCACATATGCTCCGAACAGTAGTCATACGACATGTAGGTGCAAAGGTCTCATCAAAATCAATGCTTCTTTCTTGTGCATAACCCTTTGCAACAAGCCTAGCCTTATATCTGTCAATTGTACCATCAAGTTTACGCTTCAGCTTGTATACCCACTTAGTGCCAATGGCCTTCTTCCTAGGAGGCAAGTCACATAAAGACCAAGTACCATTCTTCATTATTGCATCATATTTAGATTGCATAACAGCCATCCAATTTTTTGGATTTTGTGCTTCATCAAACGAAACAGGCTCAGTCTCATCACAGAGACTAGATGCAGCCATATCATAGCAATATGATGCAAAAGAGGCACTATGAGAGCCTGATCGAGTACGATATGACAGAGGTGCATATAATTTGTTGTCACACAAGGTCTACACCAGCCATTTTGGCATAGTTCTTGCCTACTCAATATCAGCTCTCTCATCAATAAGTGCATCATGTAAATCTGCATAAAAAATGGAATGATCTGCATCATCACATGAAACCTGCAAAGGCTGAGAAGTTGCCTCATTAGGACCAGCACTAGATTGTCCACCTAAAGTATCATACATGTCTTTGGAGCTAATATATGTCTCCTTAGTACGTGAAAGCAATGGCTGAATAGCATCTTCCATAAAAATAACATCACGGCTAACCAGAATGTGTTTAGTCTGTGGATGATACAAACGGTAGCCTTTACTTTCAGAAATGTATCCAACAAAAATACATTTTACTGCTTTATCATCCAATTTTCTACGATGTTGTTCAAGCACTAATGCATATGCCAGACAACCAAAAACACGCAGATGAGCAACAGATGGCTTGCGGTCATGGCAAGCCTCATATGGAGTGATAGACTGTAGTGCTTTAGTGGGACACCTGTTAAGTACATATGCTGACACATGACAGCCTCAAGCTAGAAACTATGTGGTAGAGCCTGACTCTTGACCGTACACCACACCATTTCCATGAGTGACCTATTCTTTCGTTCAGCAACTCCATTCATATGAGGTGTAAAACGGCACTGTACACTGGTGTTTTATCCCACATTCAACCAGAAATGCATTAAAATTAGAAGACATATATTCCCCCCCTCGATTTTAATGGAGGGTACGCATTTTACATGTTGACAGATTTTCAACCAAAACCAAAAACAGTTTGAAGCACATGAGCACTTTGGACTTTGCATTCAATGGATATACCCATGCATGCCTAGAAAAATCATCAATGAAAGTCATGAAGTAAAGATAATTTCGAAAAGAAGGTGTCTGCATAGGACCACAAACATCATTATGTACAAGCTACAATTTCTGAGTAGCCTGAACTGAACCATCTTTTGGAAAGGAAAAATGTTGCATTTTGCCCAAAATACAGCCTTCACAAACATGTTTTCCAGCTTCCTCAAGTTTGGGCAAAGAGGACACCATTTCAGATTTCTGCACACGTAGCAAACTAGCAAAATTCAGATGACCAAAGCATGCATGCCAAAGCTTTGCATGTGACATAGCCTGAGAACCATGTACTGCACATGCCAAATCATTTACAGATCTTTCATAGTCTATGAGCTTATATAGGCCATGGCATAAGATGCTAGAAGCAATAATCATGTTGCCATTTGATAGATCATGAACTGTACATATGTCATCAAAAAATTTCACAACCAAGCCAATCTTGCCTAATGCAGAAACTGATAACAAATTTTTTTTTATCCCTGGCACAAACAAAGCATCTAACAAAGTGAAAGAACTACCATCAGCAGTAGTCAAAATGATCTTACCAACTCCCATAACAAGATAAGAGGAGTTGTTGGCGCATGTAACAGTGTCCCCTGTAGGGCCAGACTCGAGTGAAGAGAAAAAACTACGCTGCGAGGTAATATGTTTGATCGCCCCACTGTCAAAGTACCAAACATCTGAGTCTACTGTAGACATGCATTGCTCATGAGAAGATGGGTCAAAATTGTAAACAGTAGTAAACGACCATTCTTCTTCCTGCACAAGATTAGCAGACTCTGTTTTTGGTGTAGAGGCCTCTGCAACAACCATTCCAGCCTCTTTCTTCTTTGCCTCTTTAGCAGCCAGGTTTATACAGTTCTTTATGATATGATCATTTCCTTTACAATACTTGCAAAACAATTTTTGCTTTTCTGATTTCTTTTCATCTTTGACTTCCCTGTTCGATTGTGCAGAATTAGCAGATTTCTGCTTATTAATTGAAGAGCTCCATTTGCCTTTGCCCTTCTAACTAGCGAGGAAATCTTGATCTAGAACACGCATAATGGACCTATTCTGTCTGCATTGATCCTCCTAAAACAAAACAGAGACTAACTCCTCAAAAGACAAGGCATTTGGATTGCCTTTCATCATCAACCGAAGAGTAGAAGCAAAACTCTGATATGAATCAAGAAGACCATTCAGAACGATCTGCACAAGTGAGCTATCTGGTATAACCTCATCAACGAAAATCAAATGTTCCTTCAATTCTTTGATCTTTGTTAGAAAACTGTCCATAGAATCACCTTCATTCATGTGCTCACTCTCCAACTGATTTCGGAGGTAAGCAACACGAGCCTCATTCCTAGCTTGGTACAATGTGGTAAGTGTATCCCAAGCATCCTCAGCTATTCTGCAAGGCATGTTTGACAGACAAAGCTATCAATGCATGTGTCTGGGCATCTCTGCCATCCCAATGAATCTGCTCTGCAGTAGGTGCAACAGAAACCACAACACGAATAGGAATATGCAGAATATCATCATCTTCGACACCTTCTGCATCAACTTCAGTACCTGTAGTTGTAACAGTTGCAGGTGTGATAGGACGTTTTTCAACACCCTGCACAATGTTCCACAGTCCTTTTACAACCAATACATGCCACATCATATAAACCCATAATGGGTAGTTTGTACCATCCAACTTATCCTCAACAGCCAACATACAGAATACATCACTGATTTCATCCATGGCCGGTGACTAAAATACCTTGATGCAAAAAATTGACTGTATCTCAAAAAGTTGAACATAACTTCCCAAACGAATTTTGCTAGACCTGTAGGAGACTTCGAGATGCTTATACGGGCAAACCAAAACTGGTATATACCTTTGGCACAAAAAGATGAAATAGCTTGCACAAGCACTATGATAGTGCATTCGGAGGCCGAAACGAGCTCAGATCGCGATTTCGGCACCACAAAGCGAAGCCTTTTTTATCTTGGAAACATGCTGAGTATGCTCACCAAAATTCGTGTGATTCTAAGACTGCAACCAGAGGAGTGTCGATGACGCCCTAGATGAAGTGGCGGCTTGCTCTGATACCAATTGTTGGAGTTATACGTCTGCGGAAGCACGACACAAGGAAGAACAAGAAGAAGCTTGGAGCTCAACACACAATACTGAATGTATTACCACTAGAATGTACAAAGATAAGTAGCCCGTTAGGGCAATAGGTACCTCCTAAAGAGGGGAAAAAGTGCCCCCGCGGTGCTCGTGTGTTCACACACATCACTGCCTAAATATATCAACACTTGGACTGATCTTCCTGCAATAAAATAGAGACTAACTCCTCAAATGTTAAGGCATTTGGATTTCCTTTCATCATCAAATGAAGAGTAGAAGCAAAATAATGGTGTGAATCTGGAAGACCATTAAGAACAGTCTGCACAAGTGAACTATCTAACAAGAATTCATCAGCAAAAATCAATTGCTCCTTCAAATATTTTATCTTTGTCAAAAATATGTCCATGGAGTCTCCTTCATTCATGTGCTCACTCTCCAACTCTTTTTAGAGGTAAGCAACACAAGCCTTATTTCTTGCTTGGCATAAGGTTATAAGTGTATCTCAAGCAGCCTTTGCTATCTTGCAAGAGTGATTGTGAAGGATAATGGCACGTTTGGTAGACAAGGCTATCAATGCATGTGCCTCACCATCTCTTCCATCCCAATGAAGTTGCTCTATAGTAGGTGTAACAAGAACTATAACACAAACAAGAATATGAAGATCATCATCTTCAATGCCATCTGCATCACCTTTAGTAACTATATTTGCAGGTGTAGTAGGGCATTTTTCAATACCCTACACAATATTCCACAATCATTTTGCTACCAATACATGATGCATCATATATGCCCACAATTAGTACCATCCAATTATCCTCAACATCCAACATATGGAATACATCATTGCTTTTAGTTATGGCCACTTAATAAAATACCTTGATGATGATTGTATCTTGAAAAGTTGAACATAATTACCATGTTGAGATATGCTAAACCTATAAAAAACTTCGAAGCGCTTGTATTGGTGAACCGAAATGAGTATATATTTTTGGCACAACAGGATGAACTTTCCTGCATGGTCACTACGCTAGTTCATTCGGAGGCGGAAATGAGCTCAGATCAAAATTTTCATGCCACATACCAAAGTAGTTTTGAACTCCTAATTGCCTTGAATATGCTCACCAATTTTCATATGATTCTAGGACTTTGACTAGAGGGGTGTCAAGGACATGCTAGATGAAGCGGCGACGTGCTTTGATATGAACTGTTGGAGTTTGAGGTCTGGAGAAGCATGCGAACAACCAAAGGAAGAAGAAGAAGCTTGGATCACAACACTCAATACTAAATGTATTACCAAGTGTTCTTATCAACATAAGGATCCTTTTACAAGGTAATGCAATTCATGAATAACTTGACCATTTTTGTGGAGGCTTATATGCATATTATCTATGCATGAAAAAAACACCTGTTTCTTGAAATAGACCTTAATGTTCACCATTGGAGTTTGCATTAGAGTCCAAGACTCCTACATTGTGAGATATAGGGGGCCTCTTGTGTACTATGCTAATTCATTTCACAAAAGTGAGTGGGACTAATCACACAAGTTTGTACTTTTTCAAAGAAAAAGCTTTGGTCGTAGATATCTCAATGGACACTCATAAAGAGCATTTGCACATGATTCTAAAGACTCCATCATATGAGAGTATCCTTCTAGTTAGGTATGAAAAATGTATGTACAAAAATCAAGCTAAAGAGGGAGGCAATGAGTTGTATAGAAGAAAAAAGAACCAACCCTCCTTAACAAGCCACTCTCACACTCATTTTACAAGAGGATGAAGAGTTGTGAAAGAAGCCCTGTTTTAGACCCTCACAAGCTTTCATGATATGAGGGAATAATATGGGACTCAAATGGCTTGGCCACCCAAGGATGAGAGCTTTAGGATTCTTCTTTATAACAACCCTACCCCTATTTTGATTGTAATTTTTTTTAGGGAGTTGGATCTTTGATTTACTCTTTCTATAAAATTTGCAAATGTTTTTAGGGAATTGGATCTTTGATTTAATTGTTCTATTTTCATTGTAGTTTTTTTTAGAGGGTTGGATGATACTCGATCTTCAAATGGTTTGATCCTCTGAATGATTGATCTAGGTATAACAGTCAAGACAAAATAAAAGAAAGGTATTCTCTTTTTTTAAATGGCCGAAGCCTACTCCCCCGAGCTTTAACTTTGAAAGTGCAACTATACAAGTGAATGGGCATAGTTCACATGGGACCCCCCGTATCTTACAAAGAAGGGGTTAGGCAGGGTGACAACTCGATTACAATTGGTTTTAATTGGCCAAAGCCATTACATGTCCAACTTGGGGGTTGAACCCTGGACCTTCACCTCAAGAGGCTAGAGCCAGACCAATTCCCCTATAGGACGTGGACAAGAAATGTGTTCTTACTTAGTTACGTGAGCTTTCTTTTTAATGGAAGAAAGAAAAGAGGTTTTTCACAACACACACATAGAAATCCCCTCTATCTCTCTCACTTTCAGGGACTCATGTTGACTTGTGAGCAAATCTTGAAGTCTATGGAGATCCCCTCTATCTCTCTCACTTTCAGAGACTCACGTTGAGTTGTGAACAAATCTTGAAGTTATAGAGAGGTCCAAGGTGTTACGACCACACCTCTCTTCATTGACATTTCAATTATGATTACTTTCTCCATTAATGCAAAAAAAGGGATAAAAAAAATGTGCGTGAAGTTGTCTCACTTGTGAAGAAGTTGAAAAAAATAGTTGTCTCGCTTGTTGTGAACATACTTGAAAAAAGTAAGAACCTTTTCTTCGGTCAATGCTTGCCTGACTTGTCAACAAGATTATCTATTTTCATGTTCCGAAGCTCTGATATGTTTACGTGGACACTCGTGCGTCCTAGTCCATGGCGCTTTGCATGGCAACTTCATATACTTCCTGCGTTAATTCGCTCAGGGAGACTGCGAGGAATCCCCTCTTTCATCGCAGCTCGCAGCTTCCTTCTTATGTTTCCGTCGCGTCAACTTCGTCTGATTTCACGAGGGGCAGCTATTGCTGCATACCCTGTCAGCCCTATTCTAATGCTCTTGAGGTAACACGCGTCACGGGTCTCAATGTTTACGCAGCTCAGAGCATATATGATTTCACTGTTAAGGTATTTATCTCCATTTTCAGGCTTCTTCAACTTCTTATATCAATGTGATACGTGTATGAGCTTCATGTATTTCTCAGCATGAATACGCTTTTAAATGCATTTAAGGTAAAATATTTGTTGGGTTTCTGTCTTTTAACATGCATTCATTCTTATCTCTACATCTAATATTGGGTACTGATGGCGTTAGTTGGATACCATGGTGTTTGGTCGAGTGCTATGCACAATGAAGCCGTGAGTGCTATCCACAAGAGAGGTTGAAGGGGTTGCACACTTTGAGGATGAGGATGAGGATGCGGTCGAGGGGCCTTCCAAGAAGACCTGTGAGGAAGGAGATAAAATAAGAGAGGGTCAAGGGGTGTATACTATGAGGGGCCTTCCAAGGAGATATGTGTGAAAGGAGAGATAATCATTCCAAGATGAGCATGGAATTGTTGAAAGCACTTTTCACAAGAGACATTTGACTTGGAGCATATGGAGAAGAGGGAGAAGAAGCGCACGACTGTTGGTGCTTTTCTTCCAAGCCTATGGGTCCAATACAAGCATTACAAGAACCTCATAGAATTCGGTTTGACTAAGAGAACTGAACAAGATTACAACGAGGGACCATGTTGGCATCACAATGATTGTGTAGTCTAAAGGGGGGGAGGGATTGCAATCAATCATCTGGCCTCACCAACCCCTCTGTCCGAACAAGTTATGATGGAAGTTGTTCCATTCGAAATAACTGGAAAGCTGTCCGGTTGTGCCGATGGCTATCAAACACCACCGAGAGAAAGAACCCGAAGTTTCTCCTTTCACCGCTTTTGGACATTTGGATGAGAGCATCCCCATTTAGGAGCAGAGGAAATTAATTCGTGGTATTCCGAACCACTTGTAGTTTTCCCTACATATAATTTGGAAACATCGCAAGCCACTGAAATTCTGTTCGGTAACCATGCAAAATTGTTTTCTTCTAGTTCAGAGTCTAAAGAAATCCTTGATGCCTTTGGCCAGTTTAATCTGAGCGATATGGCAACAAAGGATATGATATTGAGAAGAGCATTTCCGGTGAGTACGAATTATGCTAAGTTTGGAGGTTTCCGAGGGGATGATTGAGATGCTCATGTTTGGACTTTTGAAATTAATTATGGAGTAATGACAAATGCTCTGGGTGATGATCAATACAAGGTCAGAGTATTTTAGTCTATTCGTGCAATCCGAGATGCATTCCTGCACATGTTTCAAAAGAAAAAGACTCTTGCATAAATTTTTGATTTCCTACATAATCACAAGCAAAAACTGCAACACTCGGTGCACGAGTATACAACAGTACTTAAAACACATTGAAGGCAAATTCCAATAGATAATGCTCTTCCAACCGAAGTCACAATGCAAGGACTTCTTCTCGAGTTGAGGAAAATTATGATTATGTGATGTATTGGTGATATGACTTTAGAATATGTGTTGGATATGACACTACAACTAGAGCATAAAGTTGGAGGATTTGCAGAGGATTTGGACTAGCGATCTAAGATAGTTCAAAACGATTTGATGATACAGGTGTTTTGCACCAAGTGCAAAAATGCAGGTCACACAGAAGCAACATGTGCATTAAACCAATTGTATTGTGCTATTTGCCAATGTGCCAATCATACTACATAGAGCTTCTTGGACAATGCAAAGACACATAGCAGGCCTGCAGTCAATGCTAGGCCTGAAGTCGATGCTATTATACAAGATCCTGCTAGTGCTGTCATATAGGATCTTGCTGAATCCTCTGCGAGTTACATTCCACTCATCAGAGGACTCCTCACTACCACAATTATTCAGAGTACAGACCCTATCCCAATCAAAGCTTCAGCAATAATTGATGGTCATTCATGACAAACAATCCAGCTTTGTAGGGAATGCCCATGCATTGTCATTTTTGCGGAGAACTGGGGCATATACAGAGGAATAACAAAGAAGCTCTGGAATATGTTAAAAGGAAGAAGGAGCATCAAGGTCTTATGGCAAACATGGTAATCATCACTTGATCAGAAGTGAAGTCGATGGATGTACAAACAAGGTCAGGAATGGTACTTCAGCCTTGAGCTGCAATTTTTGAACCAGGGATTAAGGAGAAGTAATGCATAGCTTCCAAGGTGGTCAAAATGGGCCTAACAAGCATATCCGATATTTGTACCACCAACACCCATCGCTGAATACGGTTCCACTAGTTCTAATCCATCTATTCCGGTGCCACAACACAACATCCAAGACAATGCAGATGTAAACCAACCAACTGATTTCAGAGTTTGGGATCTTCTCTTAGAGGCTCCGATCACTTTGCCACTAGGAAAGTTGTTGACATTGATGCATGGGTTTCGTCAACAATTAGTCCATCATCTTCACGCTGATTTGCCCTCAAAAGCCACTATATTGCAATCGTCGAACCCGAATGAGACACAACGGTGGACCTGATTGCCACCACTTTCCATAGGTTGTAGAACCTGTAAATATGGTGGATGCCTCACTGAGGATGAGGAAACTGCTTTCTTGGAAGCAAGTAAATATCTCCTATCCTTAGCAATGACTAACTTTCAAAGTATTTTTTATCGGAAGGCATCGAGTGCCTGCACGATTACCTTGATTGTGGAGGAACAAGAATAAATTCTGGAGAAATACCGTATTCCGACCTCAGAGAAAGAACGTTGGACACGTGCTCGAGAGTCATACTATCACTTATGACCTAGGACAGAAGGATGCCGCACGTCTTGTTCAAATCTGCAAACTTAAGTGTGAAAAGTTTCGTAAAAAATTGATCTACCTCCTCAAACAATTTACTGATGTTTTCACCAGGGGTTGTAAGTACATGAAGGGCCTTGATCCAAGAATTTATCAGGATAGAGTAATTTTAAAATCCGATGTTTGCAAGATTACGACCACCACGTGCTAGAGAGATGACTCTCCTCCCAACCAAATGCCTCTATATATAGCTCTCTCCCGAGGACTGCCTTCCTTGGCAGGTGGATACTAACCATTCATGTGTAAGCCATGTAACTGCATGTATGCCAAGTGTCCCAGTTAACCAGAGTTAACTCAAGTGGATGCTTCTAGAAGGCTCTAGATCTCTTTGGGCAAAATACTTTTCCCATGTACCCATGGGGATTGAACCCAAGACCTCCTCCTTCACACCCATGAGACTTAACCACTAGGCTAAGTGGATCACTTGATTACAAGAGTAAATGACCTTCTAGTAAGTCTAGACTTGAGATCTTTGGTCACACATACGGATGACCAAACGATGTCGGATTTTAGATCCGTCTGAACCGACCGGACCCTTAGGTCATAGACTTACTTTATTACATTCTTCCCCTCTTGGAAAATATTTTCATCCTCGAAAATAGAGCTATACACATATTGTAGGCAACCCCCGAGCCTCATGTTCTAAAGCTGGAAGAACATGGTCATGTTCTAAAACTGGAAGAACATGTCTCATTGGTAGCATCCCTGCCCAAATGATTCAAAACATTGTCTCGCTTTGCACTTTGATAAACTGGTCAAAGTACAAAGTATTGAATGAATAATAAGGGTGGATTTAAAACATCCCTAGCCAATTCAAAGTTTCTCGATGTGCGATCTAGGCACAAACATGTGAACTGGATGGATTCAAATCACTAGTCCATTTCTGGGCATGACTGGTGCATGGACTTAGTAACGAAGGCGGGATTCTTATCCCTCGCAAGACTTTGAGAACTCTTGATTCACTTGAATTTGGTTTAGAAAACTTGAAGTTTGGTTGTCCCAAACAGTTGAGAAATTCCTAGCTTCTCTATTCTAGAGTATATTGGACTCTAGGAAATCATTTATGCTATAACTTAAAGTAAACTCAAATGAATAAGTCAATCTTGAACTCGTCATCTTTCGATGTTTGAAAAGGTTCATGTATAAAACATCTATCTAGGATGTTTAATTTAGTTACCTAGTTCTATTTGGCTATCCCTTGACTTTTATGATACCATATTTGAGTCAAATCCAAAAGATTCAGAAATCGGAAAGAAAGAACTAAAAATCTGTTCAACCAATTCAAACTTCGGAAATTCGTAAACTTGCTATGAGTCAAAGTCTAGATGACTTAGGACTTTAACTTCTCAAAGAACTGTTTCAACAGGGTATTGAAGCATTTTTTCTATCTTTAAGAGCAATAAGCTGGAGTCTCAAAAAGATTTAAAGCAAATCGAAAACATCATCCAACCACAAGATACTAGTGAGGTAACCAATTCAGTGTGTCGACCCTCTGAGGTTTTGTTGATGAGTTTTGTATTCAAATAATGCTTCACTTGAGACTAAGTTCATGTCATATTCAGTCATTCTGACTCCTTATTGGGAATGCAATTCTTGTGCATTTCTTTGAGTCAAAAGGTTTGAATTTTTTCCAAGTTACACATGGAACTTGATGCTTAACTTAGTCAGTCTATCCCTTAGTTGAAACTATCATTTTAATGTCAAAGTCCTACTCTTTCAGAAATTTATCAAATATTTCTAAATCATCAACACTTTAGCTTGAAATATTTCACGAAGATCTTGGAAGCTACTCACTTCATATCTTCATTCATACTTGATCTTGAAGTATTTGTTGGAAATTAGGTAAACCCATAACTTAATTCCACAGGTCCCATAGGTCCAGGATCTACAACATAGATTCTAGTATCTTCCAAAATTGACAAACATGAACATACCACACTTAATCATACAATGATGAGACATAGATAGAGAGAGATTAGACAACATGTTCAAAGTGTTACGTAAGCCATTGCTTACTCACACCATCATATATACAAATGTCAATTTACAATGTGGGAGTCAAAATCTCAACCACTTTACGTGAACAGAAATAGATGGAAGAGTGTATGTACAGAAACTACAAGAATATTCAGATGTAGAGACGGAAATCTGAATATGTATGAGATGTATGACCTGAAAGGTTGTAGAAGAGTGAATATGAGTGACAAAAAGAGGAAAGGTCAGTTTGAAACTGATATTCGGCAAACCCTAATCATAATTTAGGCTATGGAGGACCATAAATCAGATGTGTGTGTGAAAGGTCACATACTTACAGACTTAGCATAGAATGCTAACATGTTGCTGACAGAAATCCTCGTACTCATACGGAAACACCTTCTCTAACACCTCATCTGAATGCATGTAGCATGAATGTATTGATTCTCCTTTATGGATGCCACTGCCTCCATGTATGCCGAATAGGACTCCTCCAGATATGGATGCCACTGCCTCCATAAGCTCCAAGTAGTACCTATGTGCATAAAGAGAATATGTACCTCAATAATTAACATAAGATGCAATCTTATGTTAAGCTCTATCCAATATCTTTGAAGTACACCAAAATCTTCATGTAGAAGACAATCTTCAAATACATAATGTAGATGGCTGATCCAAACCACCAAGCTGCTGAAGAGTAAGTCTTCTCCACAAACAAGAGTGTAAGCACACTCTTCTCCAAGAACTCCATGGCTGCACCTCAACATAGCTTCACAAAGTGCATCATGGCTGTCCCATGAGTGCAAGAGCACTACCTCCTCAAAGAGGGACCAAACCTCCTCAAAGAGGGACCAAAGTTGGCGTTGGCTTGTGTTGGGATGTTCTAAAAAGTGACCTCACTGCTCTCTTATATAGGTTTTAAAGCTCCATGCGAAGAACTCACTAAAAAGCGCTTTATTTTAATGGCACCTCTTTTTAAATTACTTTCGCTTTATTTTAATCTAATCGTTAAAAATTGCTTCTGGCTTGCTTTTTCACACTTCTGACCACCTGATGAATGAACTGATTACATTTTCATGACCTCCAAGCTTAGAGCTATCAAATGAGGTAAAAACCCTAAATCAACAGAAAATTTGGGTTAGGGTTTTCTCCCAAATCTGATCTTTGATGACTTCATGTCATATACCATTAGAAAGCTCTCTTCAAGCTCTACAAGATAGGCTCATAAAAATTTTACCCAAATTTTTGTGCCAAAAATGACTAAGTACCAACTTTAGGGTTTTTGCCCTAATAGGATTTTGGACTGATGTGACATTGTTTTCCAACAATCCCCCTGCAATGTTATATTGGTACAAACTGAACTGGATATGAAACTTCATTCATCTGCAAACTGACATAAGCTTGAAACTTGTCCTCCAGAAATGACCTTCAATCTTTTCTTCAAAAGTCTTCTTCAAAACTGAATTTGAACTTCTTCAAACTTCAAAAATCTGAATTTGCTGAATATGAACCTTAATAGCTGAGAAAATATGCAAACTAGATATCCAATACTGTTAGCATACATCAAGCAATCACTGCTTGACAACATATGTAGCATGACTTGTCTCTGAATCTGCTATCTCTTATCTTCTCAAAGGTGTAAGCATACACTAGGATTCATTTATTTGCATATACTTTACAAAAGGTTTCTCAACGTACTTGTGCTGTGTCATGTAAATACACTAAACAAAATCAGAAAGTGAATCCATCCTGGGACTTGTGACTGACAACTCACAACTCACAACTCAGTGTATTATGAACACTAGCTGGTTCATCTTTGACTATACTCAACTCAACTCATGAGAGTCTCACCAAAATTTCATAATTATGATGTCATCTTGTTTTCATCTTTGTTCTATCGGTAAGTCCTTCATACCTGTTTCCTTGAGAGTATGGTATAATCATATATGTGCGCACCTCATAAGTAACATACCTCTCTAAAATATCAAGCTTCTCTTCGATAGAACTCTGGAACTTTCTCCCGAACAGGAACACCTAACAGTAACTTTCTCCATACATTCTCATTCTTCCTTCTTCTTTCAAAGCTGGAACATAAAGAGAAACTGACAAAGGAAATATAGGAATCCCTATAGGTATGATTCTACATCCTTTCATATATGGCTGAAAATAAGTCTTCATGTTTCATCACCCCCCTGGATGATTTAACACTAGTATCCAAATTCCTTTAAAGTAAATCAGACTTTATGAAAATTTTGACGTCTTCCTTCTTTCAATAAATCTGATCTTCAGTGATCAGTACTTGTATTTGAAAACAAAATATCTCAACCCTTTTATTAGCACTGTACACATGCCAATAGCTTTCCCTTTCATTCTTCAGCTTTCCAAAATCTAGAATAAGGTTAGCTGATCCTATCATAACAAACCTTTCTGAAAGCATTCTAGGATTCATAATCTTCTACAACATAACAAGTACCTTCTTCTATTTCTCTGCAACACTAATGTGATAGAATCTGAATCTTTGACTTACTTCTTCCAATGTTAAGAATTTTACAAACAAAGGATAGACATTGACTCAAAAATACTCAAGAATATTTAAGATCATACAAGATCTCTCAAGATCTTACAAGATCTCTCCAACAAAATAGCTGTGTAGAATCTGCTCTCATCAAACCTTCACGATTGAATATTTGATTTGCAACCTGAATGTCTCTAAGTATCCATGCTTCTTACATAAAGTTGTAAAGCTTTTCTTCAACTAGATCCTTTCCAAGAATTTGAAACTCCTACCGGAACATAAGTGGACAAACTCTCACCTTGAGAACTCCAAAAGCTGCAAGTTGATACTTCATATCTTCATATTCTTCTCGGGTGAAATGTGATAGTGTTTGCTTGACTTTCTTTTGGCTAACTCCACTTATCAATCAAGTGATAGGATCTGATGGAACACCTTTCTGAATACAAGCATGTATCCAAAAGTCAAGACAATCATAGAAAGTAGATTCTCCATTTGACAGGTACATCAAAAAATCTGAATTTTTTTGAAAATATTGAATTTTCTGAATTTTTTGAAAATACTAAAATTTTGATTTTTTCTGAAAATATTGAAATTCTGAAAATACTGAATTGTCATCTTGAAAAAACTCTGAATTTTTTGAGTATACTGAATATGAGGTAACTTTTCCAAACTCAGAAAAACCTCACTCCAAGTCTCCAAGATTTGCTACAAATACTCTTTTACCTCAAGAGTTAGGTAAAGAAGAAATATACTTCTCTGCAACTTGTCATATACCAAGTAGCTCTGAATTGACGCTCCAAGAATTCTTTGAGGGAATATATAAGCTGCCTACTCAAAATCTTCAACTTGTACATAACTCATACACATATGAGTCAAAACATATAAGCTGTCTTAGATATCTGCAGCTTTTCTTTCTCTCAATGCAATTCTTTGTCCAAACCTACTAAAACATGACCAAGTATAATGCAAAACAAGAAACTTCTTCTTCTTTAAACTATCTTCTTCACACAAGATGTTCTCGTAGACTTGTCTTTGGATGTAGAGGATAAAAGTAGAAAAAGTATATGGAAAATATAAGAGAAAAAGGAAGTTTTACTTTCCCTTTGGAATTGTTGGACTTTTTTCTTCTCCATCTTTCTTCCACCTGATGATGTTAACATCTTTAAACTTCTCTTCCATACCTTTTGTTCTCTTCATTTTGAAGTAGCAAGCACTCTTAACTTCTTCAAATGAATTTTTCTCTTCTTCTAGTGCTTAAGAGTAAGAGATAAAACAAACATGATATATAAATGGAAGTGAATATAGAAGATAAAACATGCTTCTACCATCTTAGCTCCATCTCCTCATATGCTGAATACTGAATTACCTCTCTAGGTACAAACTTTGATCAACAAAACTTTCAACCCTGTGTTGGCTGAAAACAAAACTAATCTAATCTTCAAATTTGTCTTCTTAGATGAGCTTTCTTGCCATGAAAGAGATCTATCAAAACTATCAAGAACAACCTCTAGATACCTGTTTTGATGTAGCTAATGCTTTAACTTTCAAAGGAATGAAAGTGTATAAAAGCACTTCTTGAATCCTTCAAATCTCTTCAACTGCTCTTCTAAGATATGACATGCAAATGACAATTTGATAGTAGAAACTAATACCTGTGATTTGATGTTGATATGGTTATTTCATCTTCTCTAAACCATTGTTTTTCCTTGAATTTGAAGTAGCCTTCTCTTCATCAAGTCTTGGTCTTCATGCAATACTTCTGTAAAGTATCTTTACTCTTCAAAAGTATTTGGCTGCTAACATATCATCAGCTTTATACTCCAGATTGATACATAAACATGTGATTGAATTGTCTAATTCTCAAATCTCTACTGATCTAGATTAAGTGTGTATGTCATATGTCAAATATTAGAAGATGCTCTGAAACCATATGTTGTAAACTTGAGAGCTTTGATACCAAATGTTGGAAATTAGGTAGGCCCATAACTTAATTCCACAGGTCCCATAGGTCGAGGATCTACAACATAGATTCTAGTATCTTCCAAAATTGACAAACATGAACATACCACACTTAATCATACAATGATGAGACAAAGATAGAGAGAGATTAGACAACATGTTCAAAGTGTTACGTAAGCCATTGCTTACTCACACCATCATAAATACAAATGTCAATTTACAATGTGGGAGTCAAAATCTAAACCACTCTATGTGAACAGAAATAGATGGAAGAGTGTATGTACAGAATTTACAAGATTATTCAGATGTAGAGACTGAAATCTGAATATGTATGAGATGTATGACCTGATAGGTTGTAGAAGAGTGAATATGAGTGACAGAAAGAGGAAAGATCAGTTTGAAACTGATATTCAGCAAACGCTAATCTGAATTTAGGCTATGGAAGACCCTAAATCAGATGTGTGTGTGAAAGATCACATACTTACAGACTTAGCATAGAATGTTAACATGTTGCTGACAAAAATCCTCATACTCATACGAAAACACCTTCTCTAACACCTCATCTGAATGCATGTAGCATGCATGTACTGATTCTCCTTTATGGATGCCACTGCCTCCATGTATGCCAAATAGGACGACTCCAAATATGGATGCCACTGCCTCCATAAGCTCCAAGTAGTACCTGTGTGCATAAGAGAATATGTACGTGAACAATTAACATAAGATGCAATCTTATGTTAAGTTCCATCCAATGTCTTTGAAGTACACCAAAATCTTCATGTAGAAGACAATCTTCAAATACATAATGTAGATGGCTGTTCCAAACCACCAAGCTGCGAATGAGTAAGTCTTCTCTACAAACAAGAGTGTGAGCACACTCTTCTCCAAGAACTCCATGGCTGCTCCTCAACATAGCTTCACAAAGTGCACCATGGCTGTCCCATGAGTGCAAGAGCACTACCTCCTCAAAGAGGGACCAAAGCTGGCATTGGCTTGTGTTTGGATGTTCTAAAAAGTGACCTCAATGCTCTCTTATATAGGTTTTAAAGCTCCATGCGAAAAACTCACTAAAAAGCGCTTTATTTTAATCTCATCGTTTTTTAAATTGCTTTTGCTTTATTTTAATTTAATCGTTAAAAAGTGCTTCTGGCTTGCTTTTTCACACTTTTGACCACCTGATGAATGAACTGATTACATTTTCATGACCTCCAAGCTGAGAGCTATCAAATGAGGTAAAAACCCTAAATCAGCTGAAAATTAGGGTTATGGTTTTCTCCCAAATCTGATCTTTGATGACTGAATGTCATATACCATTAAAGCTCTCTTGAAGCTCTACAAGATAGGCTCATAAAAATTTTACCCAAATTTTTGTGCCAAAAATGACTAAGTACCGAATTAGGGTTTCTGCTCTAATAGGATTTTGAACTGATATGACATCGTTTTCCAACTGTATCTTGAGATCATACTTTTATCCTCCTTGAATTCAAACTTCTCCTTTGAAGTCTTTAATTCCCTTGAGGATCAAATCTAACTTCAAGATTTTTTTTAGGACTAAAAGATAATCATCGTCCGATGTCCCATACCATCTTTCCTACATCAATCTAAGTATAAAATTTGGTGTCCCATACCACTCTGTTTTATACTCACATTAATGTGTGCGTGAATCCTAAAGTCTAAACATCTCTTGACGGAGAACCTTCTCACGTCAATTCTTGACAAGAATTTTGAAGTTTCAGGCATTACCTCTAACTAGATTTTCTAAGTTTCGATCCCTTCACATGATCGTTTCATGATCTTGTGCTTTCCTTTGGGAACTTGAAAACCTTTTGATGGAACATCCATCCTTCTTTGCTAGGGTTTTCAAATGAAAACCAATCAGAATCCCAAATACTTGAATTTTCACAAATTCAAGTTCAATTGGTTTATTCTTGACCAATTTGTAGTGACAAGAGCTTTTGACTTCTTGTCTTTAGATTCCTTTCTTACTGATGCTTTAGGTACCTATCCTTGCCAGGACTTTACAGGAATCTCTCTACTCCATAAGTCTTAAGCATCCACTCATGCTTTCTAGATTTGTACCAAAATCCCTTTAAGGATAGGCAAACATTATGTTTTACCTTCCACGGACTGAAGTACCGTCTTCACGGTTGCAGACGACATTCTTAGAATTCCTTCACTCTGTTCAGACTTGGAAGAGCTTACTCCTTTCACAATTTTCCATTGGATAAATGGAACCTGAGAGAATAATTCCGAAAAGGAATTTTATTTCCAATACTTGGGCAATCTACAGAGTAGTTCCAATCGAACATTCTTGGATAATCATGGCCAAGCTTGATCAAGTCTAGTTGATCTTGCGACTAAAATAAAGATTTAGTCTTTATATTTGAGATCTCCTGAACTATCTAAAGCTTCTTTGCTTACCTGCAGGATTTTAGAGATCTTTCCCTCAACTTAAGTCCAAGCATACACTGATGCTTCTCAGATTCCAAAGCTAAGAATCTTTGATACACCTTTAGGTTATATCAATATTTGGACTTAAGTACCAAGACTAGTGGTTTGGGAATTGTTGGGAACTACTTGCTATTAAACTGACTTTAAAGATTCCAGTCTCACATAGTGGGAGATTTTTCTTTCAAGAACTTTAGATTTCTGTCAAGGAATGAGGTAATACTAAGCTAATGATTCATCTTGGAATCTTTTGCATTCCAGTCCAATGATTCATCTTGGAATCTTTTTCTTTCCAGTCCAATGATTCATCTTGGAATCTTTTTCTTTACTGGAATAATCTTCAAAAGAAATTCTTGAATTTTGGACAAGATCAAGACTTAAGGCTTTATTGCTTGTCCAAAAGATATTCCTTTTTAACCAATGAATTAGTTAACCAGACTATTTTATTTTATTGGTTTATCTTTAGGAAGTAGCTTAATTCCCAAAGATTACTTTGACGTACTTTTAGGAAAATATCTTGATTTCCAAAGATTACTTGGGGTTTCTTCTTTAAGCTCTAATTAGCTTAAACAAAACCAAGCATAATTTTCTAATCCTTAGAGAAGTGCTTAATAAAGTTTCCATGCTTTTTGAAAACTTTGCATCTCGACCAAAGATGCATTCATGGAACCTAGCATCCAACTATTGAACACTAAAGTTCACGTGATGCTAAAGTTTATTTAACTCTTTGAGGTTCATCACTCGTCAGGATGAAATCAAAGAAAAAACTTCCAAAGTTCCATGATTTTTTCAAATTTGGAACATATCAACTATTCTTTGAACTTGAAAGTTCAATGGATTTAAGTTCCATTTGATTTTATTTGATTCTTATCATGTCTTGGGATAGAATCAGATAAAACTACCAAAGGAAACTCTATCAACCTACTTGGATACATGATTTCTTAAATCCAAGCTAACGATTACATCTAAACTTGTCGTTAGGATTCTCTAAGTTTTTCCCTAAACCTAGAGTCATCATGGAATTTTTCAAGGAGTCCTATTTTCTTGTCATTCCCATGAGCAAGAAAATTGAATACTTGACTTTCGAAGGGCCTACTTTTCCTAATCAAGACTTCTAATTTGTGATACTTAGGTATCACGTTTGGGAAAAACAAACTAGCTACTTGAGTTGCATGGCAGCCAAGAGCCTTGCAACTACCTAGTTTGCTATTTTCCTAGCTATCTAAGTCGAGTTAGAAAAAAGAGGTAACAAAAGTATAAATATTCAATTACTTAACCAACAATCATGCATATGCAAATGCCTGTTCTTGCATGCAAATGCATGTGAGTGCATGCATGTATTTGCATTCTCCTTTCATGCACCAAACTTAAATCAAGCAATTCTCCTTTCCCTAAACCTAGAGTCATCATGGAATTTTTCAAGGAGTCCTATTTTCTTGTCATTCCCATGAGCAAGAAAATTGAATACTTGACTTTCGAAGGGCCTACTTTTCCTAATCAAGACTTCTAATTTGTGATACTTAGGTATCACGTTTGGGAAAAACAAACTAGCTACTTGAGTTGCATGGAAGCCAAGAGCCTTGCAACTACCTAGTTTGCTATTTTCCTAGCTATCTAAGTCGAGTTAGAAAAAAGAGGTAACAAAAGTATAAATATTCAATTACTTAACCAACAATCATGCATATGCAAATGCCTGTTCTTGCATGCAAATGCATGTGAGTGCATGCATGTATTTGCATTCTCCTTTCATGCACCAAACTTAAATCAAGCAATTCTTGAGCTTGAACATGCATGTTCCTAATCATCCATGCAAAAGCATTCTACTTGCTAGCGGTTTTAAAAAGATATAACCATTCACGTGCATAAACTTGAGTACTAACTATCTTTTTCAAGCAAGAAGAAAACATGTTTTGTGCATGAAAACATTCTTTGAAAAGGAGAAATGCACCAACATTCTTTCGTAGATGCATACCTATGCTTAACAAACATTTCAATATGTTTATGCTTTTCCATTTCAATAGTTTATTCTGTCCCATTTAGCTTTTATTAATTTGCATCATTTTAATAAAATGCATCCTATATGAAAGCATGGAGAAAAACAAATATTGAAATGAAAACATAACTTGGAAAATACTTATCTCCCCATCAAGCTTTGTCCTTCATTTGATCCTCAAGAAGAGCGATTCTTCATCTTTTGGTCCATGAGGAAAACTACATACTCTTCCTTGAAGACCGTTGCTTCCTCTTGTTTTCTTCTTTAAAGAAATGAAGCCTTCATGCTTGTCTGAATCCATCCTTTGACTTCAGATGCCATGTGGATGATCAAGCTTGAAATTACAAAATTCAGGACCGATCTCAGCACTTGGGTTCGGCTTGGAATCGGGTTCGGCTCGGAATGGAAGCCAACTCAAGAGGATATTCAAAAACAAAAGTTCTTGGCTTGGGATTAGCTGAGCATCTAGAAAATAAAATAATAGATGATATGGAAGAATATCATCGAGAGCTCTTTACTTTAGCGGCTAAAGCACTCCACTTAGAATCCGAGGGATCTGGGATCGATCCCGTTTCTTACAAAATACCAAACCTTATTTGCCTTTGTTGATCTAGGCTTGTGCAAAGAATATAGTTATTCATCGAGAAGCACTCGGACGTCAACAAGAACTGACCGAGTGGTTTAGGTCGACAGCTCGACTTGTAGAGGTCGTGTGTTCGGTTCCCGCGTCATGCATAGCATAACTAAAATATCAAGTGTAACAAGCTTCTTGTAGCAACGGGAATACTCTCCTTTTGCTGCCAAAAATCAAAGAGGAGATAAAGAGCTCGAGAACTTCTCGTGAGGCCGGCGTTGCTATTGATGGATATGGAACCTAAAGCTGCAGACTTAATAAGCAACGGAGCGCGTCGCTCTTGTGGTTACAGAAGAAACTCCCCTTCATCACCTCACGGGTTCAAGCCCAGTTCGGCTCCTTTTCGTTCTCCCTCACAGCTATGGTGAGCGCCCATAGAAAACACATCATATTTTATCTTAAAAGAAACAGCTCGAGCGTACATCTTGGATAAAACAAACGGCACCGATGAAAGATGTTCGAGGTTCGAACCTTCTGTACAACCGACTCAATCACTTGTTTTGCTTGTGGCTGAAACTTTCGTTGCAGCTGATTATAAAGTCTGCGTGGATATATGAGACCAATGCAAGATTACGACTACCACGTGCTAGAGAGATGACTCTCCTCCCAACCAAATGCCTCTTTATATAGCTCTCTCCATGGGACTGCCTTCTTGGGCAGGTTGATACTAACCATCCATGTGTCAGCTATGTAACTGCATGTACGCCAAGTGTCCTAGTTAACCGGAGTTAACTCAAGTGGATGCTTTTAGAAGGCGCTAGATCTCTTTGGGCAAAATACTCTTCCCATGTAGCCCATGGGGATTGAACCCAAGACCTCCTCCTTCACACCCATGAGACTTAACCACTAGGCTAAGTGGATCACTTGGTTACAAGAGTAAATGACTTTCTAGTAAGTCTAAACTTGAGATCTTTGGTCATACATACGGATGACCAAACGATGTTCGATTTCAGATCCGTCTGAACCGACCGGACCCTTAGATCATAGACTTACTTTATTACAATGTTTATCCTATCAAGAAGGATAGTTATTGCATGAATCCACATTATGCTGATGCTGAACCATTCAAGGCCGAGATTGACAGATTATTGAAAGTAGGGTTCATTGTATTGTAGATCATGCGGAGTGGATCTCCCTTATAGTCATTGTACCAAAGAAGAACAAACACTTACGAATCTGTGTAGACTACATGAAACTGGATGCTACAACTCTTCGTTTTCCCTTCCCATTACCCTTTCTAGATAGCATGTTAGATGAGGTAGCAGGATGAGAAATTTATTCTTTCTTAGATGGATATAGCAGTTATAATCAAGTAAGAACGACTGAGCAAGACATATAGAAGACAACTTTTATCACAGTTTAGGGGGTTTATGCCTGCAATGTGATGTGGTTCCGATTAAGAAATGCATCGAGCACCTTTCAAAAGTATGTGGAAGAAATTTTCTCCCCATACCTGACTAGTTTCATGAGAGTCTTTTTGGATAATTTTTCTTTTTTGGGTGCTAAGGTTGATCACTTGAAACACCTCTAATTATGCTTCACTAAGTGTTGCGAATATCATCATTGCCTCAATCCGACCAAGTCTGTTTTTGCCGTATCCTACGAGAAATTGCTGGGACATATTATTTCAAAGCACGACATTCAGGTTGACCTTGGCAAGGTCAAGGCTATTCTAGAGGCTCTCACATCAAGGTCTCCAAGAGAAGCTCTTCGATTTCTTGGTAAGGTTCGGTGGCATGGTCACCACCTTCGATTTTTAGCCCGTATTGCTATCTTAATTAAGAGACTCGCTACTGTCCCATGTTGGGCGTTCGTGTGGACCCCAGAGTGTCAACCGACTTATGATTGATTGAAAACCTTGTTGACTCAAGCTCTTCTTTTTGGAGCATCAAATTGGGAGCGACATTTTCATGTTTTTATCGATGCTTCTAACATTGCCATTGGCACTGTGTTTATGCAATAGTATTGAGAAGTGGTACAAACCTATATACTGTGTGAGTTAGACTAGCACCAATGGCGTGAATCACTCCGTGACCAAACATGAATGTTTGGGATTAATCTATTCTATCAAAAAAATTTGCCATTACTTGGCTGTAAATTTATCTTTCATGTGGATCACTTTGGGTTGACCTACCTAGTGAAACAACAAAAACTAGTATGTGATTGCTGACACTTTATCCTGTCTAGACTGCGACCAGGCTCCAATTGGCATTGACTACTCATTCCCTAATCTTGCTCGCTACATGTTGTACCAGATCACCGAGCTATTTGATGGAATTTGGTTGAAGCTTACTATGATACGCTATATACCTTCCTAACTAGTGGCATACCACATGAAAGCTTATCGTTAGCAACGTGCAAGAAATTGGCCCAATATAGTCGACGATTCCAAGTTATTATTGGCCAATTATACTATCAATTTAGTCTAGAGCTTGGCTTTGGTGTGTTTCGACACATGAAGTATCATCCGTCTTGGTTATAGCCCATTCCCATCCGTCAGAAGGTCATTTTTCGTATGACTTGACTTTGAGGAAAGTCTTATAGAGCGGTCTTTGGTGGCGTACTATGCATCGAGATATTTGCCAATATACATTAGCTTGTGATCCTTGTCAGAGAATTGGATAGTCCCTTTCAAGACAATGTTCCTTTACAATCCGTAATACCTCTCGAACCTTTTTAGAAATGGGGGTTAGATTTCAATGGTCACTACTCATAATCGCCATATCCTTACCTGAATTGATTATGCTACGTGCTCGGCTCTAAAAACGGCTACTACCTGCATGGTAGTTTGATTGTTGACTCAAGAGATTTTTCCCCATTTCGGCCTACCTTTAGAAACTCATCTATTCTCTAATTTGTTGGTAAAAGACGTAGATATAAGTTATCCTTTAGATCTTTTATCCATAGGCATAAGTTGACCCTTAGATCTTAATCTATTCTCTAATTCGGAGGCATAACTTGTCCTTTAGATCTTTCCTTATGAAAAGATCTACGAATCTTTTACTTTTGAGGTGAAGTTAAGGACAGGAATAAGGATGTCTTACTTTAGTTTTTGAAGAAGTGACAAGATGTCTGTTGATATATTTAGGTAGTGATGTGTGTGAACACTCTAGGACCGCCGGGGCACTTTTTTCCCTCTTTAGGAGGTTTTTTTCCCCCGGCTTGTATATACGCCTATTGCCCTAATGGGCTACTTATCTTTGTACATTCTCTAGTAATACATTCAGTATTGTGTGTTTGTGCTCCAAGCTTCTTCTTCTTCCTTGTGCTGTTCGCGTGCTTCCGCAGACGTCTATCTCCAACAATTGGTATCAGAGCAAGTCGTCGCTTCTTCTAGGGCGCCGTCGACACTCTTCCGTTTGCAGTCTCAGATTCGCACGAAATTTGGTGAGCATACTCAGGGTGTTTTCGAGATCAAAACTGCTTCGCTTTGTGGTGCCGAAATCGCGATCTGAGCTCGTTTCGGCCTTCGAACGCACTATCGCAGCGCTTGTGCAGGCTATTTCGTCCTTTTGTGCCAAAGGTATATACCAATTTCTGTTCGCCAGTTTAAGCGTCTCAAAGTCTGCTACAGGTCTAGCAGAACTCGTCTGGGAAGTTCCGTTCAACTTTTTGAGATACAATCAATTTTCTGCATCAAGGTATTTTAGTCACCGGCCATGGCTGAAAGTAGTGATGTATTTTGTATGTTGGCTGTTGAGGATAAGTTGGATGGTACCAACTACCCATTATGGGCTTATATGATGCGACATGTACTGGTTGCAAAAGGATTGTGGAACATTGTGCAGGGTGTTGAAAGACGTCTTGTTACACCTGTAATGACATGTACTACAAATACAAGTGTTGGAGCTGATGAAGATGGTGTCGAAGATGATATTCCGCAGATTCCTGTTCCTGCTGATGTTTTTGTTGCACCTACTGAAGAGAAGATTCGTTGGGATTGCAGAGATGCCCAGGCACATGCATTGATAGCTTTGTCTGTCAAACGTGCCATTATTCCTCACATTCGCTCTTGCAGAACAGAAAAGGATGCTTGGGATACACTTACCACTTTGTACCAGGCTAGGAATGAGGCTCGTGTTGCTTACCTCCGAAAACAGTTGGAGAGTGAGCACATGAATGAAGGTGATTCTATGGACAGTTTTCTTACAAAGATCAAAGACCTGAAGGAACAATTGATTTCTGTTGATGAGGTTATACCAGATAGCTCACTTGTGCATACCATTCTGAATGGTCTTCCTGATTCATATCAGAGTTTGCCTCTACTCTTCGGTTGATGATGAAAGGCAATCCGAATGCCTTGTCATTTGAGGAATTAGTCTCTGTTCTGTTGCAGGAAGATCAGTCTAGGCAGAACAGGTCCATTATGCGTGTTGCAGATCAAGCCTTCTTGGCTAGTCAGAAGGGCAAAGGAAAATGGAGCTCTTCTACTAGTAAGCAGAAATCTGCAAATGATGCACAATCGAAGAACCAGGATAAAGATGAGAAGAAATCAGAAAAGCAGAAATTGTTTTGCAAGTACTGTAAAGGAAATGATCATATTATAAAGAACTGTCCAAAACTGGCTGCAAAAGAGGCAAAGAAGAAAGAGGCTGGAATGGTTGTTGCAAAGGCCTCTACACCAAAAACAGAGTTTGCAAATCTTGTGCAGGAAGAAGAATGGGCGTTTACTATTGTCTTCAGTTTTGACCCATCTTCTCATGATCAGTGCATGTCTGCAGTAGACTCATATGTTTGGTACTTTGACAGTGGGGCGACCAAACATATTACCTCGCAGCGCAGTTTCTTCTCTTCACTCGAGCCTTCCCCTACAGGGAATACTGTCACATGCGCCAATAACTCCTCTTATCCTGTTATGGGAGTTGGTAAGATCATTCTGACTACTGCTGATGGTAGTTCTTTCACTTTGTCAGATGCTTTATTTGTGCCAGGGATCAAAAAGAACCTGTTATCAGTTTTTGCATTAGCCAAGATTGGCTTGGTTGTGAAATTCGTTGATGACAGGTGTACAGTCCATGATCTCTCAAATGGCGATGTGATTATTGATTCTGGCATTTTATGTCGTTGGCTGTATAAGCTCATAGACTATGAAAGATCTGTGAATGATTCGGCATGTGCAGTTCATGATTCTCAGGCTATGTCAGATGCAAAGCTTTGGCATGCACGCTTTGGTCATCTGAATTTTGCTAGTTTGTTACGCCTGCAGAAATCTGAAATGGTGTCCTCTTTGCCTAAACTTGAGGCACCTGGAAAACATGTTTGTGAAGGCTGTATTTTGGGCAAAATGCAGCGTTCTTCCTTTCCAAAAGATGGTTCAGTTCGGGCTACGCAGAAATTGAAGCTTGTACATAGTGATGTCTGTGGTCCTATGCAGACACCCTCTTTTGGAAATTACCTTTACTTCGTGAATTTCATTGATGATTTTTCCAGGCATGCATGGGTATATCCACTCAAAGCAAAGTCCGAAGTGTTCACGTGCTTCAAATAGTTTTTGGTTTTGGCTGAAAATCTGTCAGCATGTAAAATGGGCACCCTCCGTTCTGATCGAGGGGGGGAATATATGTCTTCAGATTTTAATGCATTTCTGGCTGAACATGGGATAAAACACCAGTGTACAGTGCCGTATACACCTCAACAGAATGGAGTTGCTGAACGAAAGAATAGGTCACTCATGGAGATGGCGAGGTGCATGGTCAAAAGTTAGGCTTTACCACATAGTTTCTGGCTTGAGGCTGTCATGTGTGCACCATATGTACTGAACAGGTGTCCCACTAAAGAGTTGCAGTGTATCACTCCATGTGAGGCTTGGCATGACCGCAAGCCATCTGTTGCTCATCTGCGTGTTTTTGGTTGTTTGGCATATGCATTACTGCCTGAACAACATCGCAGAAAATTGGATGATAAAGCAGTAAAATGTATTTTTGTTGGGTACAGTTCTGAAATTAAAGGCTATCGTCTGTATCATCCACAGACTAAACGCATTCTAGCTACCCGTGATGTTGTCTTTGTGGAAGATGCTATTGAGCCATTGCTTTCATGTACTAAGGAGACATCTATTAGCTCCAAAGACATGTATGATACTTTGATGCCTCTTTTTATAGGTGGACAGGCTAGTGCTGGTCCTAATGAGGAAACTTCTCAGCCTTTGCAGGTTTCATATGATGATGCAGATCATTCCATTTCTGATGCAGATTTACATGATGCACTTGTTGATGAGAGAGCTGATATTGAGCAGGCAAAAACTATGCCAAAATGGCTAGTGCAAACTTTGCGTGACAGCAAATTAGATGCACCTTTGTCATATCGTACTCGTTCAGGCTCTCATAGTGCCTCCTTTGCATCAGATTGCTATGCTATGGCTGCATCTAGTCTCTGTGATGAGAATGAGCCTGTTTCTTTTGATGAAGCACAAAATTCAGAAAATTGGATGGCTGCTATGCAATCTGAATATGATGCTATAATGAAGAATGGTACATGGTCTTTATGTGACTTGCCTCCTGGCAAGAAGGCCATTGGCACTAAGTGGGTATACAAGCTGAAGCGTAAACCTGATGGTACAGTTGACAGGTATAAGGCTAGGCTTGTTGCAAAGGGTTATGCACAGGAAAGAGGCATTGATTTTGATGAGACCTTTGCACCTACATGCCGAATGACTACTGTTCGGAGCATTTGTGCACTTGCAGCCCATCATGGTTGGAATGTACATCAGTTGGACATTAAGACAGCATTTCTGAATGGTGACTTGCATGAAGAAGTGTATGTTTTTCAGCCCCGTGGCTTTGTGCAGAAAGGGCATGAAAACGAGGTTTGCAGGTTAAAGAAGGCATTATATGGTTTAAAGCAAGCACCACGTGCTTGGTATGAGAAGATACATGCCTATCTGATTGCACATGGTTTTGAAACCAGTCCATTGGAAAGCACCTTATATGTTAAACGTGCTAATGATGTGCTTCTGATCATTGTTGTCTATGTTGATGACATGCTGCTCACTGGTCCTATTGAGACACATATTGCTGATTTTAAGGCTGATTTGCATGCCTCATTTGAGATGTTTGATTTGGGGCATTTGCATCACTATTTGGGCATTCAGTTTATGCACGTTGATGGTGGAATGGCTTTGTGTCAAACGAAATATATTGACACATTATTGCAGCGTTTTGGCCTTGAAGACTGTAAGCCTATTGCCACTCCTATGGAGACAGGTTTAGGATTGAGACTTCATGATGCTGGAGATGCATTTGATGCTGTTCTCTATCAACAGGCTGTTGGATGCTTGATTTACTTACGCATTACTTGGCCAGATATTCAGTTTGCTGTCTCACAGATGAGCAGGTTTATGCATTGCCCAGGAGTCACGCATTGGAAAGCGGTTAAGCGCATCTTTCGCTACTTGAGTGGTACTCGGCTACTTGGGTTGTTTTATCCCAAGGGGGGATCACTACCGCCAGATTTGCATGCTTTTTTTGACTGAGATTGGGCTGGTTGCTACGACACTCGTGTGTCCACCAGTGGTTTTTGCTTCATGCTTGGTAACTCATGTATATCTTGGTTGAGCAAGAAGCAGCCTACTGTGGCCACTTCCAGTTGTGAGGCTGAGTATAGGGAAGCTTTCATAGCGACTGTTGAGTGTGTGTGGCTCAGACGCCTTATGATTGATTTGGGTATTGGCCAGTCTTCTGCCACCACCATCTTCACTGACTGTCAGAGTGCATTGGCAGTTGCGAGGAACCCTGTGTTCCATGCTCGCACTAAGCACATTGAGGTGCATTATCACTATGTCAGGGAGAGGTTCTCTGCTTGGGAGATCAGCTTGGCATATCTGCCCACGCAGGAGAACATTGCAGACCTTTTCACGAAGGCTCTGCCTAGGGAGAAGTTTGAAGCTTTGCGCAAAGCCTTGGGCTTACTTCCTTTTGTGGAGTGATTTCCACATAGCTTGGCACTTCCTTATACATGAGTGCCAGCTCCTTGTTCACCGCATCACTCCCAGGGGGGATTTGTTGATATATTTAGGTAGTGATGTGTGTGAACACTCTAGGACCGCCGGGGCACTTTTTTCCCTCTTTAGGAGGTTTTTTTTCCCCGGCTTGTATATACGCCTATTGCCCTAATGGGCTACTTATCTTTGTACATTCTCTAGTAATACATTCAGTATTGTGTGTTTGTGCTCCAAGCTTCTTCTTCTTCCTTGTGCTGTTCGCGTGCTTACGCAGACGTCTATCTCCAACAATGTCCACCAACTCAAGAACACCTGAACATGTTAGGATAGTGGAAGCTAGTCTATTGTTGGGTCCCAATGCCTATACCTAGTGGATGAGTCTTTTTGAGACTCAACAAAAACCCTAAACTTGGATCCAATTTGCGAATCTCTTTAAGAAAGATTTCATGCTGAGAATGAGGAGGAACAAAATTGGAAGCGTGGGATAGAGTCCAACAGAAAGGATACCCATTATCCATTTACATTTCATAGTCAGGATAATTTTGAAATTGAAACATTTAGATGGCTCCCATAGGCTTTATGGTTTTCTTGGAGGGCTTAAAATGTGAATTAAAACCGAAGTTAAATGTCATGCACCTTAATTGTGCTTGAGGAAGCTATTAAAGTTGCACAAATTTATGAAGATAGCTCACGTCAAAATACATCAGTAATCCCAAAAGAATTCGTGGAAAGTGCAAGGGAAAAGAGTCAAAGTCTTTGGAAATAAGGGAAATGGGTAAAAACACGTTCACTTCAAACCCTTGATTTGGTGGTAAAGCACTTGTGGAGATTGCATATGCATATGTGGTACTTGAGTTACTCGAGTGGTCATGGTTAGTTCCCAAATCTATATAATGGTAGGTCGGGCGGAGGGTCATAGGTCTTTCTCTTCATGTGCATGAAGGTTAGGTTCTAGGTCCTTACAATGTGGCATCAACAAGAGTTCTTCTTCTCTCCCTCTATCTAATAGTTGTGTCTCCTTTCCAGCCCAGCGCCGCCACTTTTGAGGCACATACACACGTCTTCTACCCCTTCAAAACCATATCCAAACCCTTTCAACTGGTATGAGAGCGAAATTAGGGTTTTAGAGCTGCTGTGTAGGTAGTGTACTGCAAAGAAAACCCGATTTTTCGTGTTAATCTTCGATTTGATCGCAAAGAACTTTGCTCCGAGGCCAAGAGGAACACTTTGGAAGTCTTAGTAGCTCATAACATGCTGTTTTCAGCTGTTTTACAGGTATAAACAAGTGTTTCACAGGTATAAACAGGTGTTTCAGAGTTCATAACAGCAATACACAGGTCTAGCACCTTATGTATTGATTTGTGGCAAAAGAAATTGCTTATGCACAACAAATTGTTGTCTTTTATTGAGAATTTTAGAAATTTCTGAAGAGAAATTTGGGGTTTTGCTCCTATTTGGTTCTAACGGCTTCGTTATAGCATTATGTACACACATTGAGGCCAAAAGAAGTCAAAACTATTGATTATTTAACACAAATTTGCTTGCTCTATTTTTTTGCAGAAAATTTCAGAAAATTTCAGATTCTAATTTTGTGCTTCGATCGGCTCGATTTTGCTCCATTTTGTTCATACAACTGTTTGAAGCCATTGTGCACTACTTTTAGAGGTGGTACCTTGATTTTGGTGCATTTTGCCCGAAATTTCAGCACATTAACCTCTTATTTGTGCAACCAGGGAATCGTCATCCTTAGATATGAAGAATCTTTTTGAGATTCGTCGCTTCGAGGGCATAGGATTTGCATTTAGGGAATTCTCTTCGTCAAAGATTGTGACAAGGCATTGGAAGCAAGAAAGCCGGAAGATATGTCAGATGATGCTTGGCATAATCTGAATAGAAAGGCCCTCACTTACATAAAAATGGCCGTGTCTGATGACATTCTTGTAGACCTCAAGGGCATTACTACAACTTCATACTTGTGGGCCAAGCTCAAAGCCACTTATGAGAACACCACACCTCTTAATCAGGTACATCTGATGAGGAAATCAGTCTGCATGCTCTTGGACGAGTCCAAGAGAGCTGCAGAGCACTTGTCTCATTTTACAAGTACTCTATAACAAATGAAGGACTCAGGGATGTCTCCCTTTGACGATAAATGAAAGCTATTTTTCTGCTTATGACACTCCCTGATTTTTGGGAGAACTTTGTGGTCTCATTATCAAAGAACCCCAATCTTACTTTTGATGGTGTGAGGGGTTCTATATTGAATGAGGAAATTAGGAGAAAAGCAAGTGGTGAAGGAGGCACTTTTGCATAGTCAGAGGCAGATCAGAGAAGAAGGGCTCTTATTCACAGAGGAGTAAGAGCAACAACAAAGAACAGGGAAGTTCCAGCAAGATGCAGGGTAGTATGTGACATGTTACCATTGTGGTAGAAAAGACCACAAGAAGCCTGACTTCCGATTCTATAAGGCAGAGCTTGAGAGGAAGAAGAATGCTAGAGACAAAAGAAAGGACAAGAAGGAAGATAGGACGGATGGACAAGACAACCAAAAGGAAAAGGAGAAGGCCAATGTGGCATCTAGTGTTGTTATTGAGGAGCTTTCAGATATGGAAGATATCCTATGTGCTACTATGAGCTGATGCTCATGCACATGATGTCTTTTGCAATGTTCATGTAGAGGACATGTCGATCACTACAAGTGATTTAATTGATGCTTTATTGACTGTAAATGATGCATTATCCAAGAAATGGATTGTTGATTCTGGTGCTTCATTTCATGTGACTCCTATCAAGGAGTGTTTTGTTACTTTTCATGCGGGAAGCCATGGCCATGTATACCTAGGGAATAATCATGCATGTCCTATTGAAGACATTGGCACTGTGCATCTTTCAACAGATGGCACAAATGAGCTTGTCCTGCATAATGTGAGATATGTACCAGGAATCAAGAAGAGTTTGCTCTCTGTTGGGCAAATGGATATGCATGGTTACAACGTTTTATTTGAAAGAGGCTCATGGAAGATGACCAAAGGGTCACGGCTTATTGTTAAAGGCACGCAAAGGGGAACTTTGTATTGTTTGCATGGAAAGACCTTGTCTTGCAAATTCATTGCATTGGCTGAGATTAATTCCCATATGGAATTGTGGCTTAAAAGACTTTAGCCATATGAGTCAAAAGGGTCTATCCAAACTTTATAACTTGAAGAAGCTTGATGTTAAAGGCACCAAGCTAGATTTTTGTAATGATTGTCAATATGGAAAGCAAGTGAAAAGTTCCTATTACTCTGGTGTGTCTCGTAAGTCTTGTATATTAGATCTTGTCCATTATGATATATGTAGCATTCCCACCAAATCTATGGGGGATGCTTTATATTTTATTTCTTTTCCATACAACCCCTCTTCTAATGGTGTTGCTGAAAGGTATAACCTGACTCTTTGTGAGAGGGTGAGATGCATGTTGTCCACAGCTAATCTCCCTCGTGTTTTTTGGGGAGAGGCTCTTAAAACTGCAGTACATATATGCAATTGATCCCCTCACATGTCCTTGTGACATCCTCTGAAGAGGTTTGTTTTGGCAAACTCGCTTCATATGATCACTTACACGTCTTTGGTTGTGAAGGTTTTGTACACATAAGGTCTGAGTTGAGAAATAAACTTGATGCCAAATCCATTAAAGGTCTCTTCATGGGATATGGTGAAGAAGGTGAAATGGGTTATAGAATATGGTTACCTCATCTGAAAGGTCATATGCAGCCGGGATGTTGTTTTTAATGAGGCAAGGTTGCCAGAAAATAATGTTCCCTCGAAACATGACCATAAAAAGGTCACATTTCAGCAAGACCAGCCACATGTTAGGCCTATTTCAGACCCTCAGGATGCACCACATATGGCTGAAAATGTAGACAATCCAGTGGTTTTTGAGCCAAATGATGTTGGACAGCAAGAAGAGGCTCTTGAAGGGCACATGCAGCCACCTATTCATGCTGAAAACAAGGCTGGAAATGATGTACAACAGCTCATTAACAATGAAGAAGTTGATGTACCTCTTGATGTAGATCCATTATCGGGTAATGTGGATCACTGTGTAAGAAGATCTGTACATGAAACAGCCAGAAGGATATGCTATTCCTGGAAAAGAGCATCTGGTATGCAAGCTGAAAAGGAGCTTATATGGGCTGAAACAGCCCCCAGACAATGGTATAAGAAGTTTGATGCATTTATGCTCAAACATGGGTTCAAAAGAAGCCATGGAGACCACTGTTTGTACACTAAAAAGGATGAAGATGGCAGCCCAATCATTCTTGTACTGTACGTAGATGATATGCTGCTGGCCGGGAAGAAAAAGAGCACACGGAATGCTCTAAAACAGCAGTTGAACTCTGCATTCTCAGGTAAGCCTCTTGGAGTGCCATTGCAGCCACATGTTAAGCTTTCCAAGAATGACTGTCGCAAAGATGATGATGTAGCAAATTACATGAAGAGTGTTCCATATGCATGAGCTTGTGGTTCACTTATGTATGCTATGGTTGCCACTCGCCTAGACATTGCTCATGCAGTGGGAGTTGTTAACAGGTTCATGGCTAATCGTGGTAGAGCTCATTGGGAGGCAGTCAAATCTATCTTGAATCTATCTTGAGATATTTGAAAAGAACCAAAAACAAATGCCTCAGTTATGGAAAGGGCCCATTAGAGCTGAAGGGTTTTTGTGGTGATGTGGATACACGGAAATCCAGAAGTGGCTATGTTTTCACTCTTGAAGGTGGCTGTATCATGGTGCAGTAGATTGCAAAAGATTGTTGTTTTGTTTACTACTGAGGCTGAATATATTTGAGCCACTAAGGCTTCCAAGGAAGCAATATGGTTAGCATGTCTTTGCAGTGAGTTTGGTTTGCCTGATAGAGCACTTATGCTTGTTGT
Organism: Ceratopteris richardii; assembly: GCA_020310875.1. Taxonomy (NCBI): domain Eukaryota; kingdom Viridiplantae; phylum Streptophyta; class Polypodiopsida; order Polypodiales; family Pteridaceae; genus Ceratopteris; species Ceratopteris richardii. The sequence continues at coordinate 44,336,178 of CM035438.1, read as the reverse complement.
GATAGCAAGAGTGCCATATGTTTGGCAAAGAATGCCAAGTCTATGCACGCACAAAACATATTGATGTGCGATATCATTTAATTCGAGAAGTGTTTGAGGATGGCCTTATCACATTGCTTAAGGTCCATACATCACAAAACCTTGCAGATGTTCTCACTAAGTGCTTACCCAAAGCACAACGTCAGTTATGTATACGGATGGTGGGAGTCACTTAGCTTAAAGGAACCATTTATGCCTTTAAGTGGGAGGTTGTTGGGGTAAAAGTCTTAAATGACCTCTTTATAGTGTACATATATGTATAGGCCTATTTATAAAGGCTATGTCACTTATTCTTTATTTTTTGGGTCAAGTTCAATGTGAACTTGGGCAACCCTAAAAGGGTTCTATATAACATAAGTTAATAACATTTTAGGGCTCTCTCATTCATTATGAGCTCCTCCAAAAGTTGGTCGACTACCTCTCTCCCTCTATCTAGGAGCTGCACCTCCATTCCAGCCGAGCACCTCCATTCCAGCCGAGCACCTCCATTCCAGCCGAGCACCTCCATTCCAGCCGAGAGCCTCCACTTCTGAGGCACGTACATGCATCTTCTACCCCTTCAGCACCATATCCAAACCCTTTCAACGATCAAGTCACTCGCATCAGGGAATCAATGGTCTCTGATTTGGAACTAGAAATCTAAGACTTCAAAGATAAATTGGACTTCCAAATCATGAATATGAAAAGAGTAGACTTGGTCCCAGGGAGAGAGTGACTCGGGACTTTAGGATCCTTTTTTGTCATGAAGCTATCACACAAATACTTTGGAACTCCAACGTGATGGGGTGTTGTATAAAATCAAAGGAGAGCATGATGTTCCAAGCACCCCCTTTATTTCCATTTTGGAATAAGGAAAACTTGCAAATAATGAAGCTTGGACTCAAGATTTTTTGGTCCTAAGCTGTAAATATTTCTAATAATTGTTGATATATTTAGGTAGTGATGTGTGTGAACACTCTAGGACCGCCGGGGCACTTTTTTCCCTCTTTAGGAGTTTTTTTTTCCCCGGCTTGTATATACGCCTATTGCCCTAATGGGCTACTTATCTTTGTACATTCTCTAGTAATACATTCAGTATTGTGTGTTTGTGCTCCAAGCTTCTTCTTCTTCCTTGTGCTGTTCGCGTGCTTCCGCAGACGTCTATCTCCAACAATTGGTATCAGAACAGGTCGTCGCTTCTTCTAGGGCGCCGTCGACACTCCTCCGTTTGTAGTCTCAGATTCGCATGAAATTTGGTGAGCATACTCAGGGTGTTTCCGAGATCAAAACGGCTTCGCTCTGTAGTGCCGAAATCGCGATCTGAGCTCGTTTTCGGCCTCCGAACGCACTATCGCAACGCTTGTGCAGGCTATTTCGTCCTTTTGTGCCAAAGGTATATACCAGTTTCTATTCGCTAGTTTAAGCGTCTCGAAGTCTGCTACAGGTCTAGCAGAACTAGTCTTGGCAGTTCTGTTCAACTTTTTGAGATACAGTCAATTTTCTGCATCAAGATATTCTAGTCACCGGCCATGGCTGAAAGCAGTGATGTATTCCGTATGTTGGCTGTTGAGGATAAGTTGGATGGTACCAACTACCCATTATGGGCTTATATGATGCGACATGTACTGGTTGCAAAAGGATTTTGGAACATCGTGCAGGGTGTTGAAAGACGTCCTGTTACGTTACACCTGTAACGACAGGTACTGCAAATACAGGTGTTGGAGCCGATGAAGATGGTGTTGAAGATGATATTCCGCAGATTCCTGTTCGTGCTGTTGTTTCTATTGCACCTACTGCATAGCAGATTCGTTGGGATGGCAGAGATGCCCAGACACATGCATTGATAGCTTTGTCTGTCAAACGTGCCATTATTCCTCACATTCGCTCTTGTAGAACAACAAAGGATGCTTGGGATACACTTACCACTTTGTACCAGGCTAGGAATGAGGCTCGTGTTGCTTACCTCCAAAAACAATTGGAGAGTGAGCACATGAATGAAGGTGATTCTATGGACAGTTTTCTTACAAAGATCAAAGACCTGAAGGAACAATTGATTTCTGTTGATGAGGTTATACCAGATAGCTCACTTGTGCAGACCGTTCTGAATGGTCTTCCTGATTCATATCAGAGTTTTGCCTCTACTCTTCGGTTGATGATGAAAGGCAATCCGAATGCCTTGTCATTTGAGGAATTAGTCTCTGTTCTGTTGCAGGAAGATCAGTCTAGGCAGAACAGGTCCATTATGCGTGTTGCAGATCAAGCTTTCCTGGCTAGTCAGAAGGGCAAAGGAAAATGGAGCTCTTCTACTAGTAAGCAGAAATCTGCAAATGCTGCACAATCGAAGAACCAGGATAAAGATGAGAAGAAATCAGAAAAGAAGAAATTGTTCTGCAAGTACTGTAAAGGAAATGATCATATTGTAAAGAACTGTCCAAAACTGGCCGCTAAAGAGGCAAAGAAGAAAGAGGCGGGAATGGTTGTTGTAGAGGCCTCTACACCAAAAACAGAGTCTGCAAATCTTGTGCAGGAAGAAGAATGGGCGTTTACTACTGTCTGCAGTTTTGACCCATCTTCTCATGATCAGTGCATGTCTGCAGTAGACTCAGATGTTTGGTACTTTGACAGTGGGGCGACCAAACATATTACATCGCAGCGCAGTTTCTTCTCTTCACTCGAGCTTTCCCCTACAGGGAATACTGTCACATGCGCCAATAACTCCCCTTATCCTGTTATGGGAGTTCATAAGATCATTCTGACTACTGCTGATGGTAGTTCTTTCACTTTGTCAGATGCTTTATTTGTGCCAGGGATAAAAAAGAACCTATTATCAGTTTCTGCATTAGCCAAGATTGGCTTGGTTGTGAAATTCGTTGATGACAGGTGTACAGTCCATGATCTCTCAAATGGCGATGTGATTATTGCTTCTGGCATTTTATGTCGTGGGCTGTATAAGCTCATAGACTATGAAAGATCCGTGAATGATTCGGCATGTGCAGTTCATGATTCTCAGGCTATGTTAGATGCAAAGCTTTGGCATGCACGCTTTGGTCATCTGAATTTTGCTAGTTTGTTACGCCTGCAGAAATCTGAAATGGTGTCCTCTTTGCCCAAACTTGAGGCACCTGGAAAACTTGTTTGTGAAGGCTGTATTTTGGGCAAAATGCAGCGTTCTTCCTTTTCAAAAGATGGTTCAGTTCGGGCTACACAGAAATTGCAGCTTGTACATAGTGATGTCTGTGGTCCTATGCAGATACCCTCTTTTGGAAATTACCTTTACTTCGTGACTTTCATTGATGATTTTTCCAGGCATGCATGGGTATATCCACTCAAAGCAAAGTCCGAAGTGTTCATGTGCTTCAAACAGTTTTTGGTTTTGGCTGAAAATCTGTCAGCATGTAAAATGGGCACCCTCCGTTCTGATCGAGGGGGGGAATATATGTCTTCAGATTTTAATGCATTTCTGGCTGAATGTGGGATAAAACACCAGTGTACAGTGCCGTATACACCTCAACAGAATGGAGTTGCTGAACGAAAGAACAGGTCACTCATGAAGATGGCGAGGTGCATGGTCAAAAGTCAGGCTTTACCACATAGTTTCTGGCTTGAGGCTGTCATGTGTGCAGCATATGTATTGAACAGGTGTCCCACTAAAGCGTTGCAGTCTATCACTCCATATGAGGCTTGGCATGACAGCAAACAATCTGTTGCTCATCTGCGTGTTTTTGGTTTTTTGGCATATGCATTAGTGCCTGAACAAGATCGCAGAAAATTGGATGATAAGGCAGTAAAATGTATTTTTGTTGGGTACAGTTCTGAAAGTAAAGGCTATCGTCTGAATCATCCACAGACTAAACGCATTCTGGTTAACCGTGATGTTGTCTTTGTGGAAGATGCTATTGAGCCATTGCTTTCATGTACTAAGGAGATATCTGTTAGCTCCAAAGACATGTATGATACTTTGATGCCTCTTTTTATAGGTGGACAGGCTAGTGCTGGTCCTCATGAGGCAACTTCTCAGCCTTTGCAGGTTTCATACGATGATGCAGATCATTCCATTTCTGATGCAGATTTACATGATGCACTTGTTGATGAGAGAGCTGATATTGAGCAGGCAAAAACTATGCCAAAATGGCTGGTGCAGACTTTGAGTGACAGCAAATTAGATGCACCTTTGTCATATCGTACTCGTTCAGGCTCTCATAGTGCCTCCTTTGCATCAGATTGCTATGCTATGGCTGCATCTAGTCTCTGTGATGAGAATGAGCCTGTTCTTTTGATGAAGCACAAAATTCAGAAAATTGGATGGCTGCTATGCAATCTGAATATGATGCTATAATGAAGAATGGTACATGGTCTTTATGTGACTTGCCTCCTGGCAAGAAGGCCATTGGCACTAAGTGGGTATACAAGCTGAAGCGTAAACGTGATGGTACAGTTGACAAGTACAAGGCTAGGCTTGTTGCAAAGGGTTATGCACAGGAAAGAGGCATTGATTTTGATGAGACCTTTGCACCTACATTCCGTATGACTACTGTTCGGAGCATTTGTGCACTTGCAGCCCATCATGGTTGGAATGTACATCAGTTGGACATTAAAACAGCATTTCTGAATGGTGACTTGCATGAAGAAGTGTATGTTTTTCATCCCCGTGACTTTGTGCAGAAAGGGCATGAAAACCAGGTTTGCAGGTTAAAGAAGGCATTATATGGTTTAAAGCAAGCACCACGTGCTTGGTATGAGAAGATACATGCCTATCTGATTGCACATGGTTTTGAGAACAGTCCAACTGAAAGCACTTTATATGTTAAACGTGCTAATGATGTGCTTCTGATCATTGTTGTCTATGTTGATGACATGTTGCTCACTGGTCCTATTGAGACACATATTGTTGATTTTAAGGCTGATTTGCATGCCTGATTTGAGATGTCTGATTTGGGGCATTTGCATCACTATTTGGGCATTTAGTTTATGCACGTTGATGGTGGAATGGCTTTGTGTCAAACGAAATATATTGACACATTATTGCAGCGTTTTGGCGTTGAAGACTGTAAGCCTATTGTCACTCCTATGGAGACAGGTTTACGATTGAGTCTTCATGATGCTGGAGATGCATTTGATGCTGTTCTCTATCAGCAGGCTGTTGGATGCTTGATTTACTTACGCATTACTCGGCGAGATATTCAGTTTGCTGTCTCACAGATAGCAGGTTTATGCATTGCCCAGGAGTCACGCATTGGAAAGCGGTTAAGCGCATCTTTCGCTACTTGAGTGGTACTCGGCTACTTGGGTTGTTTTATCCCAAGGGGGGATCACTACCGCCAGATTTGCATGCTTTTTCTGACTCAGATTGGGCTGGTTGCTATGACACTCGTGTGTCCACAAGTCGTTTTTGCTTCATGCTTGGTAGCTCATGTATATCTTGGTTGAGCAAGAAGCAACCTACTGTGGCCACTTCCAGTTGTGAGGCTGAGTATAGGGAAGCTTTCACAGCGACTGTTGAGTGTGTGTGGCTCAGACGCCTTATGGCTGATTTGGGTGTTGGCCAGTCTTCTGCCACCACCATCTTCACTAACAGTCAGAGCGCATTGGCAGTTGCGAGGAGCCGTGTGTTCCATTCTCGCACTAAGCACATTGAGGTGCATTATCACTATGTCAGGGAGAGGTTCTCTGCTGGGGAGATCAGCTTGGCATATGTGCCCATGCAGGAGAACATTGCAGACCTTTTCACGAAGGCTCTTCCTAGGGAGAAGTTTGAAGCTTTCCGCAAAGCTTTGGGCTTACTTCCTTTTGTGGAGTGATTTCCACATAGCTTGGCACTTCCTTATACATGAGTGCCAGCTCCTTGTTCACCGCATCACTCCCAGGGGGGATTTGTTGATATATTTAGGTAGTGATGTGTGTGAACACTCTAGGACCGCCGGGGCACTTTTTTCCCTCTTTAGGAGTTTTTTTTCCCCCGGCTTGTATATACGCCTATTGTCCTAATGGGCTACTTATCTTTGTACATTCTCTAGTAATACATTTAGTATTGTGTGTTTGTGCTCCAAGCTTCTTCTTGTTCCTTGTGCTGTTCGCGTGCTTCCGCAGACGTCTATCTCCAACAATAATAAAGAGGAAGTTTCTTATGCCTCATCTTTTATTCCTTGTGATGTGTTTTTTAAGTTTAAGAATCTTTTAAAAGAATTTAAGGATGTATTCCCTTCGGAATACAGTGGAGATTGAGAAACAAATCAAGGAATATCCGGATAAAGGATTTATTTGACCAAGTCAGTCACCTTGGGCCACACCCATCCTTCTTGTACGAAAGAAAGATTGAAAACTATGAAAGTTTTTTGGAACACTTGGAGAAAGTCTTTGAACTTCTATGATAAAATAAAATTTCCGATAAAGATTCAAAATCTGAATTCTTTACCTCATAAGGAAAGTGTTTAGGCGATGTAAACAGAGGGAATCAAATTTGACCTAGGAAAGGTCCAAGCGCTGCTTGAATGGCTTGAGCTCAAGATAGTTTAGGACTTGCAAAGTTTTCTTGGACTGGCAAGATATTATTGGAAGTTTGTTTCTAATTATGCCAAGATAGTGGTACCCTTAACTGATAAATTAACAGTAAACAAAAAAAGTTAGAATGGAAAGAGGATCGAGCAAAAAGTTTCCATGACTTGAAATTATACATAATACATATAGAAGAAGATCAACGTATCCACGCATCTTATGAAAATTTAAAAGATTAGATGATAACTTGTCAATCTAGATGAAGTTGGTTTCTTATGCAGAATTGGGAAGTTACCATTAATTTTTGTGAGGTCTTTGTTCACCTTTCATTATATAACTCGTGCTTTCTGTAAGAGGGAATAACAGCACTTTGACAGATTTGAAGGTTTTCTTGTACAAGAACATGACTTTGCTATTTCTTTTGTTAGGCAATTGTAAAGCAAAAAAGAGAAACAGAAAAGAACATGGCTTTGCATTTGAATGCAGAATTTACTTTCCTTTTATAAGACAAAGGCAGAAAGAAAAGCAAAGTTAAATCAAACACAAAGTAAAAACTCCAGAGGAAAGTTCAAGTTCAAAGTTAAAAGTCTATTACTTGTACTTCAAAACATTTAAACTGAGAGTTTGAAAAACAGGATAATTGTTGCCCTTGCAAGAACCTGGTCATCAAAATAGGAGAATGCAAGGGACATGCCGTCAAAGACAGGTGAGAAGTTTCTAAAATGTAGTTCAAAGAGGATATAAAGTCTACCACTTTTGAAGGTGCATTTGCAAACAACTTGAAAGAGGAGGATGTTTTTTTCGACTCTATCCTGATTCATATATATTATGAGGTTTCTTCTTTTCATGCCTCACATCACTGTCATGTATGGTGTTTCATAATGAGCATTGAAACACATAACTTCATAGAGAAATCTTTCTTGAATGTCTTTATTCCATGTAAAATAGGGACATGTGCAATCAGTTCAGCTCATCACATGTAGCGAATTGCCTCAATCTCAGTTACTGCAGCTGATGGTAGTAACTCTATGCTCTTTTGTTATTTGCACCCAATATTGCTAAAATTCTATTGTAAGTGTAAGCTTTCAGTAGAGATTGACCACAGGTTCTCTCTGATGACAAGTGATAGAGAACAAGATTCTTTTTATAGGCCTACCACTTTGTGGTTCTGTTTTGAATCATTATGAGAGACAATCCTTGGCTTCTGTGTGTCAATTTCAAAATTCACTATACTAAGGAAGAATGTAGTGTTGTGCATTGCAAGATTGAAAGTTGAAGGTTTGGAAATTTTGAAAAGCAAGGTATGATTGATGCAATTTTAATGCATGAAGGATCTAAAAGCTTTATCTTCTTTCAGTGAACATTACTGTCAAGTATGCAAATGATCTGATAACCACATATATTTGGTGATTTTAATGTTTTATGGATGTTGTTGCATTAGTCTTTCCAGTTTAAAATGCCTGACCTTAATCTTCAGTAATTCTTAACTTCAAGAACACATCCACTCACATGTAAGTTTACTGTCAAGTCCACTCACACATAAATTTACTGTCAGGTGCTCTTTTGAGCCAAGTTACCTGATATGTATGCAGGACATTGACCGCAAGGATGTGAACTTGAGCAAATATAAAGGAAAGGTTCTTTTGGTCGTCAACGTTGCCTCTCGCTGGTATGTTATATTGTGATCTCAATGTGCATCCCTGCTGCAAGTATTCTGACAGTTGTGTGCCTTTGGCTTAACACTGTGTTTTGTCATAATATAGTGCATGTTATTACATGTTCTCTGTCAATTTTTGCAAGGCACTCTTTGTTAGTAGCTGTAGGTCTGCTTATACTTGAAAAAGCTTTTCTTGCTTTATATATTCTTTTATAGTCTTATACCAGAGCTGCCCGCAATGATGCTTTTTCCATGTTTCTTGGCCTTATTATGGACACTGAAAGGTTCATACTAATTTGAAATTGGTTGAATAAAAATTCAGAAGCTTCTTCCATCTCGTCTTTTCCTCATTGTATATATAAATGCTTGGATATGCAGTCCTTGGTTTTCTAAATACTTAACAAGAACTTTACGTGAGCTTGTAAATACACCAAATGCTGTTAGTTTCTTTTCCCATTAACTTATCTTTTTGTTTGCAGCGGTTTGACCACATCAAATTATACAGATCTAGCAAGATTGTACAAAAAGCTCAAGGGAGAGAGTGAGTTTTTATGTATTTTGTCTTAAACAAGAAATTATTAGTGTTGCGAGTTTGTGCCCATTAATTTCTTGCCAATTTATGGGATTTTCCATGTCAAACAATGGTTCAGACTTCGAGATTCTAGCATTCCCATGCAATCAGTTTGCTGGGCAGGAGCCTGGAACCAATCAACAGATCAAAGAGTTTGCCTGCTCAAGATTCAAGGCAGAATACCCCATATTCGACAAGGTTGGTTCTGCCAGGGTGCACTGTTGAACTCATTGACTCAAAGCTACAACTATCCCGGAGAGTATATATGTGAACTTGAAGTATCCATGTTTTGATAAGGAGAAAATCTACTTTTACTGGTTTCTAAGGCATCTGTGTTTCTTTGGATGTGCAGTGATCTCTTGAACTGATTTTGTAGGTTGATGTGAATGGCTTCAACACTGCTCCTGTTTATAAATTCCTTAAGACAGGTAAGAGCACGGGCCTTTTTGGAAGTTCCTTTGCAGAGAACATCAAATGGAATTTTACAAAGTTCCTGGTTGACAAAAATGGGCAAGTTTATAAGAGATATGAGCCATCTACTTCGCCCTTGGCAATAGAGGTCCTTATTCCATCTTTCTAATAGTCGTGTTGATAAGCATCTAATTTGCACCCTTTGATAGTTTAGTTTTTGTATCTTTTTAAATGTGACCACTCTATCAGTGATAGAGAAAGTCATCAAGAAAGACATAAGATTGTGTCAAGAATTTAGAGTAATAGTCATAAGCACATCATCCTCTATAAACACATAAAAGCTTGCTAACTGAACTACTAATTCTTGAATTTTAGTTAGATGATCTTGAATAAAACCACCTTCTTCCATTTTCAAATTGTGTAGGTGGTGTTTCAAATATTCCGCTCTTGCAATGTTCGAAGAAAAACAAATCTTCTAACCTATCCAAAGCTTTTTTAGATAAAGATGAGGAATAACATATTTTTCACGAAAAGAGATATGATAGCCAAAGTTTGTGAATCTCTCATATCCCATCTTTTCTGATTTTGAGAAGGAAATCAAGTAGCAGGAGCATTTCTAAGGGGGGTTTGTGGCTCAGCAAATATAGAAGCAGTATCACGAGATGAAGCTTTTTCTCTAGTTGTTTTATGTCTTCTACCATGAATAGGATAATACTCTTAGGATTCTCATAGGATTTATAACTTGGCTATCTCTCGAACTAGGAATCTTGGCTTCTTGCCCTTGGCATATTTGAGTTGTATATATAACACTCCCTTCCTTTTCTAAAGATCATTGTCCTCGGTGATCGATGTTTACGTACATATATATGTGTATGAGAATATATAAAATATGATATTGATGTTTGTAGTATGTACTATAACTATTCTTATTTTTTTCTAAAAAAATTTAAGTGACGTCAAATAATGTCGGAAACATTTTATTGGACCCCTCATATGTGCATTGTGAGCTAAACATTAGAATTCAGAATTCAAAAACAGGTCAGAAACAACTATGCCCATTGCCTATAAATAAAGATAAGTGCTTTGCTGCACTTTTTGACTCATCTAGTTGCATGCTAACAAGAATCCTCATCAAATGTGCCTAATTTACAAGAATGGCGCTCTTGTAAGTGGCCTTGAGCTTTTCCCAAACCTCATAAGCAATATTATAGCAACGGGGTAAGCGATGTGTAAGCAACACATTAGCGACGGATTGGGGTTGCAAACTCCAAGTTGCAATAAAATTGCATACAAATCAATTTCTTTTCAAATTTTTATTTTCATTTTTGATTCTAGGCATCCTGAATGGTGTTCTTGTAAGTGGCCTTGAACTTCTACGAAACCTCATAAGCATTAGTCAAGCTATTTAAAAAAATAAAAATTCATTAGAGACAACCATTTTAATGTATGTAATGATTTTCTTATTCAAAGTGGTCCATGCATCATCTTCCATGCTCTTTGCCATGTTCTTTGGTTTCACCTGCACAAGGGCACCTTCACAATCCTTGAGAAAGAGAATGCCATGCATACAGGTGCGGTTAGCAATATGACAGCAACGGGGTAAACAATGTGTAAGCAACACATTAGCAACGGGTTGGAGTTGCAAACTCCAATTTGCGATAAAATTGCATACAAATCAATTTCTTTTCAAATTTTTATTTCCATTTTGGATTCAAGGCATCCTATTGCACGAGTCTTCTTATGAATGCCTAAATATCATAATAAATCACATAAAAACAATATACATACATATGTATTTTGTTGGTAACAATGTCACAACAGTCCACAAACCTTCAAATATGAAGCATATTATGTACATTCTTTGGAATAGATTACACAAGGAAGGCATGGGTAAAGTGGCTGTAGATGGTGAAGTGAAGTGTGTGGGTGTAGGGAATGCAAAATGCACTACTCCTGGAGCACATGTAAGCACATGAGCACATTAAAGCACATTACCATAATAGACACTTATCACCAAGCCTCCGTATCACCACTACAAACTACACTTAGGAGTAAGAGTCACAAGAGTAGCAAGCATGTAGAATAGAACACAAGACAACACCAACTAGAACAAGCAAATGTAACACAATCTGTATAAACCATTAGCTAATCATACCACTTATCGTACAAACGCAAAACAATGGAACAATAGAATCCAACCTCCAAGTATTCTCACATAAGTAGTATAAGCAAACATGATCAGGTCTCTACAACTCTAAGCCTTCACTCACTCTCAACTATAGTCTCCTGTAGTGTGCACTATATGCTATATCCCTCTCTTGAGGTTTCCCCTTTTTATAGGAGAGAGGTGAGGAACCGGTACAATAGGGGAGTCTGTTACATGAGAGTAATGGGAAGTTAATGCACTAGGCGGTTTCAATTGTCAGCATGACCGTGAGTACCAGACTTTGCCGTGTAATGATGAGTGGCTGGCCCCCACTTGGCCGCCTTGTCAGGTCTACTTGCCTGGGTATGCCATCCCCCAACTCTACCATTTGGACGTCTTGGTGCCAAACTCCAGTTTTTGGACGTCTTGGTTCCGAACTCCAGTTTTTGGACGTCTTGGTGCCCAACTCTAGATTTTGGACGTCTCGGCGCCCAACTCCAGTTTTGGACGTCTTTGCGCCCAACTCCAGTTTTGGACGTCTTTGCGCCCAACTCCAGTTTTGGACGTCTAGGCGCCCAATTTGGTTATTTGGCCCATCCTTTACTTTGTTCTTCAAAAAATTCATTCTACAGGTTGCCCGCCACTAGTGTCTCTCCGTCTCGGAGAGAGAGAAAAGATGAATTACTGAGCTCTTACAAGAGAAATGTGATTACATCATGAAGTGCCAAGTATATCAAGAGAGTAAGTGGAGTGAATACATCATGAAGTGCCAAATATAATTCTGTAAGGAGTGGAGTGAATACATTATGAAGTGCCAAATATAATTTTGCAAGGAGTTTTGTTAGGGCGGGAGAAAGGGGGAGGGGAGGTCGCCTTTGTTGTTGAAGACTTAGCTCTTCCGGTCTTATTCAACACTTAGAAGAGAGAGGAGGGGAGGTAACCTTATTTAATAGTTAGAGGGGAGAGGAGGGGGGTGGCCCTAGTCAATTGGAGAGGGAGGAGGATGTGGGGAGGTGGCCTAATCAACACTTAGAGGAGAGAGGAGGGGAGGTGGCCCTAGTCAATTGGAGAGGGAGGAGGAGGGGAGGTGGCCCTAGTCAATTGGAGAGGGAGGAGGAGGGGAGGTGGCCTAGTCAACATTAGAGGGAGGAGGAGGGGAGGTGGCCTAATTAACACTTAAGAGTAGAGAGGATGGGAGGTGGCCTTATTTAATACCTAGAGAGGAGAGGAGGGGAGGTGGCCCTAGTCAATTGGAGAGGGAGGAGGAGGAGGGGAGGTGGCCTAGTCAACATTAGAAGGAGGAGGAGGGGAGGTGGCCTAATTAACACTTAGAGGAGAGAGGAGGGGAGGTGGCCTTATTTAATACCTAGAGGGGAGAGGAGGGGAGGTGGCCCTAGTCACACTAGAGTGAGGAGGAGGGGAGGTGGCCTTAGTGAACACTTAGAGGGAGGAGGAGGGGAGGTGGCCTAGTCAACATTAGAAGGAGGAGGAGGGGAGGTGGCCAATCAACACTTAGAGGAGAGAGGAGGGGAGGTGGCCTTATTTAATACTTAGAGGGGAGAGGAGGGGAGGTGGCCCTAGTCATACTAGAGGGAGGAGGGGAGGTGGCCCTAGTCACACTAGAGGGAGGAGGGGAGGTGGCCTTAGTGAACACTTAAGAGGGAGGAGGAAGTGTGGTCGCCCAAAGAAGTGGGAAGGGGAAAGTGGAGGAGAGGTCGCCCATGCTAGCTTTAGAGGGAGGAGGAGGTGAGGTCGCCCAAAGAAATGGGAAGGGGAAAGTGGAGGAGAGGTCACCCATGCTAGCTTTTGTAGAACAAATTTTTGAAGGACAGAGTAAAGGATGGCACCAAGGGACCAAATATCAAACTGGGCGCCGAGACGTCCAAAATATGGAGTCGGGCGCCAAGACGTCCAAAATCTGGAGTTTGGCGCCAAGACGTCCAAAATCTAGAGTTGGGCGCCAAGACGTCCAAAATCTGGAGTTGGGCGCCAAGACGTCCAAAATCTGGAGTTGGGCGCCAAGACGTCCAAAATCTGGAGTTGGGCACCAAGACGTCCAGATGGTAGAGTTGGGCGACTGCATGCCCAATGTTACTTCCTACTAGCTTATGTCGTTTTTTTTTTCTCATCTATCTTCTTCATGTATCCCATTCCCATTTATCTACTGTCCTTCCCACCCACTCCCAGACGACTACCTCCCTGGCTACTTATAGGCATTATGCTAATCTCTTTTATCTTCTCCCTTATCCTTCTATGCCACCCCTCTAAGCGAAGATTGCCACCCCTCTAAGCGAAAATTGCAAAAAATCATCTCATCCACTCACATTGGCGACCTCTCCTCCCTCCCAAGCTCTTAGCCAACCTGGGCAACCCCTCATCCTTCCAACTTGCCAAATTAGGCGACCTCTCCTCCATCTCAAACTCTATGGCCAACCTGGGTGACCCCTCATCCTTCCACCTTGACAAATTGGGCGACCCCTTCTCCTCATGCGTTTCCTTGGGCGACCTCACCTCCTACTCTCCTCCTTTCTCTCAACATGGGCGACCTCTCCTCCACTTTCACCTTGGCCCTTCCTTGGGCGACCTCACCTCCTCCTCTCCTCCTTTCTCTCAACATGGGTGACCTCTCCTCCACTTTCACCTTGGCCCTTTCTTGGGCGACCTCACCTCCTCCTCTCCTCCTTTCTCTCAACATGGGTGACCTCTCCTCCACTTTCACCTTGGCTCTTCCTTGGGCGACCTCACCTCCTCCTCTCCTCCTCTCTCTCAACATGGGCGACCTCTCCTCCACTTTCACCTTTTCCCTTCCTTGGGCGACCTCACTTCCTCCTCTCCTCCTTTCTCTCAACATGGGCGACCTCTCCTCCACTTTCACCTTGGCATTTCCTTGGGCGACCTCACCTCCTCCTCTCCTTCTTTCTCTCAACATGGGCGACCTCTCCTCCACTTTCACCTTGGCATTTCCTTGGGCGGCCTCACCTCCTCCTCTCCTCCTTTCTCTCAACATGGGCGACCTCTTCTCCACTTTCACCTTGGCATCTCCTTGGGAGACCTCACCTCCTCCTCTCCTCCTTTCTAACAACATGGGCGACCTCTCCTCCACTTTCACCTTGGCCCTTCCTTGGGCGACCTCACCTCCTCCTCTCCTCCTTTCTCTCAACATGGGCGACCTCTCCTCCACTTTCACCTTGGCCCTTCCTTGGGCGACCTCACCTCCTCCTCTCCTCCTTTGTCTCAACATGGGCGATCTCTCCTCCAATTTCACCTTGGCATTTCCATGGGCGACCTCACCTCCTCCTCTCCTCCTTTCTCTCAACATGGGCGACCTCTCCTCCACTTTCACCTTGGCATTTCCTTGGGCGACCTCACCTCCTCCTCTCCTCCTTTCTCTCAACCTGGGCGACCTCTCCTCCACTTTCACCTTGGCCCTTCCTTGGGCGACCTCACCTCCTCCTCTCCTCCTTTCTCTCAACATGGGTGACCTCTCCTCCACTTTCACCTTGGCCCTTCCTTGGGCGACCTCTCCTCCTCTCCTCCTTTCTCTCAACATGGGCGACCTCTCCTCCACTTTCACCTTGGCCTTTCCTTGGGCGACCTCGCCTTCTCCTCTCCTCCTTTCTCTCAACATGGGCGACCTCTCCTCCACTTTCACCTTGGCTCTTCCTTGGGCGACCTCACCTCCTCCTCTCCTCCTTTCTCTCAACATGGTCGACCTCTCCTCCACTTTCACCTTGGCATTTCCTTGGGAGACCTCACCTCCTCCTCTCCTCCACTTTCACCTTGGCATTTCCTTGGGAGACCTCACCTCCTCCTCTCCTCCTTTCTCTCAACATGGGCGACCTCTCCACCTCCCCTCAACCTAAATTGGGCGACCTCTCCAAGTCCTCTCATCATCAATTGGGCGACCTCTCCACCCCCCTCATCCTAACTTAGGCAACCTCTCCACCTCCCTTCATCTTCAATTGGGCAACCTCTCCACCTCCCCTCATCCTCAATTGGGCGACCTCTCCACCTCCCTTCATCCTTAATTAGAGACCTCTCCAACTCCTATCATCCTTCATTTGGGCAAGCATACCCACACATCGGAACCACCTCTTGTTCCACCTCTTTCCTTCTAGAATCTTATGACCAATCCCTCCTAACTCTAAGTCCCTAACCCATATTGGACACCACCAACTATGCCGCGGCCTCCTCTAGTTATAACTGCATTCTGTTCTCTTGTAAATGTTTCCTTGTTGTAACAACTGAGTATTGTACTCCCTTATCTCTCCGAGACGGAGAGACACTAGTGGCGGGCAACCTGTAGAAAAAATTTTTGAAGGACAGAGTAAAGGATGGCACCAAGGGACCAAATATCAAATTGGGCGTCGAGACATCCAAAATATGGAGTTTGGCACCAAGACGTCCAAAATTTGGAGTTGGGCGCCAAGACGTCCAAAATCTAGAGTTGGGCGCAAAGACGCCCAAAATCTGGAGTTGGTCGCCAAGACGTCCAAAATCTGGAGTTGAGCACCAAGACGTCCAAAATCTGGAGTTGGGCACCAAGACGTCGAGATGGTAGAGTTGGGAGACTGCATGCCCAAGGTATGCCGAGACAAGCAGACCTGACAAGGCGGCCAAGTGGGGGCCAGCCACTCATCATTACACGACGAATTCCGGTACTGACGGCGGCTAGGTTGACAATTGAAACCGCCTAGTGCATTAACTTCCCACTACTCTCATGTAACAAACTCTCCTATTGTAACCGGTTCCTCACCTCTCTCCTATAAAAAGGGGAAACCTCAAGAGAGAAGCATATATGAGATAGAGCATATAGTGCACACTACAGGAGAATATAGCTGAGAGTGAGAGCGGGCTTAGAGCTCGTAGATGATAGAGTCCTCCTCATGTTATTTACTTATGCTGCTTATGTTATTTGCTGATGCCACTTATGTGAGAATACTTGGAGGTTGTATTCAGTTGTTTATTTGTGTTTGAATGACAAGTAGTATGCTTAGCTGTGGTATGATTAGCTAATGGCTGGTATTCAGATTGTGTTACATTTGTCTTTCTAGTTAGTGTGGTCTTGTGCTCTATTCTGCTCCATGCTTGCTGCGACTGTGACTCTTACTTCTAAGTGTAGTTTCTAGTGATGATATGAGGCTTGGTGATACGTGTCTATTATGGTAATGTGCTTTAATGTGTTCATGTGCTTGCATATGCTCCAGGAGTAGTGCATTTTGCATTCCCTGCACCCACACACTTCACTTCACCACCTACATCTTTAGAGGGAGGAGGAGGTGAGGTCGCCCAAAGAAGTGGGAAGGGGAAAGTGGAGGAGAGGTCGCCCATGCTAGCTTTAGAGGGAGGAGGAGGTGAGGTCGCCCAAAGAAGTGGGAAGGGGAAAGTGGAGGAGAGGTCCCCCATGCTAGCTTTAGAGGGAGGAGGAGGTGAGGTCACCCAAAGAAGTGGGAAGGGGAAAGTGGAGGAGAGGTCGCCCATGCTAGCTTTAGAGGGAGGAGGAGGTGAGGTCGCCCAAAGAAGTGGGAAAGGAAAGGTGGAGGGGAGGTCGCCCATGCTAGCTTTAGAGGGAGGAGGAGGTGAGGTCGCCCAAAGAAGTTGGAAGAGGAAAGTTGAGGAGAGGTCGCCCAGATGAAGGTGCAAAAGAGTTGGTCGCCTAGGTAAGTGTTATAAAGTGATCTTTTGCCATTCTTTACCTAGAGAAGTGGCATAGGAAGGATAAGAGAGGAGAATCCTTATGTGATAGGTGGTAGAAGAAGTTAGTAGCATAATGCCTATGAGTAGCAAGAGGAAAATGGTAGTGGTGGTAGTAGTAGTGGGAGTGGGTGGAAAGGGAAGGAGATAGATGGGATACCATAAGAAGATAGATGAAAAAATCCATTAGCTAATAAGGAAAGGACATAAGCTAATAGGAAAAGACATTAGAGGTATATACATTATATACAAGGTCAAGTTCCTGCTTTCCTATCATTCCACATAGGGTTTTAGCTTAGATTCGTTGACTAAGGGCAGTATCGTGCCAATCAATGTGGAGATTTGTACTGCACCTTTTGGAAGTGTGCGTATGACCCTAAAAGGTCTGTTCCATCTCGGCATCAACTTCTTCCTGGCTTCCCTCTCAAGGAGCCGCGGGTGGTACAACAAAACTAAGCTTCCTTCCTTGATCTTTGATTTGTAGAGGTTTGCATCATGATCTTGTTTTCTTTTTTCCTGTACTTCCACCAAAGTCTCATTGCCTATCTTTCTTTGTTCTTCAAGAAGTTGTAGCCTCACAATGTTGGCTGAGAGTGTGCGAGTAAACCCAGGAATTCGATTGGTTCCAGCGGCTGGAGCCATGCAAGAATTCAAAAGGAGCAATTGCTTGTATTCCATAGACTAGCTCAAATGGAGTATGTCCTGTTATGGCCTTGAATGAAGTTCTGAAGTCCCATAATGTTCCAAGATATGCCTGTCCCCATGTATTAGGAAACTGTAAGCATGTTTTTCTCAGTAGGAGCATGAGAACCTTATTTGTGCTCTCTGCCTCACTGTTTGCCCTTGGGTAGTATGCATAGGACTTCTTATGGAATATTTGATACTTTTCAAAAATTAAAGTCAGTATCTTGTTGACGAAATGGGATCCTTGATCTGTTGTTACCTCTATTGGACATCCATATCTGCAAAAGATGTAATCATACAAGAAGGTGGCTACCGTTTCAACAGTACATTCCTTACCGGCTATTACTTCAGTCCACTTAGTGGCATAATCCGTCGCCACTAGAAGATATTTTGCACCTGAATCTCGTGCTACGGGAAAAATTGGACCGACAAAGTCTATTCCCCAATGCTCAAAGGGTTGCCAAGCTACGGACATATTAAGTGGTTGGTTCCTTTGTCGTGTCGGTTTGGGTGCACATTGCTGATAAACATCACATGCCTTTGCAAATTTAGTGGCATCTCTGAAGAGATATGGCCACCATAGGCCACTTTGGAGTATCCTCAATGTAGTGATATGTCTAGGAAAATGACCACTAGACTTACCCTCATGTGCCAATTGAAGAACAATTTCTGTTTCATGTGGTTGAAGACACTTTTTGTACATCCCATCAGGGCCAACCTTATAGAGGGTGTCTTTCGCCATTATGAAATTCTTTCTTTTCAAGAGGAGTCTACGCCTTTCCAATGGAGTTGACCGAGTACGGAATTGACCCTTTCCTAGGAGTAGAGTCAAATCATCATACCATCTAGGTGCTACATTTACCTTGTATATTTGGTTGTCTGGGAAATCATCTTCTACTCCCTTTGTTGCTTGAGTTGGATGTTTGATGCGAGAGAGGTGGTCTGCAATGACATGTTGCCTACCGCTTCTTTGTACAATTTCGAAATCGAATTCTTGAAAGAGAAGCAACCATCTCCATACTCTTCCTCCGACTTGTGGCTTATTCAACAAATATTTTAAAGCTTGATGATCAGTAATCACTATGAATGTAGTGCGTAATAGATAGTGTCTGAATTTCTTGAGGGCAAATACAATAGCCAATGCTTCCATTTCTGTAGTGCTATAGTTCTTCTCGGCTTTTGAGAGGAACCTACTCGCGTAATGAATGGGCTGGTCTAATTTGTGTGTTTCACTTGGCTGAGTCAGTATAACTCCTATTGCATACAAGCTTGCTTCTACATGCACGTGAAATGTCTTAGACCAATCTGGTGAGATGAGTATAGTTGCAAATGCCAACCTTTGTTTTAGATAAGTGAATGTAGATTTTTCTTCCTCAAAACATTGAAAGGGAAAACTTTTATTGGTAAGTCGTGAAAGTGGTCGTGCTGCCTCTGCATACATGCGTGTGAACTTCCAGTGATATCCCATGTGCCCCAAGAAGCTCTGGACCTCTTTAGCATTTATAGGTCTTGGAAGCTTAAGAATTGACATTACCTTATCTGGATCTGGAGTCATCCCTTTAGTAGAGACCACATGTCCTAACAAGGTACCTTGGGTTACCAGAAAATGACATTTGTTAGGGTTAAGTTTCAAACCTATCTCTCTGCAACACCGGAATACTTATTCTAATTGCTTCAAATGTTTTGGTATATTTTCTACTGCAGTGGTGCAGGCTGCTCCAGAGAAGGCTGAAAAGTCATCCATGAAAATTCTTAAGAATTTTAGGAGCAACTTGTTGAAGATAAGATATACTGTCCTATTGAAAGTGGCTGGTGCATTTCTAAGGCCGAAAGCCATTTTGGTGTAGATATATGTTCCCCAAGGAGTTACAAAGGCTGTTTTTGGTTTGATCTTCAGGATGGATTTCCAATTGATTGTATCCATTGAAACCATCCATAAAATTGTATAGCACATGTCCTGCACATCTTCAATTACTTGTTCAGAAAAGGGGGTGGGAAACCCATCAGGGATGGTTACCTTATTTAATGCTCGGAAATCCACACAAACCTGATTTTATTAGGTTGCTTCTTAGGTGCGATGACCATGGAGGACAACCATTCTGAATGTTCTACAGGAATTATGATACCTGCTTCCTCCATTTTTTGGATTTCCTTCTTGACAGCTTCTGCATATTTGGGATTTAGCTTATACATTTTCCCTCTAATTGGCAGAGCTTCTTCCACTAGAGGGATAGTGGGATAGTGTGTATTCCCAGCTCTTTTGGTATTCCTTCCAAATCTTTGTAACTCCATGCAAATATGTCTTTAAAACTATTCATGAATGTTATTACCTCTGTGAGAAGAAGAGGGTGGTCCCACAACCAACTTACCACTAGAAGATTTTGTGGATTTTCTTCTTCCCCTAAGTTGACTTCTTTAACTGGCTCTAGAATTGCCTCTTCCTCGTCCTTAAACAACATTTCCTTGGTGAATGCTGGACTATCATTGATGGTGATTTCATGGGTCTTTTCCTGCGTCCATCCCATTGGAACTTCCACCAATGGGAAAATGCTTTCTACTAGTTCTTCTTCTATTTGGCTTCCTTCAATCCCTTTCCTTCCTTCAACTCCTTTCAAAACTTTATCTCTTTGGGAATCTTTAGCTGGTTCTCCTAATACCACAGACTCCACAGTAGGTTCTTCTTCTTCTTTCTCCTTGATTGCTATTGTAAAGCATGAAACATTATTAGTCTCCTCAATCCAATCCATGATGTCGCCTAGATCTTCATTAGATAATTCTTCTCCTATATCAACTTCTTCCTTAATGTCCAGTGATTTTGTTTTAGTTGGCTCTGTGTGAGGCTTCCTAGATGCCCATTGGGCCACCCAACCAATTGTAGGGGTAGCCCAAGATGGAGGATAAGCTTCTTCAGGTGCTCAGTGTGGAGGCCCTTGAGTAGAGTATGGAGCCGAAGCCTCTGGAGTGGCCCATCTATTTGGAGGCGGAGGCGCTGGGACTAGGAGGTGGAGTCGCCCAACTGCATGGAGGTGGCGGAGGCGCCCAATCGGGACTAGGAGGTGGAGTCGCCCTATCTCTGCTTTTGGGAGGTGAGTGCACCCAACTTGAACTAGGAGGTGTAGACACCCATGGAGGTGAAAGCGCCCCTTCTTGTACTGATATTTCCACATTTTCCAGAACCCATGGTGGAGGAGGTGTGGCCCAAGTGCTTGCTCTGTACCTCCTTCCATTTGAAGCTGTCTCATCACCTTATTTGGTCCCGCCACCCATAAGGTGTCACTACCGCAGTCATGTACCACTTTACTGTGGCGTAGCCATGGCCTTCCTATCAAAAGAGGAAATCCTCCCTTCACCTTTGGGAGTGTTATTACTACAAAATCCAACACAAATTTTAGCTTATGGATGACGACTTCGACCTTGTAAACTATGCCTAGTGGGCTTACCTTGCTTTGGTCTGCTAATGATATTGTAAAATGTGCAGCCTTAGTTGGTTTCAAATTTAGCAACGTCATTGTGTACTCGGGCATCAGATTAATACTGGATCCCCCATCAACTATCACTCCTAACAAGGGAGTTCCCTTCATACTTACAGTTAATCTAGGGCTCTTGTAATCAGTAAGAGGTACCATCCTAGATGGTTATGAGCTATAAGTTGAGGGTATAGGTATTTGTTGAGAAATTAGAGAAGTGAAGCCTTGCCCGCCACTTAATATGGGGCCAGGGTCTAACCCATTTATGGAAGCCATTACTTCTCCTCTGAATCTAGGACTCATAGCTAACAAGTTATATAAAGATACCTGTTGGTAGGTGTTTTGCAAGACTTGAACTGTAGTGAGAAAACCTTCTTGATTGTTCCTTGAAGTAGCTCCATTTTGAAAGTGCCTTAGGTCCTCCTTAGATATTGCATAAGCTTTGTCGATAACGTGTTCAAGAGTATCTTCATTTCTTCTTACTCTTCCCGGTGAGATTTTCTCCTTGTCTTGGTTGTGTTTGGCTCCCTGAGAAGGTCCATTGTCTTTTTTCCCTTGTCCTTTGTCGAACATGCTAGATCTGTGCTTCCTTGGCAACACCCTTCAAAGCCGTTTTTTGTTTTTGTGCCCTAGTCATTACTCCGGGCAGTTCCTTAAGCTGGATTACTCGGGCACTTGGAGAGTCTACATTGCCCTCATCATTAGTTACTGTGATCATATGTAGGGGGCAAGAGTTACCTTGTGTGCTTGTGGACGGCATTGACTTTGGGCAGTCCTTCGTGTAATGGTCCCGTGTTTCAAGACAATTTTTGCATGGTGGGGCATCCTCGAGAAGTGAACATTTACTTTGGAAGTGTCAATACTCCCCACATCTGTAACATATTATAGGCCTAGGTGGTCGTTTCTGACGAGGCCTACCTTCTTGCTGCTGATGTCCTTGATTGGTGTAAAAAGTTGTTACAGAAGGTGTTGTAGTAGATGGTAAGGGTGGTTGCCCTAAAAAGGAGGACTAAGGCACCCCTACCCATTGAGTTGTTGGTGGTTGTCCTGGCATCATATTCTGGTTCCCAAGACCCTTCAAAAAATAACAATCCTTGGCCTCATGGCCACCCTTTCCACAAAACTGCATGGAGGAAGTCGCCCAAATGAAGAGGTTGCCCAAGAAGAAAGAGTCATCGCCCAAGAAGAGGTTGCTCAAGAAGAGGAGGAGGAGTTGTCGCCCAAGAAGCCGAGAGAGGAGGAGGAAGAGGAGTCGCCCAAGAAGCCAAGAGAGGAGGAGGAGGAGGAGGAGGAGTCGCCCAAGAATCCAAGAGAGGAGGAGGAGGAGGAGTTTCCCAAGAAGCCAAGAGAGGAGGGGGAGGAGGATTAGTCGCCCAAGAAGTCAAGAGAGGAGGAGGAGGAGTCACCCAAGAAGCCAAGAGAGGAGGGGAAGGAGGAGTCGCCCAAAAAGCCAAGAGAGAAGGAAGAGTAGGAGTCGCCCAAAAAGCCAAGAGAGGAGGGGAAGGAGGAGGAGGAGTCTCCCAAAAAGCCAAGAGAGGAGGAAGAGGAGGAGTCGTCGCCCAAAAAGCCAAGAGAGGAGGGGAGGAGGAGTCGCCCAAGAAGCGAAGAGAGGAGTTTGCTCAGGAGGAGGAGGAGGAGGAGGAGGAGGAGGAGGAGGAGGAGGAGGAGGAGGAGGAGGAGGAGGAGGAGGAGGAGGAGGAGGAGGAGCTTCCCTAAGGAGGAGAGGTGGCCCTGGGCACTGAAACTCTAAATAATTTCTCAAGGAAAAGGAAATCTCCAGAAGCTCTGTCCCAT
Source organism: Ceratopteris richardii (assembly GCA_020310875.1). Lineage (NCBI taxonomy): Eukaryota > Viridiplantae > Streptophyta > Polypodiopsida > Polypodiales > Pteridaceae > Ceratopteris > Ceratopteris richardii. The sequence continues at coordinate 44,313,244 of CM035438.1, read as the reverse complement.
CGGGCGTGCCAAATTTTCACCTGTAGATGGTGAAGTGAAGTGTGTGGGTGCAGGGAATGCAAAATGCACTACTCCTGGAGCACATGAGCACATTAAAGCACATTACCATAATAGACACTTATCACCAAGCCTCCGTATCACCACTACAAACTACAGTTAGGAGTAAGAGTCACAAGAGGGGCAAGCATGCAGAATAGAGCACAAGACAACACCAACTAGAACAAGCAAATGTAACACAATTTGTATAAACCATTAGCTAATCATACAACTTATCGTACAAACGCAAAACAATGGAACAACAGAATCCAACCTCCAAGTATTCTCACATAAGTAGTATAAGCAAACAACATAATTAGGTCTCTATGAGCTCTGAGCTTGCACTCACTCTCAACTATAGTCTCCTATAGTGTGCACTATATGCTATATCCCTCTCTTAAGGTTTCCCCTTTTTATAGGAGAGAGGCGAGGAACCGGTATAATAGGGGAGTCTGTTACATGAGAGTAATGGGAAGTTAATGCACTAGGCGGTTTCAATTCACAGAAGGGCCGGGAGTACTAGACTTTGTCGTGTAATGATGAGTGGATGGCCCCACTTGGCCGCCTTGTCAGGTTTGCTTGTCTGGGCATGCCTTGGGCATGCCGTCGCCAAACTCTACCATTTGGATGTCTTGGTGTCCAACTCCAGTTTTTGGACGTCTTTGGTGCCCAACTCCAGTTTTTGGACGTCTTGGTGCCCAACTCCAGATTTTGGACATCTCGTCGCCCAACTCCACTTTTGGACATCTTGGCGCCCAACTCGAGTTTTGGACGTCTTGGCGTCCAACTCCAGTTTTGGACGTCTTGGCGCCCAACTCCAGTTTTGGACGTCTTTTTGCCCAATTTGGTTATTTGGCCCATCCTTTACTCTATTCTTCAAAAAAATCATTCAACAATGGCTAAGACAAACGACTTGTAGAACACCCACCCAAGTTCGAAACCCGGCGGGCACAACAAAAAAAACGGCGCTAGTTTTTTTTCTAAAGAAACTTTTTTCGTGAAGTGGTTTTTTCTGCCAAGATGCTTTTGGACGAAATTTCGTCGATGCTTTATTGTACATGCTTTTCAATTTATCGCTTGGAGTTGCTAAATCCTATATATAAGAAGAGCTAGGCTCATTGTCAATCATCACTCAAGGCTCTACACTTGGTGATCAAGAAGGTGCTTTGCAAATGGAGTTTGGAGGAGGTGTGCTCTACATTTGGAGTTATTTGGAGGAGTTTGGTTCAGCCAACGAGCAGCACTCTTGTTTGTATAATGTGAGTAGCAAGTCTACATCTATCCTCACTTGTTCATTCACTAGTTTCTGATTTAGGTTATTCAAAATTAGGGTTTGCTTTCAAACAGCTCTAAACTGTTCGTACTCTCCATATTCTCACATACACACACACACTCTTCATACCTCTTAAGCATTTTATGAACAATTTCTTGTATCTAGTACCTATTTCTGCCTAGATTCATATATTGTCAGTTTGTATCATATTCACACATCGTAATTTGACATTTGAATATACGATAGTGTAGGTGAGCATTTTAGCTTACCGTACACTTCGAAAATCTTGTCTATTCTCTCTTTATCTCTCACTCATCATCTTTCTGAGTATTAAGGTTTGTATGTTAAGGTTCATGTGTTGAAGGATCTTGTAAACATGTGATTAATATTGTTATTAAGGCCGACCCCACTTTCAACATTTGGTATCAGAGCATAGTTGACATACACCCTTAACAAGATGAGTGACTATAGACTTGAAAATGAACACAAGCTTGAAAGAATGTCTAATTATCCAATGTGGAGTTTTATGATGATGAAACTGTTAGTATCTAAAGACTTGTGGATTATTGTCAATGAAACTTATCCAAGGTCAAGACAAGTCAGAGAAGTTGTTGCTTCATCTTCTAGAAGACTTGCTTTTCCAATTTCTACTCAACAGGAGTTTATTCAAGAAGAAGAAACTCTTTCATCATGCATATATTGCAATAGGAGTCAAGTGGCATATTATACCCCAAATTAGGTCATGCAGAACCTCTCGTCAGGCTTGTTGGAGCTAGAGAATCTTTATCAGAGCAAAAACCCTGCTAGGAAAGCTCATCCAAGGAGATAGCTAGCCAACACAAAGATGAAAGTTGGTGATTGAGCTCAATCACATAATTTGAAGCTCAGAGTTCGTGATTCAATTCAGTCACATATTTTGAAGCTGAGAGTTGGTGAGTCAGTTCAATTGCACATTTTGAAGTTCAAAGTTCAGTCGCACATTTCGAAGTTCACTAATTTATGAATTCAGTTTTCAGTTCAGTTCAAATTTATGCACATTCAGCTCAAGATTCAATGGAAATTAGTTAAGAGAATTTTCAGATATTTGAAGGGAACTTCCAATTATGCTATGGTATTTCCAAAGTCTTCACATTTCTTACTTAAAGGTTTTTCAGATAGTGATTGGGCAGGTGATAAAGACTCAAGAAGAAGCACAAGTGGTTATTGTTCATATCTAGGAGATTGTGTCATCTCTTGGTTATCCAAGGAACAACTTACAGTTGCTACATCTTCAAGTGAAGCAGAGTATAGGGCTTCCTTTACAGCTACACTTGATTCAATTTGGTTACAAAAGATTTTGAGTTATCTTGATGTTCATGTTCATCTTTTAGTTCAAATATTTTCAGACAGTTAGAGTGCTATTGCTATTGCAAAGAAACCACTATATTCGGGAACAGGTATCGAAGAAGCACATTGAGCTAATCTACATACCTACAAGTGAAAATGTTGTAGATATTTTTACCAAAGCATTGACTAGAGAGAGTCACAGGAAGTTTTACAGGTTATTAAATATTGTACCATTATGACATTGAAGGGGGGATTGTTGGAAACAATGTCACAACAGTCCACAAAGCTTCAAATCTGAAGCATATTATGTATATTCTTTAGAATAGATTACACAAGGAAGGCATGGGTAAAGTGGCTAAGACAAACGACTTATAAAACACCCATTCGAGTTCGAAACCCAACGGGAACAACGAAAAAACGGCCCTAGTTTTTTTTCTGAAGAAACTTTTTTTTGCGAAGTGGTTTTTCTGCCGATATGCTTTTGGAGGAAATTTCATTGATGTTTTATTGCACATGCTTTTCAATTCATTGCTTGGAGTTGCTAAATCCTATATAAGAAGAGCTAGGCTCATTGTCAATCATCACTCAAGGCTCTACACTTGGTGATCAAGAAGGTGCTCTATAAGGAGGAGTTTGGAGGAGGTGTGCTCTACATCTAGAGTTATTTGGAGGAGTTCGGTTCAACCAACCATCAACACTCTTGTTGGTATATTGTGAGTAACAAGTCTATATTTATCCGCACTTGTTCATTCACTAGTTTCTAATTTAGGTTAGTCAGAAGTAGGGTTTGCTGTCAAATAGTTATGCACTGTTCATATTCTCCATATTCTCACATACACACATTCTTCATACCTCTTAGGCATTTTATGAACAATTTCTTGTATCGAATACCTATTTCTGCATAGATTCAGATATTGTCAGCTTATATCATATTCACACATTGTAATTTGACATTTGAATATAAGATCGAAAATCTTGTCTATTCTATCTTTATTTCTCACTCATCATCTTTCTGAGTATTAAAGTGTGTATGCTAAGGTTCATGTGTTCTTGTAAACCTATGATTACTGTTGTTATTAAGGCCCACCCCACTTCCAACATATTTATTATTACATAGTACATTCATGCATAGCACAAAGTGCATACATACATTATTACATACATAGTAGGAAGTAGTAAGTACATACTACTTACATACATACATAGTGCATAATATAACACACATACATAGTGCATAATATAACACATACATACATACATACATAGTACATAGATACATAATACATGCATACATACATATTATATACATACATACATACATGTTACATAGATACATACATGCATATTGCAACATAGTACATGCATACATACATACACGGTACATACATATACATGCATCCATAATACTTAGTACGTACACATTTATTTACTATTATGATAGTAGACACATACTGCATATTATATATACTACCATACTGCATACATATTATATACATACATAGTACTAAGTAGTATACACGATACTACATATACATTTGCAATTGTCAATGTGCATATGCATAATGTCATGTATGATGTTTCATGTGCAACGAGCATGACAATTTATGAAATAAAAGAGCTTTTCATGGGTCATTTTTGTCCTACGGAGTGCCTTTTTTTTGTTGTATGCAACACGTTGCAAACGTGTTGGCAACATGCCATGGTTGATGACACGTTGTGAACCATTTGCAACACATTGCATACAGCTCCATATGCTCTTTCCATTAATCAAAGTCTGTACTTTAAAGCCTCTTATTCTCTAAGGGATTTTTCTCATATGAGGCGGCATTTCCTTGCACTGAGGATGTCAAGTGAAGAAATGAAATTCTGAGATTTATTTCAGAAATGAATATTTCTAAAATCTTGGGCAAAATAATGCCAAATATCCAAAATTTTTCCTAGAAATGGTTGTGCAATGATTTAACAACCTTGTATGTGAAGTTTGATCAAAATGACCAAAAAAGAGAGAGAGATTAAATTCTGAGATTTTTATAAGAATTTTATAAATTAATTTGGGAAAAAAATACAACAATTTCTTGTTGTTTTACCACATAAGCATACATATGACATGTACAAAGGCAATAATGGCTATTTTTAGCAAAAGCCTTAATTTGTAAAGCAAAACGACTTGTAATAATTGAAATTCAACCTGTTTGCTCAAAATAGAGTAGTTCATTATGTTTTTTTATCTTTTGTATCTTCCACCATAGCTTGTTAGGATTGTGTTTGATAGTAAGATAAGACTTAGGGACCAAGGTTTATTGATAAGCAACTTTTAGGCCATTTGGGCCTGTTCACACATGTTCAATGACCAAAAGTCATAAAAATAATGTAAATGCCTATAACTCTCCAGTTTGGGGGTCCAAAAAATATAGAAGGTCTTTCTACATAGAAGGTAATTGCCTGATTAAGAAAATCCTCAATTTGCAATGATACTTGCACTGCAGTCTGCAACAGGAGCAGCAACAACTTCTTGGCATATTTTTTAATGATTTTTCCAAACTTAGCAAGGTTTACATCATGCCCTGCAAAGTTTCATTGATGATGCAGTTCGGTGGCCTTTGTTTGAAATGAAAGGTTCCAAAATGTGAAAGAGTGATCCTGAAGATCCCTAGGGGGTTGGGGGTACAGAGCCCGAGAAGCCCTTGCACAGACATTAGCTCTCATGAGAGCTTAGCAGCAGCAGATCAACAAACCTCTATCTACAGGGTTGCTATTGTGTTTTCATCAGAATCTATTGGAATTGATGTATGGGAGCTACTACCTTTTCTTCGCTATTTTCTAATCACTAATAATTCCATGTTCACTTGTACTTGGTTGACAAGAAGAGGTTTTCCAAATTGGCTAACTGTATCTGACTCTGTCACTTCATCTCGGGAGCTTGCACTTTGATGGAGTGAAGAGGTGGCATTAAGACATTTAGGCATACATTATTCTCATTGTTGAACAAGAGCTTTTCAAATCTCCATATCTTGTGTGTTGAGAACAAGGAGATAAATGATTACCTGTACACTAATAATTCCATGTTTACCTGTACTTGGTTGACAAGAAGAGGTTTTCCAAATTGGCTAACTGTATCTAACTCTGTGACTTTATGTTGGGAGGTTGTGCTCTGATGGAGTGAAGAGGTGGCACTAAGACATGTAGGTATACATTATGCTCATTGTTGAACAGGAGCTTCTCCATATCTTGTGTGTTGGGAACAAGGAAATAGATGACTATCTCAAGAAGAGGAAGATTTCCAAGTCTATGCAAATTCGAGAAATTGCCATCTGTACATTATCTCTTGCTGCATCATGAGACCAGGAAGCTACACCATGGGCCAGCCAGTAGTACCTGGAAGGACGAAGTTGTATTCGCTGGAGCCTGTCAAGGAGCGAATCTAGATTTAGCCCTCTGCAGTAGGCTGCAGTGGCACCAGAGGCTTTGTGAAAATGTTTGAAGCCTCCATGTTCTCTGCAGAAGAAATCGAGGGATAGAAGAGGTAGGGGGAACCTTTTCAGGTTTCCTTTCAGAGGGATAACTTGTGGAAGAAGAATTCAGTGAAGAAACAAGGGATGTTGCATAAAACAACAACAATGTACTTTTTTACTTGGTCTCATGGAAAGAAGACTGCAATTAAGCCTAAATATTATAAGTACTTTGCTGTGTTTGTGTGGAATCACAACAGCTATTTTAAGGGTCTTTGTTATATGCCATTGTTGATGGAATATTATATTACCTATGAAAATCATTCTCTGTAGAGGGTTTTAAGACATGGCATGTGAAAAATGCTTCAAGTTGTAAAAATTGACATTAGTAAATGTAGAAATCATTTTTCAGAACATCTTCATAATGAATATTTTCTATGATTGCAGAAAGATATAAGGAACCTTTTGAAAGCTTAACTCCCAGTAGCGAAAAGTAATTGGCATCGATCTCAAATGATCTGGAGACCACTACTAAATGATGCAGAGACAACTCAGAACTAGTGGCAAATGATGCTCAGGTTACTGTATCAAGTCATCTGCAGTTCAACTATTCCATGAATGGTTCAGAGACCTTCTGTGAGACAATCACTCTTCTTCCGATGAAGGATCAGTGCAGCAAATGATGGTAGCTTTTCAAAATGCTGCACAGGAATACCTTGCATGCTTAATTTAGGGTCTAACACAGTTGATATGAGAGCTTATGCAATCAGGATTTCCTGTATTATATGTAATCAAAGAATTTTTTGTTTTTAGAATGAAGAGTACAATATGTAATTAATTTTGACTTTTTCCCTTGTAAAAGAAAAGCTTTTTACTTTCGTGAAGGCAATTTTATGATTCAACTTACATACTCTCTCAATATCATCACCTGTATGGATATTGCTCTGCATCATTTCTGTTACAGTTGAGAGACACATATTGTGTGCATACAAAGGAAGCTTGCATGTTATAGCTATTCCTATTTGATACTATAGTTTGATGATTTTTGCTGGTTGTCTCAAAAAGCTAGTTATCATTGACTCTTTCCCATCATTCACTCTCACCTGTATGAATATTGCTCTGCATCATTTCTGTTACAATTGAGAGACACATATTGTATGTATACAAAGGGACCTTGCATGTTATAGCTGTTCTATTTGATACATAAAATTTGACGATTTGCTGGTCGTCTCAAAAAGCTACCTATCATTGACTCTTTTGGATCACTCGCTTGCTCTCATGCATGCACACATGCATGTGCGCATGCACACATGCATGTGCGCATGCACGCACACACACACACACACACACACACACACACACACACACACACACACACACACACACACACACACACACACACACACACGCATGCACGCACTCGACCCCCCCCCCCACAACCAACACACACACACACACACACACACACACACACACACACACACACACACACACACACACACACACACACACACACAGAGACATACACACACGCCCCCATGCAACCATGCACCCACACACCCATGCGCGTGTGCACACACACATACACACACACACACACACACACACACACACACACACACACACACACACACACACACACACACACACACACACACACACACACACACACACACACACACACACACACACGCATGCACGCACTCGACCCCCCCCCCCCCCCCCCCCCCCCCAACCAACACACACACACACGCACACACACACACACACACACGCACAGAGACATACACACACGCCCCCATGCAACCATGCACCCACACACCCATGCGCGTGTGCACGCGCGCGCGCGCACACACACACACACACACACACACACACACACACACACACACACACACACACACACACACACACACACACACACACACACACACACACACACACACACACACGCACACGCACACGCACGCATGTGCACACACACACACGCACACAATTTGAATGCATGCATCCAATAATTCATATCAGTAAAAACATATGTACACGTAATACAGTTTTCTTTTGTGTGTGTGTGGGAAAAATGCCTCTTTAGTATTATGTACTTGATAGCATAGATCTTGAGACATCATAGAAGCTTTTGTAATAGAAGCCTATAGAATTGTTGTTATTATTTGTACCCATGGTTGTTATGCATCTGAAATCCTAGCTGTACTTCTTTGATACTTGTTTCACTCTTTTATGTGAAACTTTAGACTAGTTTTTATAAATTCTTCTCTAGTCTTGTATCTCGGAAACAGGCAAAAAAGGTAATCGTCTTTCTGTTTATATTATTTTATTTAATATGCTTATCAGAATGTTTGTCAAAATAGTGCTTCGATCAGTGGAGGATCTCTGCCACATTTTCATCACCTGTCCTAAAAGTTTCAGAACTTGGTCTGTTGTGAAAGTTGCTCCTGCTAAACCATAGGATCTCTTGCCAGCAAGTGATTCTTGGTGAAGTGGTGGGGTGCTCGGCCTCTTTCTGGAATGTGATTCATAGGGAGGCCTTTAGGAAAATCTGGAAAGAGATATGTGCTGTGAACTTTGATGTTATGCCAAAGGAATACCCTATAGAGGGGACCTAGTTCTTCTAGCTAAGAGGATCAAGAATCACAGAAGTAAATCCCCCTTTCGTCACTCCATGATGTTTGTGTTTCATGGAGCCAAATTAAGAAAGAAATGGGTCCCACAAAGGGGATGACAGGTTTATAAACCTGCTTTGTGATTCCCACTGATCTTCTTCTTTTCCTTTAAATATTAATTAAAGCTTGCATTTTTGAAAACTTTTTATCTCTATGTTTGATGTTGTTACTACACATGCCAATTTTAAGCTACATATGAAATAGTAGTCTTGGTTCCATACTTCCATACCTCTATGTTTCATATGAAACAACTATGGCTCTACACATGCTCTAAAGTTAATATCAATGTGAGGAGAGGAGTTAAAGATTTCAAAGCTTTTGGGGAACAGCTTTTGAAACGAGTCATTTTTTCGTCAAAGAGGAGTATTTATGGATTGGCTTATGTACTACGTTCACATACATATATGATCCAGGATCAATGTATTATATGCTCCATTCATAGTTGGTACTCGTACCAGTACGAGTAGATTCGTACGTACCTCTCGTACCGTACGTACTCGTACGTATTCGTACCAATAGGTACCAAATTTTTTTTTTTCCATTTTGACCATTTTGACTTGAATTTATTAAGAAAGAGCATTACGTCCTACAACAAGACGGTTTCTCAGAGGTGTTTTTTGTTCCAAATGCATGTGGTTTAGTCAGTATATACATTTTCTTTTTCTTTTTTTCCTTTGAAAAGAAGCAACATACATACATACATAATTTTTTTAAAACTATTGTAGAAGTTGTTCCTTATTTTTCATAAATAGGGAAACTTGCTTCCATAAAGAACTGGTGATGATGCTCAAAGATGATGATACTCCTAGACTGTCAGCTATATCATAGAACCCAGAAACAGAATGTCAAGAAACAAGAGGAGTACGTTGCTATGTTTGGACTACAGATGCAGGAGAATATCATCTCATTGACACTTTATGCAATGAAAGTTCTAGAAAGTAGGACAGGTCTTACTTTATACTCCATATCTTGGATAATGAAGGCATGCAGTAGAAGCAAAGTCGTCCTACAAAAAGGCTCCTGTGCGTACCCTTACTAACAACCAGCCTCCGAAGGAAAATTTGATGATGAAGGGTAAGGTGCTTTCAAATGCTGATGCATCGACAGTCCCACCAAGTGGAGAACCTGATTCAACCCCAATATCGGTTACATGTGGATGCAAATTGTTTAGCAGGAAGGACGATTGAGTAATGCCAAGAAATAAGGGCATCGAGCCACTTTTTCCAGATAATGGTTTCCAGTCCTCATGATATATGTCACTTTTTGAGCTTCCTGAGTACGAAAATGAGAAAAATGATTTGGCTATCATTGGATGTGAAGAAAGGAAATAAGAATAATTTCTAGTCATCCTCACATTGGACATCAATAGAACGTATAGGGGGAGAGTGGATTATATTCGATCTGTGAATATATCCATGATCCTTTGTAGTGTGCACCAATCAAGAACACGTAAATGAACATGAGGAAAAGGAGCTAGTGTAGAATGGAGATGGTGACTCCTCTCCTATGCATGCAATGAACAGCAGAAACACAAGCAAGTGCCAATTTCCTCCCATCATATATTTCATCCCATTGAAGATATGACATCATATATTTCATCCCATTGAAGATATGGCATCATATATTTCATCGAATGAAGGAGAAGAGCGGTGATGGGGGAACACACCTTCATAGAGGATGAGAGAAGAGCGTGGTCCATATATCCATAACCCATGCAACCTTGAAGTACACAATATTATCAGCAATCACAGTAAGCATGATCGTAGTACGAGAATGAGAAGAGTCCACAAACTTTCATGTAAATGTACAATGGCAATAATGTGTATGACTATCAAGTCTACCTCTTAAATAGGGTTGAGTGCTTTTGTGACAAGAAGTATTTTAAAAGGAAACAGACACTGAGAGGTCGTAGACCAGTCCAATGGGGGTATGTAATACATCACATAAGGCTTTATTTTACTCCTTTGAATTGTAAGGGCTACCCACATGCCCTAAGAACAGTGTGGGGTGCACTCTTTGCATATTTAATTTGTTGTCTGGTAGCCAAGGTGCCTAAAAAGGCACCTTTGCATATATGAGGGCAAACATGATACCTTGCATTTCTACTTAAACACCTTCTAGTATTCCTAGAGGGGTAACTTTGTTGTGATATGCTATTATAACAATAAATTAGGTTGGTTTGATGGGCTTTAAGCTCAACATAGACATGGTATAGTTGGGCACAAGATTGATTCTTGAGCCCCCCTCTGCAATAACACCAATCAAAGTAGTGCCCTTGATACTTACAGTTAGCATAGGGCTCTTATAGCCTTTTAGGTGTGGTTGAAGTGTTCACATAAATGATAGGAAATGAGAGGCATGCCCACCACTATTGGGAAAGCTAGGGCCTATATTGTTAATGTTGGAAATAGAACTTCTAAATGTAGGGCCCATGGTCAACAAGTTGTATCGGGACACCTATTGGAATGTATTTGGAGAATTTCCATAATAGAGAGGGAGTGATCACTTACATTTTCTCTTTGGAATTGTTGTAGTTCCTCCTCTGCATCCATATAGGCTTATCCATTGGGTATTCAAGAGGAATTTTCACCTTTATTGGCTCTTTCTCTTGAGAGGTCACACTTGCATTTTCTATGGAGGCTAGTGAGGTTGATTTTTTATGTGCCTTGATCTTGATTTTTCTCCTTTCTCATCTTTTTGGGGGGTTATGGATGAGTTATTTTTTTCTTTTATACTTCTTGATGCTTTTGTGCTCGTGTAATGGCTTGGGGAGGCTCCTTGAGTTGCACTATTTTAGTGCTAGGCGAGTGCACATGTGCTTGCTGTTTCTTGGTTTTGATGAGAAACTATAATAAATCCTTAGTGTAATAGTCCTTTGCTTCTGGGCAATGTGTGCATGGAGGTTCATCTTTAGGTAGCGAAGAAATCATTTGGATATCTCCATACTTGCCACACTGATAACACATTTTAGGTCGTTGGGTTCTATTTTGTTGAGGTCTTTCCCTTGGCTGCAACTTCTTGTTGGAATGGTTTGCATAGAAAATAGAAGTAGATGGTAAGGAAGGTTGTCCTATGAGTGAGGAGTGATTTGGCCCTAACCATTTCACACTTGGGGCCTGGTTGTGCATTTGGTTGGTGAATACCATTCCCTTGAGGTAATAGCAGTCCCTTACTTCATGTCCTCCTTTTCCACAAAATTGACAGACAAATCACCTTGGACACTTTTGGAAAGATTGGCCTTGGGTCGCACAAAAGGTGCACCATAACTTGCACCTACCTCCTTTTGAGCCTTGAGCTCCAACATTTCTTGCCTAAAGTGTGCCAATTTGTTGGATTTTTTGCTTTAGATTGGCCTTTTCTTGCACCGACAACTTTTGTAACTTGAGAGCCTTCGACTCTCGATGAAGCTTTGAGATGGAGTCCTCATTTAGAGAGATGCTTCTACTTTGGGATTCTCCAAAATGAACGTTGGCTCCTTCAATCCTTATGGCGGCAGACTCAAAATATCAAAGGGTGGCATCCGGCCAAAGGAGCTCACAAAGCTCCTCTTTAGAACATTTTGGGAGATCCTTCCATCCATTTCTTCATGAACTCACCGAGACTGTTAGGGAGTTTGGCCACTAGAGATTGGGCCCCAGGGCTCTAAGAAAGTTTCCTATACATATAAAATCAAATTCTCAAGCTCATCAATAGTCCTTTCGATAGAGTTACCTTGCTTAAAGGCTTCTATGAACTTTGTCTTTAAGTTCTCCCATGTTTGTAACTGGCCCTCTGCATATTGGCTAACCACTTTTCAAAGAGACTTTCTAGTGTGGAGGGAAATTAGGCCAAGGATGCATCCTATCTCTGCTACATCCTATCCAGGTTGAGAGTTGTCTAGGACTTGTTCATACTGGCTTTTGATAGGTGTCTTTGTTGGACTTAACTTGCCTTCTTTTTGACTTCTATTACATGCCATAGACCATTGTGGAAGTGAGGCAAAAAGATTAAGAGAATAATGATAAGTGCTATTACCGTTAGTGTCCATATGAAAGGCCAAATGGCCATTGGAAACCACTTTAAATATGTTATTTAATAAAACATATAGTGGTCTGGTCAACCACAGACTGTAAGTTTGACCGCATCTTGTAACACTTAAGAAGTCTGTATTCGTGCTTCCTATGTACTGTGTTTTTTTTGCATATTTTTGCAGCCTCTATGCAGAGTACCATGGGTGGTGCTCGGAGTTCGGTTTTCTACTATGAGGATATCATCCTGGAGCTCTTGAGGAGAGTGCACTGTGGTGCATTTGCCATCGAAATACTTCAAGTGCATAAATGGCTCTAGAGGATAGGTTCAAGGAAGTATCCCAACCTTGGCAATAGTCTAGGGTGAATTACCAGGTGAGAAGTCACTTAATTTGAGGAATAATTGCCCACTCAAGATAAGTCTCCGGCCCACCCAAGGCTTTCGACTAAGGCGGCGACCAAAGCATAGACCTTGGCATACCTTCTTATCCGAGTCACCGAAGTCACCGTTGGTTGTGCGTCAGGGAGGACCTCAACGATCAAGAAAGATAGAGGTTCTTGGTACTTTCCAAGAGGTCACCTATCCCACTACTATTCCCCTCGGAGCTCGCTTAACTGTGGAAATCTCTTGCCACTAAGCTACACTCTTTTGGTGTCTAAAGAAGGGGCAAGATTGAGGTTAACATCACCTTGAACATGTTTTGGTCCCTAAAAGCTTCATTCTTTGCTTTCAAAGCCTATTTTTGAAGCATTTTTGGGGTGATTTTTGGACCCATTTTGGAGTACTTTTGTGCATAGATCTCTTCACACTATTTCAAGAAAATCAAGAAGAGTGTTTTTTGTACTTCTTCGTATATAAGTATTCACATTTGGGGCCGTGTTTTTTGCCACATTCGTAGAACTAAAGGTTTCTCGAAAGGTTTTTAGTGGTGGTGGGAGAAGCCACTCCAAATTTATGTAGGTTTTTTGAACCTAAACAATAGAGTTGATAAACACTTGTAAGTTTAGTTGGCTATTGTTTGGGCTGTGCATTCAGCTTTTCAGTGTCATTTTACTGCATATATTGAGCACATATACACTATGTATGCTTCTGTGGATACCGCTTATGTACATCCATGTGGTCATTGATATAGCAGTTACGTTTTTGCATTAGCCTTTTACCTTTGGTAAAGAGGGTCATGGTGAGGTTTTCTTAATTGGGAGACACCCAGATGTCGGGATCTCTTCGATGATGCAAGTGGAAGACTTACCCAGCCTCGCCATAGGAGATGTATGATAGTTGTTCATAGGTGCTCGATAAGCCTACTTTGCTTCTTTTAGGTAACTGATTATATGCAGTGGAGTCAGTGATTCACTATGCAGGTAAACATGTTAGTACTTGCAGTTTTATGAGATTTTGACAGTAGTCATATACTCATTTTGTAAAGGATACTTTGGCAAAATTTTATCAAAGTATCCTCTGCAACTATATAGTGGTCAACTATACAGTGGTCGATTTATTCCTTGATACACTTATTGGTGCGAGCACATTTATTCTCACATATCCTTGTGGTTGGTCATTATTGTTCATTAATTCATTTTTCTGGGAAGATTGTTGAATTCTCTCCCTAAATCTGACACTTGGCCATCCTTCTTTGAGCGTTAGTGGTGTTCAGACTTTTCTAGCTCTGTTATCATTCTACTCACTTATCTACCATCATGGCATCTGAGGTCTCAGGCATGTCTGGTGGATCAGGGTCAAATGCCATTGTTTTGAGGAGGAGCTATTTTAGAGATGTGCTGATTCAAAGGAGGCAATGGAAGCCAATAAATGGAATCTCAAAGAAGCTTGCTAACATGGATGAAGATGATTGGAATGATTTAGATGAAATAGCCAGGTCTACCATTCAATCGCACCTGGCAGATAATGTTTACTTCATAGTATTAGACTGTGAAAGTGCAGAGTAGCTTTGGAAGAAGTTATGCAATACATATGAAAAAGAGACGACATCAAATAAAGTGTATCTTATCAGAAAGTTATATGACCTTTGCATGAAGGACACAGATAGTGTTGCTGCTCATCTAAATGCATTTGATGCTATACTCTCCTAGTTACAGGCTCAGAAAATGGATATGGATAATGAAATGAAAGTAGTCTTGTTGTTATGCACCTTGCCATCATCATGGGGTATGTTTTGCATAGCTATTAGCACTAGTGCACCTGGTGGTAAACTAGTCTATGATGACATATATGGAGCACTTTTGAGTGAGGAGTGAAGTATTTCGATGGCAATGCACCACAGTATGCTCTCCTTCTTGAGAGCTCCACGAGGATATGCTCGGAGTAGAAAACCAAACTCTTGAGGCCGCACACAGTACTCGGCACAGAGGCTATAGAATACGCAGAAAACACAGTACATAGGTAGCATGAAGACAAACTTCTTAGGTCTTACAAATGCGGTCGAACTTCTAGTCTGTGACTGACCAAGCCACTATATGTTTTATTAAAGAACATATACAAAGAAGTGTCTGGTGGCCATTTGGCCTTTCACATGGACACTAACGGTAACAATTCTACTAAAGGCCAATATGGCCAGAGTAACTATGGGAGAAAAAATAAAGAATGATAAAGAATACCTGAGTGTAAGTATACCAACTATACCTCCCACCTGATGGGCATGTTACACAGTATACAAGTGACTGCGTAAGATGAAGAATCAAGTAACCCCCATCAAGTGACAATAGTGTCGAAAGCTATCCTGTGGTAGAGCTTTAGTCAAAGCATCTGCAGCATTATCGCGAGTGTGAACCTTCGCAAGAATAATAATCTCAGAGGCTAAGCAATCTCTAATGAAGTGATACCTCACCTCAATGTGCTTGGTCTTTGCATCATAGACCGGATTCTTAGCCAAAGCAATGGCACTCTGACTATCACTGAGCAAGTGAGGTACATGCTGAGGTAAACCCATATCACAAGCAAGATGAGAAAGCGACAATGCTTCCTTACATGCCTCACTTGCTGCAACATACTCTGCTTCTGTGGTGGAAACAACTGTACATTCTTGAAGACGAGATCTCCAAGAGATAGCACCTCCAGCAAAATGAAAAATGTACCCTGATGTAGACTTACGATTGTCTACACAACCAACATAGTCAGAATCTTTGTAACCAATAATGGATGCTTTCCCTCTACCTAAGCATAGACACTTGTCCTTAGTGCCACTCAGATATCTCAAAATCATTTTGACCGCCTCCCAATGTTTCTTGCCAGGATTAGACATATATCTGCTCACAACTCCCACTGCAAATGCAATGTTTGGTCTCGTAGCTACCATAACATACATGAGACTACCAACTGCAGACTGATAGGGAATTTTGGTCATGAATTCCTTTTCCTCATCTGATTTGGGGCAGTCATCCTTGCTCAATTTCACATATGTGGGTAAAGGTGTACTCAATGCCTTTCCACCCTGCATATTGAATTGATGAAGTATTTTGGATATGTACTCACTTTGAGACAAGTATATGCATCTTTTACTCCTATTATGAGTAATGCGCATGCCAAGAATATGTTTGACATCCCCCAAATCCTTCATATCAAATGTCTGACTCAACTTCTTTTTGAGAATTGACAAATCATAAGAGGACTTCCCAACAATCAACATATCATCGACGTAAAGTATCAAGCATATCAAGCTGCCATCAGAACATCTCTTTGTGTAGAGACAATGATCCTCATTGCTCCGAGAATAGCCTTGGGACTTCATAAAAGCATCAAACTTTTGGTACCATTGTCTAGGAGACTGTTTAAGTCCATACAAGCTCTTCTTGAGCTTACAAACTAGACTTTCCTTGCTAGGAACTACATAATCCTTTGGTTGTTCCATATAGATCTCATCTGTAAGATCTCCATGCAAGAAAGCTATTTTCACATCCATTTGGACTAGCTCTAAGTCCTCCATTGCAACGAATCCAAGCAACATGCACAAAGTAGTCATCTTGACCACTGGAGAGAAGATTTCCTCAAAATCAACACCATGTTTTTGCTTAAAACCCTTTGCAACAAGTCGTGCTTTATATTTTGGAGAAGCACTATCTGATGTGAATTTCAGCTTATATACCCATTTACATGGTAAAGCTTTCCTACCCTTTGGCAAAGGTACTAAGTCCTAAGTACCATTCTTGTGAATAGAATCCAACTCACTCTTTATGGCACGCTCCCACTTGACATGATCCTCTGTCTGCATAGCCTCTTTGTAGCAAGAAGGCTCACCGGCATCTGTTAGCATAACAAAATCTAAACCTGGAACATATCTATCAGGTGGATATGAGACACGTGCAGAAAGTCTCAATGCTTGCTGAATAGGAACATGTGCAGACTGATCTGAATGGACATTCTTTTGAACATCCCTATGTGCAACATTTTTATGCATGCTAACCGGAGGACTAGTATCCTCAAACACCACTCTTCTCACTTCAACCTCCTTAATGGGCTGTTTATGCATCTTAGACTCATTAAAAATGACATCACTACTTCTGATCGCTGATCGTGTTTCAGGATCCCATAAGCGATATCCAAATTGTCCTTCTCGACCATATCCAAGAAAAATGCATTTCTTTGACTTATGGTCCAACTTTTATCTAAGATTCTTGGGTATATGAACATATGCTTCACACCCAAAAACTCGAAGATGATCATAATATGGTGGTTTCCGTGTCCATAACTCTTGTGCCACTTTCAGACCTTTGGCAGTACTAGGTGAAAGGTTAATCACATGAACTGCAGTCAATACTGCTTCGGCCCAAAAACCTTGTGAGAGGTTTGCATGATGCAACATAGAGACTACTCTATCTTGAATAGTTCTATTCATCCTCTCAGCTACACCATTGTGTACTGGGGTATAAGGAGCTGTAAACTCTCTACGAATCCCTCTAGACTCACAAAAAAGGTTGAATTCATGTGAGGTATACTCACCCCCATTATCTGAACGTAAATCCTTAAGCTTAGTTCCTTTTTCAGTCTCAACTGAAGCAAGCCATTTTCTGAAAGTAGGAAATACATCATCCTTTGATTTGATAGGATATACCCAGACTTTTCTAGTAGCATCATCTATGAAAGTGACAAAGTAAAGAGAACCACCTAAGGACCTAGTGGGCATAGGACCACACACATCTCTATGAACGAGATCTAAAGGCTGAATTTAAGAGTCAATGTGCGTTCTATGCACATTTCTGGTTTGCTTTCCATATTGACAATGCTCACAAAATGAAAAATCAGAGAAAGATAACACAGATAAGTAGCCAGAATGAGAAAGATTTTCCATTCCACTACGAGATATATGGCCCAAACGACCATGCCAAATACAAGCCATAGGGTGTTCAGTAACAGCTAACAAGTGTTCTTTCTGTGATACAAATAAAGGATAAAGTGAGCCAACTTTGCTTCCTTTTGCAATAACCATATTGCCCTTTGATATACGAAAGGACTGAGCATAGAAGACCACCTTGTAACCAAGGTCATCAAGTTGACCAACTGACATCAAACTGCATGATAACTGAGGTACATGGCGTACATTATGCATAGTAAATTTTGAACCATCAATGAACTACACAACCACATCTCCAAGCCCACAACATCACACTGGTAAGAGTCACCAAGTCTCATGGTACCAAGAGACTTTGCTGCATAATTAGAGAACCATTCTCTATGTGGTGTCACATGGAAAGAAGCACCAGAATCTAGCAGCCAGGTGTGGGAAAGTGAGTCAGCCATAAGTGCCTCAGATGGCACAGTACTATCAAGTGTCAACACATCAGCATCATCAGCAATAGCATTAATTTCTTCAATCTTCACAGTCGAAGTAGATGGTGCAGGTAACTGTTTAACATGCCCATCAACATTCTGTCCTTTACCTTTAGCATTCTTTAATGCATAACAGTCTTTCTTCATGTGTCCTTTCTTATGACAATAATGGCATTCGATATCCCTCTTCCTTGATTTACTTCTACTCTTATTCCGTTGACCATTCTTTTCCTTGTTCTTGCTCCTGCCACGTTGTTGATTCTTTCCTTGGTAAGAATCACGAACATTATATGCATCTCCACTCTGAGTGCCAACCATAGATTTTCTACAAATCTCCTCACTCAAGAGTGCTCCACATATGTCATCATAGATGAGTTTACCACCAGGTGCACTATTGCTAATAGCTGTGCAAAACGTATCCCATGATGATGGCAGAGTGCATAACAGCAATAGTGCTTTCATTTCATTATCCATATCCATTTTCTGAGCTTGTAACTGGGAGAATATAGCATCAAACTCATTTAGATGAGAAGCAACACTATCTGTGTCCTTCATACGAAGGTCATGTAATTTTCTCATCAGATATAGTTTATTTGATGCCGTCTCTTCATATGTATTGCATAACTTCTTCCAAAGCTCCTCTGCACTTTCATAGTCTAATACTGTAAAGTAAACATCATCTGCCAGGTGCAAGCGAATGGTAGACCTGGCCATTTCATCTAACTCATCCCAATCATCTTCATCCATGTCAGCTGAAATCCCATTTATTGGCTTCCATTGCCTCCTTTGAATCAGCACATCTTTAATCTGATTCTTCCATAGAGCAAAGTTTGTGCCATCAAATTTTCGGATCTCAAAATGGTCTTTGCTTGCAAGTTATAGCTCCTCCTTGGAACACTAGCACTAGACCCTCATCCACCGGATGTGCCTGAGACCTCTGATGCCATGATCGTAGAGAACTGAATAGAATGATAATGGAGCTAGAAGAGTCCAAACACCAACAAATAAGTGTATCAAGGAGTAAATCAACCACTGTATAGTTGACTAAACCAGAAATCTGGAAAAATTTTGCCAGAGTATCCTCTGCAAAATTAGCATATGACCAGTGTCAAAGTATCATAAAACTGCAAGTACTGACATGTCTACCTGCATAGTGAATCACTGACTCCACTGCATATAATCAGTTACCCAATAGAAGCCAACTAGGCTTATCGAGCACCTATGAACAACTATCATACATCTCCTATGGCGAGGCTGGGTAAGTCTTCCACCTGCATCACCAAAGAGACCCCGACATCTAGGTGTCTCCCACTTAAGAAAACCTCACCACGACCCTCTTTATCAAACGTAAAAGGCTTTATGCAAAGAACGTAACTGCTATATCAATGACCCAATGGACGTACATAAGCGGTATCCACAAAAGCGTACATGGTGTGTATGTGCTCAATATATGCAATAAAATGACACTAAAAGGCTGAATACACAGCCCAAAACTAGCCAATAACACCTGCAAGTGTCTATCAACTTTGATGTTTTAGGCTTTAAAAACCTGCATAAATTTGCAGTGACTGCTCCCACCAAAACTGAAAACCCCTCGAGAAACCTGTAGTTTTACGAGTGTGGCTGAAAATACAGCCCCAAAGGTTGATATTTATTGTCTAAGAAGTACAAATAACACTCTTCTTGATGTTTGCGGACCTGTGTGAAGAGAACTATGTGCAAAAGTACTCCAAAATGGCTCCAAAAACACCCCAAAATTGCTTCAGAAATAGGCTTTGAAAGCAAAAAATGAAGCTTTGCGGGACCAAAACTTGTTCAAGGTAATGTGAACCTTAGTCTTTCCCCTTCTTCAAACACCACAAGAGTGTAGCTTAGTGGCAAGAGATTGCCACGGTTAAGCGAGCTCTGGGGGGAACAATATTGGGATGGGTGACCTCCCAGGAAGTACTAGGAACCTCTATATTCCTTGATCATTGAGGTCCTCCCTCGCACGCAGCCAACGGCGCCAATGGTGACTTCAGTGACTCGGATGACAAGGTATGCCAAGGTCTATGCCTTGGTCGCCGCCTTAGTCGTAAGCCTTCAAGAAAGCCTTGGAGGGGGGTGCTCGCTTCTCTCGCACAAAAGGAACAAAGCTTTTGCCTCGAACTGCTCTGATACCAGTGAAGTATTTTGATGGCTCCACGACGATATGCTCGGAGTAGAAAACCAAACTCCTGAGGCCACACACAGTACTCGACAAAGAGGCTATAGAATACGTAGAAAACACAGTACACAGGGAGCACGAAGACAGACTTCTTAGGTCTTACAAATGCGCTCGAACTTCCAGTCTGTGACTGACCAAGCCACTATATGTTTTATTAAAGAACATATACAAAGAAGTGTCCGGTGGCCATTTGGCCTTTCACATGGACACTAACGGTAACAAGGAGATTCATAGAAAATCTATGGTTGGCAATCAGAGTGGAGATGCATATAATGTTCACAATTCTTACCAAGGAAAGAATTAGCAATGTGGCAGGAACAAGACCAAGGAAAAGAATGGTCAACGAAATAAGAGTAGGACTAAATCAAGGAAGAGGGGCATCGAATGCCATTACTGTCATAAGAAAGGACACATGAAGAAAGATTGTTATATATTAAAGAATGCTAAAGGTAAAGGATAAAATGTTGATGGGCATGTTAAATAGTTACCTGCACCATTTACTTCGACTATGAAGATTGAAGAAATTAATGCTATTTTTGATGATGCTGATGTGTTGACACTTGATAGTACTGTGCCAATTGAGGCTCTTATGGCTGATTCTCTTTCCCACACGTGGCTGCTAGATTTTGGTGCTTCTTTCCATGTGATACCACACAAAGAATGGTTCTCTAATTATGCAGCAAAGTCTCTTGAAACCGTGAGACTTGATGACTTTTACTAGTGTGATGTTGTGGGGATTGGAGATGTGGTTGTGCAGTTCATTGATGGTTCAAAATTTACTATGCATAATGTACACCATGTACCTCAGTTATCGTGCAGTTTGATGTCAGTTGGTCAACTTGATGACCTTGGTTACAAGGTGCTCTTCTATGCTCAGTCCTCTCGCATATCAAAGGGCAATATGGTTATTGCAAAAGGAAGCAAAGCTGGATCACTTTATCCTTTATTTGTATCATAGAAAGAACACTTGTTAGTTGTTACTGAACAACATATGACTTGTATTTGGCATGGTCATTTGGGCCATATATCTCGTAGTGGAATGGAAAATCTTTCTTGTTCTGGCTACTTAGTTGTGTTATCTTTCTCTGATTTTTCATTTTGTGAGCATTATCAATATGGAAAGCAAACTAGAAATGTGCATATAACACACATTGACTCTTCAATTCAGCCTTTAGATCTCGTTCATACAGATATGCGTGGTCCTATGCCCACAAGGTCATTAGGTGGTTCTCTTTACCATGTCACTTTCATAGATGATGCTACTAGAAGTTTGGGTATATCCTATCAAATTGAAGGATGATGTATTCTCTACTTTCAAAAAATGTCTTGCTTCAGTTGAGACTGAAAAACGAACTAAGCTCAGAGCTTTACATTAAAATAATGGGGGTGAGTGTACCTCACATGAATTCAACCTTTTCTTTCATTTTAGAGGAATTCGTAGAGAGTTTACAACTCCTTATACCCAAGTACATAATGGTATAGCTAAAAGAATGAATAGAACTATTCAGGATAGAGTAGCCTCTATGTTGCATCATAGAAACCTTTCACAAGGATTTAGGGCAGAAGCACAATTCATGTGATTAACCTTTCACCTAGTACTTCCAAAGGCCTGAAAGTGGCACAGGAGTTATGGACAGGGAAGCCACCATATTATGATCATCTTCGAGTTTTTGGGTGTGAAGCATATGTTCATATACCCAAGAATCTTAGATAAAAGTTGGACCATAAGCTAAAAAAATGCATTTTTATTGGATATGGTTGAGATGGATAATTGGGATATTGCTTATGGGATCTTGAAACATGGTCATTGATCAGAAGTAGTGATGTCATTTTCAACGAGTCTAAGATGCATTAAGAACCCATTAAGGAGGTTGAAGTGAGACGAGTGGTGTTTGAGGATACTAGTCCTCCAGTTAGCATGCATAAAATGCTGCACATAGGGATGTTCAAGAGAATGTCTGATCAGATCAGTCTTCAAATGTTCTTGTTCAACAACCATTGAGATGATCTGCCCATGTCTCATATCCACCTGATAAATATGTTCCAGGTTTAGATTTTGTTATGCTAATAGATGTCGGTGAGCCTTCTTACTACAAAGAGGCTATGCAAACATAGGATCATGTGAGGTAGGAATGTGCCATGAAGAGTGAGTTGGATTCTATTCACAAGAATGGTACTTGGGATTTAGTACCTTTGCCAAAAGGCAAGAAAGCTTTACAATGTAAATGGGTATATAAGCTCAAATTCACATCAGATAGTGCTTCTCTGAAGTATAAATCACAACTTGTTGCAAAGGGTTTTAAGCAACAACATGGTGTTGATTTTGAGGAATTCTTCTCTCCAGTGGTCAAGATGACTACCCTGCTCATGTTACTTGGATTCGTTGCAATGAGGACTTAGAGCTCGTCCAAATGGATGTGAAAATTGCTTTCTTGCATGGAGATCTTATAGATGAGATCTATATGGAACAACCAGAGGGTTATGTAGTTCCTGGCAAGGAAATCTAGTTTGTAAGCTCAAGAAGAGCTTGTATGGGCTTAAATAGTTCCCTAGACAATGGAACCAAAAGTTTGATGCTTTTATGAAGTCTCAATGCTATTCTTGAATCAATGAGGATCATTGTCTCTACACAACAAGATGCTGAGATGTCAGCTTGATATGCTTGATACTTTATGTTGATGATCTATTGATTGCTGGGAAGTCCTCTTATGACTTGTCAATTCTCAAAAAGAAGTTGAGTCAGAAATTTGATATGAAGGATTTGGGGGAAAAGATAGGATTACTCATGATATGCATGCACATTACTCATGATAGGAGTAAAAGATGCATATAATTGTCACAAAGTGAGTACATATCCAAAGTACTTCACATGTTCAATATGCAGGATGGAAAGATATTGAGTACACCTTTACCCGAAGATTTTATGGATCTTGAGGATAACCTCACCACAACTTTGAACATGCTTACATCAAATACTAGGAGTCAAGTTTCAATCTCTACTAGATCGCACAAGTCACCGATAGAGGAAATTGTAGATTTGGTATCTAAGAAACTAAGATGATGATGTCAACATTGCAATGGTGATCATCCGATACATGTATGGAATAGAGATATGCATACCAAGCAATAGAAGAGAGGGGTTATCCTAAATAAAATGAAAGTGGACGAACCATACTATTGAAGATCGCTACTACAATAAATTGGCGCCATCCTAAATATCCATTGAGACCCATGTATCCAGTAAAAAAACCTTATAGAAACTAGAAAGGAGCATATTATCCATCGCCTAGACCTAAATATGGACTAGGAAATCAAGAACCATCTAGACTAGTTTTAGAATGACAACCACTATCTCCGCTCAATCTAGTACCATTGAATTACATAGAAGAGAACCTAGAGAAAACAATAATATCAATAAATCCACCTACCATGCATCCACATATTGAAGGACCCTATATTGAAGAGTAGTCAAATAGGACATTAGAATATAAGTGCTCCTAGACCCCTCAGGAACTAAAGTTGAATTCTCTAGTGATTATTATGAACCTAAAAGAATAAAATGTTTGGTATATGGGTAAAACTAGCATTTTTAAGAAATTTAGGCCAAAGTCCACACAGCCTAGAGGTACATGCGATAAGAGTGGTGGTGACCATTTCATCAAATATTGCTGACAACCACCAAAGCCTTTACCAAAACTTCCCACTAGGTTTTATGAAGATTATTGGTAAAGAGAGCACTCATTCAAAGATTCCCAATGAACCTAGATAGGAATTTTAATACTAGTCCTTTGAACACACTAAAGATTCTAGAATTATCAAGGACCAATGGAGATAAGCAAGCACAACTAATGGAAGTTACTAGAGCTCAAACACAAGGTAAAGGAACAATAAGAGAAATGTGAGATATCATCCAAACTCCAAGACATAATTGTATAAATACAAATGAGTCAAGATCAATGAAGACCAAGAAAAACACCTTGTGGAGAGAGTGTAGAAAACATATGAAAATGGAACAAAAATATGGTGGATTTAGAGAAAAAATTGATTTAAATTGAACTTTATCTCAAAGAGGCCCTAAATCAAAACAAAGTTAAGAATAATATATAAACTATACCAAAATACTAGAGACATAGAAAATTAAGAGGTTAGATTGGTACTAGCTAATCAAATACTATAGGATCTTGATATGATTTTCAAGGCCTATCAAGCTAGAACTAATTTAGGTCTTGGTATATTAGAACATGAGTCATGACTCCATGAATTAGAAAAACAAAGAATCTCCATATGTAGAAAAATGATTGAGGTAGCTTAACAATTGTTAGAAAAAGTCAATTTTTGTTCAAATGAGAGATGAATTCTTGAGAAAAATCACCAAAGACTATTGTTAGATAGAAAGAAAACTCATAAAGATGGAAGTGCAAAAAGGAATCATAAAGAAAAGGGAAGTCAAGGATTCTCTACGTCTATATTCCCAGACATAGAAGAATATTGGCTAGAGAACTTATGAAACAAAGTCCCAAAACCTAGATGGGAAAAATCATTACATGGATGACCACCCTTCATAAGATTAATATGAGAATCAAATGCTCCTCAAGATCAAATTCACAAGAAGAATGAATTGCCTTAAGAGTGTGAACCCATCCAAGTGGATTCTACATTATGTGCATTACCTAACTACACCGAGCCATAAGAGATAATGGAAGCACATTTATTGAGATGTACAACAAGCCTAGAAAATCTACGCATAGGAATTTTTGAAGATTTTACTAAATTAGAATTTATGCACACACTCATGTTAGAAGCATTTATGAAAGTGAAACCACATTTATGAAAAAAATTTGGCCAAGAAAGTGATAAATCCATCCCAAGAGAAGGTAAAAAAGGAGTCTAAGAAATAGGAAAGCAAGTGCAACGATTAACAATTGATAAGTTAGGGAAGTATAGTGAGGGAGATGAAGGAAATACATGTCTTCCCACTGAATACAGTGGATACCCAGCCAAAGCCATACTCAATCGTGGGGCTTGAGTTGTAATAACTATTGGAGTTTGAGATTTGCAAAAGCACGCGAACATCACAAGGAAGTAGAAGAAGCTTGGAGCACAACACACAATACTTAATGTATTACCACTAGAATGTACAATGATAAGTGACTCGTTAGGGTTATAGGCGTCTATACAAGCCAGGGAAAAAAACTTCCTAAAGAGGAAAAAAAGTGCCCCAGTGGTCCTAGATGTGTTCACACACATTACTACCTAAATATATCAAAAAATCCCCTCTAGGAGTGATGCAGTGAACATGAGTTGGCACTCATGTATAAGGAAGTGCCAAGCTATGTCGAATCAATCCACAAAAGGAAGTAAGCCCAAAGCTTTTCCAAAAGCTTCAAACTTCTCCCTAGGCAGAGCATTTGTGAACAAGTATGCAATGTTCTCCTGTGTGGGCACATATGCGAAACTGATCTCTCCAACAGAGAACCTCTCCCTAACATAATGATAGTGCACCTCAATGTGCTTAGTGTGAGCATGGAACACATGGTACCTTGCAACTCCCAATGCGCTCTGACTCTCATTGACAATGGTGGTGGCAAAAGATTGACCAACACCCAAATCAGCCATAAGGTATATGAGCCACACACACTCAACAGTCGTTGTGAAAGCTGCCTTATACTGAACCTCACAACTAGAAGCAGCCTACTATATGCTCAACCAAGATATGCATGAGCTACCAAGCATGAAGCAAAAACCATTGATGGACACATGAGTGTTATAGCAACTAGCCCAATCAAAGTATGAAAAAGCATGTAAATCTAGCGGTAGTGATCCCCCTTGGACAAAACAATCCAAGTAGCCAGGTACCACTCAAGTAGCAAAAGATGCATTTAACTGCCTACCAATGCTTGACACCTGGTCAATGCATAAACTTGCTCATCTATGAGATAGCAAAGTGAATATTTGGCCAAGTAATACATAAGTAAATCAAGCATGTGACAATTTGCTGATAGAGAACAACATCAAATGAATCTCCAACATCACGAAGACTCAATTGTAAACCTGTCTCCATAGGAGTGGCAATAGGTTTGCAGTCCTCAAGACCAAAATGTTGTAATAATGTGTTAATATATTTGGTTTAAACGCAAAGCTATTCCACCATCAACTTGCATAAACTAAATGCCCAAATAATGATGGAAATGCCCCAAATCTGACATCTCAAATGAGGCATGCAAATCAGCCTTAAAATCAGCAATATGCTTCTCATGAGGACCAATGAGCAGCATGTCATCAACATAGACAACAATGATTAGAAGCACATCATTTGCATGCTTAACATATAAGGTGCTCTCAGTTGGACTATTCTCAAAACCATGTGCAATGAGATAGGGATGAATCTTTTCATACCAAGCATGTGGTGCTTGTTTCAAACCATATAATGCTTTTTTCAACCTACACACTTTGTTTCATGCGCTTTCTACACAAAGCCACGGGGCTAAAAAACATACACTTCTTCATGCAAGTCACCATTCAAAAATAAAATTTTAATGTCCAACTGATGTACATCTCAACTATGATGAGCTACAAGTGCACAAATGTTATGAACAGTAGTCATTTGACAAGTAGGAGCAAAGGTCTCATCAGAATCAATGGCTCTTTCCTGAGCATAACCCTTTGCAACAAGCCTAGCCTTATAATTGTCAACTGTTCCATCATGCTTATGCTTTAGCTTGTATACCCACTTAGTGCCAATGGCCTTCTTGCTAGGACGCAAGTCACATAAAGGCCAGCTACCATTCTTCATTATAGCCTTATATTAAAATTTCATAACAACCATCTAATTTTTTGAATTTGGTGCTTAATCAAACAAAAAAGGCTCATGCTCATCACAGAGACTAGAGGCAGACATAGCATAGCAATCTGATGCAAAGGAAGCACTATGAGAGCTAGAACGAGTATGATATGATAGAGGTGCATCTAATTTGCTATCATGCAAAGTCCACACCAACCATTTTTGCATAGTTTTTGCCTCCTCAATATCAACTCTCTCATCAACAAATGCATCATGTAAATCTACATCAGAAATGGAATGATTTGCATCATCACATGAAACCTGTAAAGGCTGAGAAATTGCCCCATTTGGACCAGCACTCGACTAGGCAACAACGTCTTTGGAGCTAATTGATTTCTCCTTGGTACATGAAAGTAATGGCTGAATAGCATCTTTTACGAAAACAACATCACGGCTAACCAAAATGTGTTTAGTCTGTGGATGATAGCCTTTGCTTTTAGAACTGTACCAAAAAAAAATACATTTCACTACTTTATCATCCAATTTTCTGCATTTCTTCTGAAGAGTCGCTTGGCCAAAATGTCTCAAAGAAGGATGCCTTCAAGGCTTCCCATGCATGGAAGTGCCTATCCCCATGTAGCAAAGAAAAATCATCAAGCAAAAAAAAAGCATCAAACTAAAGAGAAGAAGATAAGAAACAAACCTTTGAAACTCTAGAGAACAAAAGCTATGAAATGGACAAAATAAAATTCATGGATATCATGCCTAAATGAATAACCACTTTAGGATAAGATAAAGGAAATAAGAAACAGACAAAAGAAATGGTAGTTAGAGTGGAAAATGTGAGAAAGATGCATGTGCATAGGAAATGATCTGAGAAAAGAGGATCAAGAAATGCTTGATTGAATATTGTTTCGATCAAGATCTTTTCAGGTAAAAAAAAAAAACTGAAATAATGTTTGAAAAGATGCACAACATATGATTTTTTGCACATAATTCCATAAAATTATTCATCCAAATAATTGCAAGCTATAGGCCAAAAGATCATAAGCCATGGTGAAGGATTGCCATTGCTTATCACTTTGAATCCCATTGAGAATTTTTCTCATGATAGACTCTTCTTCAATCAGGTCTCCAATGGATGCTAAGTGATCCACAACCTCCTTGACCTTGGTAAAAAACTCCATGATGGCTTGTTTAGGTGTCTTCTTCAATTGGTTGAACTCGTTCCATAGATGATTCTTTCTTGCTTTGGTACTAGTAGAAAAGAAAGTCTCAAGGGCATCCCAAGTCCCTTGAGACGTCTTGCATCCTCTAATATGTGGTAATAGAAAGTCAAAGATAGAGTTAAGTATGTATGACCTTGCTTGAGCATCCCTTGTGCACCAAAGTGTGAGCTTATTTGTCTCCTCTTGTGTAGGTCCTCCTTTGAATCTTGGAATAGGCATAGCTTCAACACTTACTAAAATTCCATAAAGATTTCTACCTTGCAAATAGGCCTCCATTCTCATTTTCCAAGCCTCATATTTGTGTCGATCAAGCTTCTCTATCATTGAGGGAAAGCTGTCACCCAGCTTGATCTAGCTCTAATACCACTAAAAGAACTTGGAGGAGGTAGAAAAGTGAGTTGTGAAGCGATGAAGTTTGGTCCAACCAATCGGCATAAGACCCTCCCTTGAGCTCATGGAGACTCAAATAGACCTTATAAGCATGCGATATGTACAATAAAATTCACCATGTACTTTGGAGCATCAAGGGGAAAGAGTCAATACTAAATAGATAGGTTCGTGCATCGACTAACTAAAAAAACTTACTATCTTTGGAAGAAACAATGAACTTCAAATGCTCATAGCCACCAATGTGACTAAAATTAGAAAAAATCCTTTTATTGGAGTGATACAAATAGATTTAAGTATATAGAATGCACAAGAGTATAAGGAATAAGCAAAATATGCTATTGGAATGAATCAGACACTCAACAGTCGTACCTCCTATTTTTCAAGAATACATAGAGATTGACCCTGAGACAAAAACTATAATTTCTCCCAATCTACTTAATCCAATGCTATAAAAATTTATAAGCATAAACTAGACACTAATACCTTTCGAGTGAGCCATCTCTCATTCAATTTGGAGCTCTATAGAGAGAGCAGCACCCTCTGCAAGCTTACTGTTGGCAAAGATGATGCAAAAAAATGAAGGAGCAAGACAATGATGGTGTATGTATGTTGCTTCCATATATTATAGAAGTGTTTTGAAGTATTTATATAGACTTGAAAAGTTCTCCACAACTTCTACAAGTGGATTTTGAATTCAAATGAAGGCAACAAGAGTTGTTGGAGGGAATTAATTCACTTTCCTACAATCTAGGAAAAGTGAAGATCTAGTTTTGGGTGATTGATTACAACTCAACTACCACAAAGTCATGGAATTTGGGATCTCTCTTTCTACTTTTACATGTGTAAAGCTCAAGGCTTTTACAATGGTAAAAGATCCATGAAAAATCGTTTTTAAAAAAATACAATAAGTGAGCATACGAAAAAAGAACTATCCAACAGATATTCCTTCAACGTAATCCAAGCCATAGTTTTTTATGTAGATCAAATCCACCTCAAGCATAGTGTAAACTTGATGTTCCAACATTCAAGGCCAAAATACTGCAATAATTTGTCAATATACTTTGTTTGACACAAAGCAATTCCACCATCAACTTGCATAAACTGAATGCCAAAATAATGATGCAAATGCCCCAAATCAGGCATCTCAAATGAGGCATGGAAATCAGCCTTAAAGTTAGCGATATGCTTCTCATGAGGACCAGTGAGCATCATGTCATCAACATACACAACATTAGTATGCTTAACATATAAGGTGCTCTGAGTTGGGACTGTTCTCAAAACCATGTGCAATTAGATAGGCATGTA
The DNA here is from genome assembly GCA_020310875.1 of Ceratopteris richardii. Classification (NCBI taxonomy): domain Eukaryota; kingdom Viridiplantae; phylum Streptophyta; class Polypodiopsida; order Polypodiales; family Pteridaceae; genus Ceratopteris; species Ceratopteris richardii. The sequence continues at coordinate 44,282,779 of CM035438.1, read as the reverse complement.
TCTTTTCATACGAAGCATGTGGTGCTTGCTTTAAACCATATAATGCCTTCTTTGACCGACACACCTAGTTTTCATTCCCTTTCTACACAAAGCCACAAGGCTGAAAAACATACACTTCTTCATGCAAGTCACCATTCAAAAATGTAGTTTAATTTCCAACTGATGTACATTCCAACCATGATGAGCTACAAGGGCAGAATGTTCAACCTTGTGCCATCTATGATAAGACCAACCACACCACTTAGAATTGTTGGTTCAATGGGGAGACCCATAAAGGAAGTGGAAGAGGTGGATATGGAAACAATAGAGGCAGAGATGGACACAACTTCAACAATAACAATAGAGGCTATAATAGAAGGGACTTCAACAATTAATAAGAAAATCAACCACATGAAGACTCATTGCTTCTTATGAATCTAAGCCACAAAGAAGGTAAAGAAGATAATGATTTGTTCTACATAGATTCATGATGTTCAAATCATATTGTAGGCAACATTGCTCTTCTATCTGATTTGGAAAGTCCAAAGCATAGACATGAAGTTTAAATAGGGGATGACACAAAGCATAATGTGGAGATTGGTAATGTCAAAGCTTCCAATGGCAAGACAAACATTCTATGTAAGGTTCTTTATGTACCCACTATCACTAGAAACCTAATAAGTCTAGGTTAAGGCTTCAAGAAGATAGCCAGAGGTGAGAAGCATGGTAGGCTCCTTACTTTTGAAGTAGGAGAAACCAAGAACATAACTCTATTCACTTTTGGGTCTCAAACCCTAAGTGATCTTGAAGTGTGTCATAAGAGACTTGCTCATGTGAATGAAAGAACCTTGAAGCATATTGTTGATATATTTAGGTAGTGATGTGTGTGAACACACTAGGACCGTCGGGGCACTTTTTTCCCTCTTTAGGAGGTTTTTTCCCCCTGCTTGTATATATGCCTATTGCCCTAATGGGCTACTTATCTTTGTACATTCTCTAGTGATACATTCAGTATTGTGTGTTTGTGCTCCAAGCTTCTTCTTCTTCCTTGTGCTGTTCACGTGCTTCCATAGACATCTATCTCCAACAATTGGTATCAGAGCAGGTCGTCGCTTCATCTAGGGTGCCGTTGACACTCCTCCATTTGCAATCTCAGAATCGCACAAATTTTCGTAAGCATACTCAGCGCGTTTCCGAGATCAAAACAGCTTTGCTGTGTTGTGTCGAAATCGCGATCTGAGCTTGTTTCGACCTCCGAACGCACTATCACAGTGCTTGTGCAGGCTATTTCATCTTTTTGTGCCAAAGGTATATACCAGTTTCTGTTCGCCAATATAAGCGTCTCGAAGTTTGCTACAGGTTTAGCAGAACTCGTCTGGGCAGTTCCGTTCAACTTTTTGAGATACAATCAATTTTTTGCATCAAGGTATTTTAGTCACTGGCCATGGCTGAAAGCAGTGATGTATTTCGTATATTGGCTGTTGAGGATAAGTTGGATGGTACCAACTACCCATTATGGGCTTATATGATGTGACATGTATTGGTTGCAAAAGGATTGTGGAACATTGTGCAGGGTGTTGAAAGACGTCCTGTTACACGTGTAACAAGAGGTACTATGAATACAGGTGCTAGAGCTGATGAAGATGGTGTCGAAGATGATATTGTGCAGATTCCTGTTCGTGCTGTTGTTTTTGCTGCACCTACTACAGAGCAGATTCGTTGGGATGGCAGAGATGCCCAGGCACATGCATTGATAGCTTTGTCTGTCAAACGTGCCATTATTCCTCATATTCACTCTTGCAGAATAGCTAGGGATGCTTGGGATACACTTACCACATTATACCAAGCTAGGAATGAGGCTCGTATTGCTTACCTTCAAAAACAGTTGGAGAGTGAGCACATGAATGAAGGTGATTCTATGGAAAGTTTCCTAACGAAGATCAAAGATTTGAAGGAACATTTGATTTCTACTGATGAGGTTATATCAGATAGCTCACTTGTGCAGACCGTTCTGAATGGTCTTCTTGATTCATAACAGAGTTTTGCTTCTACTCTTCGGTTGATGATGAAAGGCAATCCGAATGCCTTATCATTTGAGGAATTAGTCTCTGTTTTGTTGCAGGAAGATCAGTCCAGGCAGAACAGGTCCATTATGAGTGTTGCAGATCAAGCTTTCCTGGCTAGTCAGAAGGGCAAAGGAAAATCTACAAATGCTGCACATTCGAAGAACCAGGATAAAGATGAGAAGAATTCAGAAAAGCAGAAATTATTTTGCAAGTACTGTAAAGGGAATGATCATATCATAAAGAACTGTCCAAAACTAGCTGCAAAAGAGGCAAAGAAAAAGGAGGCTGGAATGGTTGTTCCAGAAGCCTCTAAACCAAAATCAGAGTCTGCTAATCTTGTGCAGGAAGAAGAATGGGCGTTTACTACTGTTTGCAGTTTTGACCCATCTTCTCATGAGCAGTGCATGTCTGCAGTGGACACAGATGTTTGGTACTTTGACAGTGGGGCGACCAAACATATTACCTCGCACCGCAGTTTCTTCTCTTCACTCGAGCCTGCCCCTACAGGGAATACTGTCACATGCGCCAACAACTCCTCTTATCCTGTTATGGGAGTTGGTAAGATCATTCTGACTACTATTGATGGTAGTTCTTTCACCTTGTCAGATGCTTTATTTGTACCAGGGATCAAGAAGAATCTGTTATCAGTTTCTGCATTAGCCAAGATTGGCTTGGTTGTGAAATTTGTTGATGACAGATGTACAGTTCATGATCTATCAAATGGCGATGTTATTATTGCTTCTGGCATTTTATGTCGTGTTTTTGGTTGTTTGACATATGTATTAGTGCCTGAACAACATCGCAGAAAATTGGATGATAAGGCAGTAAAATGTATTTTTGTTGGGTACAGTTCTGAAAGTAAAGGCTATCGTCTGTATCATCCACAGACTAAACGCATTCTGGTTAGCCATGATGTTGTCTTTGTGGAAGACGCTATTCAACCATTGCTTTCATGTACTAAGGAGACATCTGTTAGCTCCAAAGACATGTATGATACGTTGATGCCTCTTTTCATAGGTGGATAGTCTAGTGCTGGTCCTAATGAGGCAACTTCTCAGCCTTTGCAGGTTTCATATGGTGATGTAGATCATTCTATTTCTGATGCAGATTTACATGATGCGAGAAAATACATGCCTATCTGGTTGCACATGGTTTTGTGAGCAGTCCAACTGAAAGCACCTTATATGTTAAGCGTGCTAATGATGTGCTTCTGATCATTGTTGTCTATGTTGATGACATGCTGCTCACTGGTCCTATTGAGAATCATATTGCTGATTTCAAGGCTGATTTGCATGCCTCATTTGAGATGTCTGATTTGGGGCATTTGCATCACTATTTGGGCATTCAGTTTATGCAAGCTGATGGTGGAATGGCTTTGTGTCAAAAAAAATATATTGACACATTATTGTAGCGTTTTAGCCTTGAAGACTGTAAGCCTATTGCCACTCCTATGGAGACAGGTTTACGATTGCGTCTTCATGATGCTGGAGATGCATTTGATGCTGTTCTCTATCAGCAGGCTGTTGGATGCTTGATTTACTTATGCATTACTTGACGAGATATTCAGTTTGCTGTCTCACAGATGAGCAAGTTTATGCATTTTCCCAGGAGTCACGCATTGGAAGGCGGTTAAGCGCATCTTTCGCTACTTGAGTGGTACTCGGCTACTTGGGTTGTTTTATCCCAAGGGGGGATCACTACCGCCAGATTTGCATGCTTCATGCTTGGTAGCTCATGTATATCTTGGTTGAGCAAGAAGCAGCCTACTGTGGCCACTTCCAGTTGAGAGGCTCAGTATAGGGCAGCTTTCACAGCGACTGTTGAGTGTGTGTGGCTTAGACGCCTTATGGCTGATTTGGGTGTTGGCCAGTCTTCTGCCACCACCATCTTCATTGACAGTCAGAGCGCATTGGCAATTGCGAGGAACCCTGTGTTCCATGCTCGCACTAAGCACATTGAGGTGCATTATCACTATGTCAAGGAGAGGTTCTCTGCTGGGGAGATCAGCTTGGCATATGTGCCCACGCAGGAGAACATTGCAGACCTTTTCACGAAGGCTCTGCCTAGGGAGAAGTTTGAAGCTTTCCGCAAAGCTTTGGGCTTACTTCCTTTTGTGGAGTGATTTCCACATAGCTTGGCACTTCCTTATACATGAGTGCTAGCTCCTTGTTCACCGCATCACTCCTAGGGGGGATTTGTTGATATATTTAGGTAGTGATGTGTGTGAACACACTAGGACTGCCGGGGCACTTTTTTCCCTCTTTAGGAGGTTTTTTCCCCCAGCTTGTATATACGCCTATTGCCCTAATGGGCTATTTATCTTTTTACATTCTCTAGTAATACATTCAGTATTGTGTGTTTGTGCTCCAAGCTTCTTCTTCTTCCTTGTGCTGTTCGCGTGCTTCCACAGACATCTATCTCCAACACATATATGCATGGATCAAAGTGTTCTTGGACTGCCAAACATATCAAAGCAACACATGATCAACAAGTGTGATGCATGTCAGACTCGGAAGGCACAATGACAACCATTCAACCACAGAGGCTACATCCACAACAACTTACTAGACTTAGTACATACAAATGTATGGGGACCAAGTCAAGAACCTTCATTGGCAGGATCAAGGTATTATGTCTCATTTATTGACGACCATAGTAGATGGACTATTCTATATTTTATCAAGAGTAAGAATGAAGTGTTCGATTGCTTCAAAAGTGTCTAGCACATGTGGACAATCATACAGGTAGATCACTCAAGAAGCTCAGATCTGATGGAGGGGGAGAATACTTCCCCAAAGAGTTTGATGAGTTCTTTCATGATAAAGGTATCAAAAGGGAAGTGACTACTAGGTTCTCTCCTCAACTGAATGGAATCGCCAAGAGGAGAAACAAGACATTGGTTGGATCAGCCCGAACAATGCTTGAAGAGAAGAAGTTGCCACATTATCTATGGGTAGAAGCTATTTCAACTGATGTGTACCTTGTCAATAGACTACCATCCAAATCACTTCAAGGTATGACTGCTTATGAAGTATGGCATGGAAGAAAACCTAGTCTTGGACATTGCAAGGTGTTTGGTTGTTTAGCTTATGTTCATGTACCATCACAAATAAGAGGTAAGCTAGATGAAAGGGGAAACAAAGGTAGTGTTTATTGGCTATGACTCAACTAAGATGGGTTACAGGTTTAATAATCCTTCAACCAAGCAATTCACTACAAGTAGAGATGTTGTGTTTGAAGAACACATGTCTTGGTATGATGAAAGAAAACAAAAGGTAACTCTTCCATATGATCTTGATTCTGATTCTCATCAATTAGGAAGCAAGCATGATACACAGGTCCAAGATCCAAGAAGTGATACAGATGATGAACAATATGAAAAGGAAAATGATTACAAGCTATGGAAGTCGAGACGCAAAGCAAAGATGTAGGAGTGTGGAGAATGCTCCAAGCAAACACCTAGAAGATCAACAAGAGAGAAGAAACAACCAGAAAGGTATGGATATGATTCCACATTTGTTACAAAGCATTCAATCTACTTGGAAAAATACTCAATTTTGGAGGAAACCCCAACCTATGAAGATGTAAAGGGAAACCCTAATTGAGAAAAGTCCATGAAAGAAGAAATAGATGCAATGAAGGAGATGGGCACTTGGTATTTGGTTTCGATGTCGTCGAATCAAAAGGTAATTGTTTGCAAATGGGTATATAGAGTTAAAAGAAATTCAAATGGATCAGTTTGAAGTTACAAGGCAAGATTAGTTGCCAAAGGATGCTCACAAACTCATGGTATATACTATGAGAAAACATTCTCACCAGTTGCAAAGATGACTACAATCAGAACATCGATAAGTGCATGTGCTGCAAGGAATTGGAGATTCCTCCATCTTGATGTGAAAAATGCATTCTTAAATGGTTGGATAAGTAAAGAGGTATACATGTCACAACCTCTAGTTTTTGAAGAACCTAATCATGCATCTTATGTTTGCACACTTAAGAAAGAATTGTATGGATTGAAACAAGATCCTAGAGCTTGGAATTACAGGTTGGTTACATACCTTCAAGATCAAGGGTTCAAACCTAGCAACTCAAATCCTTGTCTATTCATCAAAAGGGATCACAGGTTATCTATCTATGTGTATATGTAGATGATATTATTGTGAGAGGTGATGATCTAAATGGCATTCGAAGGATCAAGAGACACATGCAAGAGAAGTTCAAAATTAGTGACTTAGGTGAGCTCACATATTTCCTAGGTATGTAGGTCATATACACTAATGAAGGAATGTATTTGACTCAAAGAAGATACATTCAGGATCTACTTCTCAAGTTCAAAATGGAGAACACTAAACATGTATGTACACCTTTGGAGATGAATCATAAACTTAGTGTTTATGAAGGTGAGAAAATTGAAGACCTTAAAGATTATCAAAGCTTGGTAGGTAGCTTGATATATGCTACTCATACAAGGGCGGACATCTCATATAGTGTGGGAGTGCTTAGTCAATTTATTCACTCACCAAGAAGACCACACATGGATGCAGCTAAGAGAGTACTTAAGTATCTCAAAGGTACAATCAATGAAGGTATATTCTATCCTTACTCTTCAGATTTGGATATCGAAATCTATTTAGATGCAGATTGGGTAGGAGCTAAGGATGATAGAAGAAGTACTTCTGGATACTTAGCATTTGCAGGCTCAAAGCAAGTGTCATGGAGTTCCAAGAAGCAACCTACAATTGCTTTATCCTCAATCAAAGTAGAGTTTAGAGGTTTGACCATAGCAACTCAAGAGGAAATATGGTTAAAAGCATTGTATACAGATTTGGGACTTGTAAGTTCCAAACCTAACGTATTGGGAGATAATCTAAGCTCCATGCATCTAGCAGCAAACCCTATTTTCCATGCAAGAACCAAACACATAGAGGTTCATTACCACTTCATCACGGAGAAGCTCATGGCAAATGAGATTGACATTTCTTTTGTTCCAATTGAAAAGCAAGTAGCATATATGATGACGAAGGCACTTGATGGAATAAATATTTGTAGATTCAAAGCTATGGCAGGTATTCAACCTATTAAAGAATGAAGACTCAAGCATACTTTAGCTTGCAGGGGAGCTATTGGAACATCAAGATTACACTATGCTTGAGGTGTATTTGATCGACATCAAAAACTATGGCTTGCATTACATTGAAGGAATATCCGTTGGAGAGTTCTTTTTTCTTATGCTCATTGTATTTTTCTTTTAAAAGGATTTTTCATGGATCTTTTATCATTGTAAAAGCCTTGAGATTTACACATGTAAAAGTAGAAAGAGAGAGTCCAAATTCCACGAATTTGTGGTAGTTGAGTTGCAATCAAACAAGCAATCAATCACCCAAAACTAGATCAAACTAGATCTTCAATTTTCCTAGATTGTAGGAAAGTGAATTGATTCCCTCCAAAAACTCTTACCACCTTCATTTGAATTCAAAATCGACTTGTAGAATTTGTGGAGCACTTGAAAAGTATATATAAAGACTTCAAAACACTTGTACAATACATGGAAGCAATGTACATATGCATGTGACCATCATTGTCTTGCTCCATTTGTTTTCCATCATCTTCTTCACCAATAATAAGCTTGTAGAGGCTATTGCTCTCTCTACAAAGCTCCAAATCAGATGAGACATGTCTCATTGAAAAGGTATTAGTGTCTAATTTATGGTTGTAAATGTCTTAGGAGTATCCACTTGTTTTTTAATGCATTTTGAAGGCCCATATTTTATTCCTAGGTTCAAAAAGGCTTTTTATGGGATTAAACAAGCTCCTCATGCTTGACATGCAAGGATTGTTGATGATCTAACTTCCATGGATTTTTTTTGTGTGATGCAGATCATTCATTATATGCAAGGAAGGTTGATGATGGAATCATAATTGTGGCTATTTATGTCAATGACTTGACTGTAGGTGGTGATAGTGAAGAAAGCACTAAAGAGGTAAATCAAATCCTTATGCAAGAATTGGACATGAAAGATCTTGGTGTGTTGTGATACTTTTTGGTCATTGAGTTTACACATATAGAAATATGTATACAATTGTCCCAAAGATGATATGCATTGAGTATGTTGCAAAAGTTGGTATGGCTGATTGCAAGACAATTTCCATGCCATTAGATATAAAATCAAAGTTGAATACTACCTCAGGTGAAGCATTGGAAAATGCTACTATGTATAGGAAAATTGTGGGAAGTTTGATACATCTCACAATTACAATGCTTGATCTAAGCTACCTTGTGGGACTTGAGAGTTAGTTTACGCAAGTTCCCAAGAAACCACATTTATTACATAATTGCTACTTTGGATTATGCATTGTTTTATGAATCCAGTGTAGAATTACATGTTCATGGATACAGAGATGCGAATTGGATGGTAGTCTTCTAGATAGAAGATCTATGTGGTATTCTGTTTTCATTTGGGAGTGCTATTGCTACATGGAGAAGTAAGAAGCAACCAAGTGTTTCTTTGTCAAGTATAGAGGCTAAGCATAGGGTGCTACAATGTAGCATGTGACACATCATGGCTAGAGATGCTACTTGCAGATTCAGGTGTAAAAATATAGAAGCCTATAATCATTTATTGTGATAATCTTAGCAGCATACAAATAGCACAAAATCCTATTTTTAATGCTAGAACCAAGTGTACCAAGGTAGATTATGACTTCATTAGAAAGAAGCTATTGCTATGTGATATTGATCTTGTTTATGTGATGATAGATGAGGAGATTGATGATATTTTTGCACTTGGAATAGAGAAGCTGAAGAAGTTTCAGAAGATGCTTGGATTATAAGACATGATGTGAGCTTGAGGGGGAGTTTTGAGATATCAAGATCAACATGTGATGATTGAGATGAAACATATCACTTTTCATTTCTCTGACATGTATAGAGGTTACACAGATATATATTAGGGATATTTTTAGTGAGCTTTACCAGAGTTATCTATCAAGAGTGGGGGTAGATTTGTTTTTTTCCAACTCACTCATTAATGGACATTAGGGTTTTCTTTATGTATTACTCTTTATATATTGTACTAGTTCTAATTTTATACTAGGTTATTCTTGTACATTCTCTTTATGTATTAGAAGAAGTAGAAGAAGATCATTCTTCCTTACCTCGATCTATGTGTTCTCGTCTCTTCTTTGCATGAGAGGTTTGTATTTATCTCCTTTCTCTTGATAGTTTTATCCTATTTTCATCCTAAAATTTTCCCCAAATGTCCATGTTTGCAATGCATACACCCGCAGTGACTCTATAGATTAGAAAGTAATTTAAAAATCAGAGAACTCATGAGTGTCTTCACCTTTATTTCATTTATTTAGGCTTGCAAAAGCATATTACTATCACACAATCTTCCATAAGGATATTTTCCTTGGAGATGATGTTTAAAGTGTTCACCACATTTACATGAGTAGAATGACATGTTAGTTAGTCAAACCAAAGTGTAGACTGGTTGGACAAAAATATCTTGATGCATGTGTGGATGGATGCTTAAAGTTTATCATTAAACTTAATCAACCTCTTAATCAGAGTTGAATCCCATTTAATCACTTGCATTAAAATGCAATAGCTTTTAGTTTGATGCACAAAATTGTGCAATGTTGGTAGCATTACATAGCTCACTCCAAGAGCACTTAATAAATTCTTAAAAACTAATGTTTTCAAGATCAAAAGTTTATGCAAAAATGGTGCTAAAGAAAAGTGAAAATACTACCTAAAATGATGCAAACAAGTTTTGCAAGGATAGAATAAGCACTCAAAATTTATTTTAAACCACGAAAAAGTTATAAAATAACTTAAAAAAATACAAAATCAAATAAGGACTAGGCATATATCTACTCAGACCTCCCATTGCAAATGCAATGTTTGGTCTTCTAGATACCATAACATACATGAGACTACCAACAATAGACTGATAAGGAATTTTGGTCATAAATTCCTTTTCCTCATTTGATTTGAGTCAATCATCCTTGATGAATTTCACATATGTAGGTAAAGGTGTACTCAATGCCTTTCCACCTTGCATATTGAACATGTGAAGTAATTTAGATATGTACTCACTTTTAGACAAATATATGCATCTGTTACTCCTATCATGAGTAATGTGAAGTATTTCGATGGCAATGCACCACAGTGCACTCTCCTTTTTGAGATCTCCACGACGATATCTTCAGGAGTAGAAAACTCAGCTCCTAGGGCTGCACACGGTGCTTCGCACAAAAGCTATAGAATACAGAGAAAAACATAGTATGCAGGGGAGCACCAAGACAAACTTCTTAGATCTTACAAATGCGGTCAAACGTATAGTCTATGGCTGAACATGCCACTATATGTTTTATTACAAAACATATACAAAGAAGTGTCCAGTGGCCATTTAGCCTTTCACATGGACACTAACAGTAACAATCTCCCACTAAAGGCCAATATGGCCAAAGTAACTATGGGAGAAAAATAAAGAATGATAAAGAATACTTGAGTGTAAGTATACAAACTATACTTCCCACCTGATGGGCATGTTACACAGTATACAAGTGACTGTGTAAGATCATGAATGAGGTAACCCCCATCAAGTGACAGCACTGTCGAAAGCTATCCTGTGGTAGAGCTTTAGTCAAAGCATCTACATCATTAGCTCGAGTGTGAACCTTCTCAATAATAATGCGCTCAGTGGCTAAGAAATCTCTAATGAAGTGATACCTCACCTCAATGTGCTTGGTCTTTGCATAATAGACCGGATTCTTAGCCAAAGCAATGGCACTCTTAGTGTCACTGAGAAAACGAGGTACATGCTGAGGTAAACCCATATCACAAGCAAGATGAGAAAGCCACAATGCTTCCTTACATGCCTCACTTGCTGCAACATACTCTACTTCTGTGGTGGAAATAGCTATACATTCTTGAAGACAAGATCTCCAAGAGATAACAGCTCTAGCAAAATGAAAAATGTACCCTGATGTAACTTTATGATTGTCTACAAAACCAGCATAGTCATAATCTATGTAACCAATAATGGATGCTTTCCCTCTACCTAAGCATAGATACTTATCTTTACTGCCACTCAGATATCTCAAAATCATCTTGACTGCTTTCCAATGTTTCTTGCCAGGATTAAACATATATCTGCTCACAACTCCAATCGCAAATGCAATGTCTAGTCTCGTAGCTACCATAGCATACATGAGACTACCAACAGCAGACTGATAGGGAATTTCGATCACGAATTCCTTTTCCTCATCTGATTTGGGGCAATCATCCTTGCTCAATTTCACATATGTGGGTAAAGGTGTAATCAATGCCTTTCCACCCTACATATTGAACCTGTGAAGTACTTTGGATATGTACTCACTTTGAGAGAAGTATATGCATCTTTTACTCCTATCACGAATAATGTGCATGCCAAGAATATGTTTGGCATCCCCAAAATTCTTCATATCAAATGGATGACTCAACTTCCTTTTGAGAATTGACAAGTCATAAGAGGACTTCCCAACAATCAACATATCATCGACATAAAGTATCAAGCATATCAAGCTGCCATCTGGGTATCTCTTTGTGTAGAGACAATGATCCTCATTGCTTCGAGAATAGCCTTGGGACTTCATAAAAGCATCAAATTTTTTGGTACCATTGTCTATGGGACTATTTAAATCCACACAAGCTCTTCTTGAGCTTACAAACTAGACTTTCCTTGCATAGAACTACATAGCCCTCTAGTTGTTCCATATAGATCTCATCTATAAGATCTCCATGCAAGAAAGCACTTTTCACATCCATTTGGACTAGCTCTAAGTCCTCCATTGCAACAAATCCAAGCAACTTGCACAGGGCAACTGGAGAGAAGATCTCCTCAAAATCAACACCGTGTTGTTGCTTAAAAACCTTTGCAACAAGTTGTGCTTTACACTTTGGAGAAGCACTATCTGATGTGAGATTTAGCTTATATTCCCATTTACATGGTAAAGCTTTCCTACCCTTTGGCAAAGGCATTAAATCCCAAGTACCATTCTTTTGAATAGAATCCAGACTGTGAGAATATAGCATCAAACTTATTTAGATGAGCAGCAACACTCTCTGTGTCGTTCATGTGAAGGTCATATAATTTTCTCATCAGATACACTTTATTTGATGCTATCTCTTTTTCATACGTATTAGATAACTTCTTCCAAAGCTCCTCTATACCTTCATAATCTAATACTGTAAAGTAAACATTATCTGCCAGGTGCAAAAAAATGGTAGATCTGGACATTTCATCTAACTCATCCCAACCATCTTCATTCATGTCAACATGCTTCTTTCAAATCCCATTTACTAGCTTCCAATGCCTCCTTTCAATCAACACATCTTTAATCTAATTCTTCCATAGAGCAAAGTTTGTGCCATCAAACTTTTGGATCTCAAAATGGTCTTTGCCCTGCAAGTTATAGCTCCTCCTTGGAACATTGGCACTAGACCCTAATCCACCAAATGTGCCTGAGACTTCTGATGCCATGATGGTAGAGAACCAAATAGAATGATAATGGAGCTAGAAGAGTCCAAAAACCAATGAATAAGTGTATCAAGGAGTAAATCGACCACTGTATAGTTGAAAAAACAAAAAATCTGGAAAGATTTTGCCAGAGTACCCTCTGTAAAATGAGTGTACGGTTAGTGTCAAAATATCATAAAACTACAAGTACTGCCATGTTTATCTGCATAGTGAATCACTAACTTCACTGCATATAATCAATTACCCAATAGAAGCCAACTAGGCTTATCGAGCACGTATGAACAACTATCATACATCTCCTATGACGAGGCTGGGTAAGTATTCCACCTGCATCACCAAAGAGACCAAGACATCTGGGTGTCTCCCAATTAAGAAAACCTCAACATGACCCTCTTTATCAAATGTAAAAGTCTTTATGCAAAAATGTAACCCCTATATCAATGAGCACATGGACGTACATAAGCAATATCCACAGAAGCGTACATGGTGTGTATGTGCTCAATATATGTAGTAAAATGACACTAAAAGGCTGAATGTACCACCCAAAACACTAGCCAACACTTGCAAGTGTCTTTCAACTCTGATCTTTTATGCTCAAAAAACCTACATAAATTTGTAGCGGTTGCTCCCACCAAAACTGAAAACCTTTTGAGAAACCTATAGTTTTATGAGTGTGGTTGAAAACATAGCACAAAGGTTGATATTTATTGTTGAAGAAGTAAAAGAATATTCTTCTTGATTTTCTTGGACCTATGTGAAGAGAACTATGTTGATATATTTAGGTAGTGATGTGTGTGAACACTCTAGGACCGCCGGGGCACTTTTTTCCCTCTTTAGGAGGTTTTTTTCCCCCGGCTTGTATATACGCCTATTGCCCTAATGGGCTACTTATCTTTGTACATTCTCTAGTAATACATTCAGTCTTGTGTGTTGTGCTCCAAGCTTCTTCTTCTTCCTTGCGCTGTTCGTGTGCTTCCGCAGACGTCTAACTCCAACAATTGGTATCAGAGCAGGTCGTTGCTTCTTCTAGGGCGCCGTCGACACTCCTCCGTTTGCAGTCTCAGATTCGCACAAAATTTGGTGAGCATACTTAGGGTGTTTCCGAGATCAAAATGGCTTCGCTTTGTGGTGCCGAAATCGCGATCTGAGCTCGTTTCGGCCTCGGAACGCACTATCGCAGTGCTTGTGTAGGCTATTTCGTCCTTTTGTGCCAAAGGTATATACTAGTTTCTATTCGCCAGTTTAAGCGTCTCGAAGTCTGCTACAGGTCTAGCAGAACTCGTGTGGGCAGTTCTGTTCAACTTTTTGAGATACAGTCAATTTTCTGCATCAAGGTATTTTAGTCACCGGCCATTGCTGAAAGCAGTGATGTATTCCGTATGTTGGCTGTTGAGGATAAGTTGGATGGTACCAACTACCCATTATGGGCTTATATGATGCGACATGTACTGGTTGCAAAAGGATTGTGGAACATTGTGCAGGGTGTTGAAAGACGTCCTGTTACACCTGTAACGACAGGTACTGCAAATACAGGTGTTGGAGCTGATGAAGATGGTGTCGAAGATGATATTCCGCAGATTCCTGTTCGTGCTGCTGTTTCTGTTGCACCTACTGCAGAGCAGATTCGTTGGGATGGCAGAGATGCCCAGGCACATGCATTGATAGCTTTGTCTGTCAAACGTGCCATTATTCCTCACATTCGCTCTTGCAGAACAGCAAAGGATGCTTGGGATACACTTACCACTTTGTACCAGGCTAGGAATGAGGCTCGTGTTGCTTACCTCCGAAAACAGTTTGAGAGTGAGCACATGAATGAAGGTGATTCGATGGATAGTTTTCTTACAAAGATCAAAGACCTGAAGGAACAATTGATTTCTGCTGATGAGGTTATACCAGATAGCTCACTTGTGCAGACCGTTCTGAATGGCCTTCTTGATTCATATCAGAGTTTTGCCTCTACTCTTCGATTGATGATGAAAGGCAATCCGAATGCCTTGTCATTTGAGGAATTAGTCTCTGTTCTCTTGCAGGAAGATCAGTCCAGGCAGAACAGGTCCATTATGCGTGTTGCAGATCAAGCTTTCCTGGCTAGTCAAAAGGGCAAAGGAAAATGGAGCTCTTCTACTAGTAAGCAGAAATATGCAAATGCTGCACAATCGAAGAACCAGGATAAAGATGAGAAGAAATCAGAAAAGCAGAAATTGTTCTGCAAGTACTGTAAAGGAAATGATCATATTATAAAGAACTGTCCAAAACTGGCTGCTAAAGAGGCAAACAAGAAAGAGGCTGGAATGGTTGTTGCAGAGGCCTCTACACCAAAAACAGAGTCTGCAAATCTTGTGCAGGAAGAAGAATGGGCGTTTACTACTGTCTGCAGTTTTGACCCATCTTCTCATGATCAGTGCATGTCTGCAGTAGACTCAGATGTTTGGTACTTTGACAGTGGGGCGACCAAACATATTACCTCGCAGCACAGTTTCTTCTCTTCACTCGAGCCTGCCCCTACAGGGAATACTGTCACATGCGCCAATAACTCCTCTTATCCTGTTATGGGAGTTGGTAAGATCATTCTGACTACTGCTGATGGTAGTTCTTTCACTTTGTCAGATGCTTTATTTGTGCCAGGGATCAAAAAGAACCTGTTATCAGTTTCTGCATTAGCCAAGATTGGCTTGGTTGTGAAATTCGTTGATGATAGGTGTACAGTCCATGATCTCTCAAATGGCGATGTGATTATTGCTTCTGGCATTTTATGTCGTGGGCTGTATAAGCTCATAGACTATGAAAGATCTGTGAATGATTCGGCATGTGCAGTTCATGATTCTCAGGCTATGTCAGATGCAAAGCTTTGGCATGCACGCTTTGGTCATCTGAATTTTGCTAGTTTGTTACGCCTGCAGAAATCTGAAATGGTGTCCTCTTTGCCCAAACTTGAGGCACCTGGAAAACATGTTTGTGAAGGCTGTATTTTGGGCAAAATGCAGCGTTCTTCCTTTCCAAAAGACGGTTCAGTTCGGGCTATGCAGAAATTGCAGCTTGTACATAGTGATGTCTGTGGTCCTATGCAGACACCCTCTTTTGGAAATTACCTTTACTTCGTGACTTTCATTGATGATTTTTCCAGGCATGCATGGGTATATCCACTCAAAGCAAAGTCCAAAGTGTTCATGTGCTTCAAACAGTTTTTGGTTTTGGCTGAAAATTTGTCAGCATGTAAAATGGGCACCCTGCGTTCTGATCGAGGGGGGGAATATATGTCTTCAGATTTTAATGCATTTCTAGCTGAACGTGGGATAAAACACCAGTGTACAGTGCCGTATACACCTCAACAGAATGGAGTTGCTAAACGAAAGAACAGGTCACTCATGGAGATGGCGAGGTGCATGGTCAAAAGTCAGGCTTTACCACATAGTTTCTGGCTTGAGGCTGTCATGTGTGCAGCATATGTACTGAACAGGTGTCCCACCAAAGCGTTGCAGTCTATCAGTGCCTGAATAACATCGCAGAAAATTGGATGATAAGGCAGTAAAATGTATTTTTGTTGGGTACAGTTCTGAAAGTAAAGGCTATCGTCTGTATCATCCACAGACTAAACGCATTCTGGTTAGCCGTGATGTTGTCTTTGTGGAAGATGCTATTCAGCCATTGCTTTCATGTACTAAGGAGACATCTGTTAGCTCCAAAGACATGTATGATACTTTGATGCCTCTTTTTACAGGTGGACAGGCTAGCGCTGGTCCTAATGAGGCAACTTCTCAGCCTTTGCAGGTTTCATATGATGATGCAGATCATTCCATTTCTGATGCAGATTTACATGATGCACTTGTTGATGAGAGAGCTGATATTGAACAGGCAAAAACTATGCCAAAATGGCTGGTGCAGACTTTGCGTGACAGCAAATTAGATGCACCTTTGTCATATCGTACTCGTTCAGGCTCTCATAGTACCTCCTTTGCATCAGATTGCTATGCTATGGCTGCATCTAGTCTCTGTGATGAGAATGAGCCTGTTTCTTTTGATGAAGCACAAAATTCAGAAAATTGGATGGCTGCTATGCAATCTGAATATGATGCTATAATGAAGAATGGTACATGGTCTTTATGTGACTTGCCTCCTGGCAAGAAGGCCATTGGCACTAAGTGGGTATACAAGCTGAAGCGTAAACCTGATGGTACAGTTGACAGGTATAAGGCTAGGCTTGTTGCAAAGGGTTATGCGCAGGAAAGAGGCATTGATTTTGATGAGACCTTTGCACCTACATGTCGTATGACTACTGTTCGGAGCATTTGTGCACTTGCAGCCCATCATGGTTGGAATGTACATCAGTTGGACATTAAAACAACATTTCTGAATGGTGACTTGCATGAAGAAGTGTATGTTTTTCAGCCCCGTGGCTTTGTGCAGAAAGGGCATGAAAACCAGGTGTGCAGGTTAAAGAAGGCGTTATATGGTTTAAAGCAAGCACCACGTGCTTGGTATGAGAAAATACATGCCTATCTGATTGCACATGGTTTTGAGAACAGTCCAACTGAAAGCACCTTATATGTTAAGCGTGCTAATGATGTGCTTCTGATCATTGTTGTCTATGTAGACGACATGCTGCTCACTGGTCCTCTTGAGAAGCATATTGCTGATTTCAAGGCTGATTTGCATGCCTCATTTGAGATGTCTGATTTGGGGCATTTGCATCACTATTTGGGCATTCAGTTTATGCAAGTTGATGGTGGAATGGCTTTGTGTCAAACGAAATATATTGACACATTATTGCAGCGTTTTGGCCTTGAAGACTGTAATCCTATTGCCACTCCTATGGAGACAGGTTTACGATTGAGTCTTCATGATGCTGGAGATGCATTTGATGCTGTTCTCTATCAGCAGACTGTTGGATGCTTGATTTACTTATGCATTACTCGGCCAGATATTCAGTTTGCTGTCTCACAGATGAGCAGGTTTATGCATTGCCCAGGAGTCACGCATTGGAAAGCGGTTAAGCGCATCTTTCGCTACTTGAGTGGTACTCGGCTACTTGGGTTGTTTTATCCCAAGGGGGGATCACTACCGCCAGATTTGCATGCTTTTTCTGACTCAGATTGGGCTGGTTGCTATGACACTCGTGTGTCCACCAGTGGTTTTTGCTTCATACTTGGTAGCTCATGTATATCTTGGTTGAGCAAGAAGCAGCCTACTGTGGCCACTTCCAGTTGTGAGGCTGAGTATAGGGCAGCTTTCACAGCGACTGTTGAGTGTGTGTGGCTCAGACGCCTTATGGCTGATTTGGGTGTTGGCCAGTCTTCTGCCACCACCATCTTCATAGTCAGAGCGCATTGGCAGTTGCGAGGAACCCTGTGTTCCATGCTCGCACTAAGCACATTGAGGTGCATTATCACTATGTCAGGGAGAGGTTCTCTGCTGGGGAGATCAGCTTGGCATATGTGCCCACGCAGGAGAACATTGCAGACCTTTTCACGAAGGCTCTGCCTAGGGAGAAATTTGAAGCTTTCCGCAAAGCTTTGGGCTTACTTCCTTTTGTGGAGTGATTTCCACATAGCTCGGCACTTACTTATACATGAGTGCCAGCTCCTTGTTCACCGCATCACTCCCAGGGGGGATTTGTTGATATATTTAGGTAGTGATGTGTGTGAACACTCTAGGACCACCGGGGCACTTTTTTCCCTCTTTAGGAGGATTTTTTCCCCCTGCTTGTATATACGCCTATTGCCCTAATGGGCTACTTATCTTTGTACATTCTCTAGTAATACATTCAGTCTTGTGTGTTGTGCTCCAAGCTTCTTCTTCTTCCTTGTGCTGTTCGCGTGCTTCCGCAGACGTCTAACTCCAACAAACTATGTGCGAAAGATACTCCAAAATGGCTCCAAAAGACACCCCAAAAATGCTTCCAAAACAGGCTTTGAAAGCAAAGAATGAAGCTTTGAGGGACCAAAACATGTTCAAGCTAATGTTAACCTTAGTGTTTAATGCCCTTCTTCAGACACCACAAGAGTGTAGCTTAGTGGCAAGAGATTCCCACAGTTAAGTGAGCTATGGGGGGAATAGTACTGTGATGGGTGACCTTCGAGGAAGTACCGGGAACCTCTATCTTCCTTGATCATTGAGGTCTTCCCTCGCACGTAGCCAACGTTAACTTCGGTGACTCGGATGACAAGGTATGCCAAGGTCTATGCCTTGGTTGCCGCCTTAGTTGTAAGCCTTGGAGAAAGCCAAGTGGGGGGGGGGCTTGCTTTGCTCACACAAAAGAAACAAAGATTTTGCGTCGAACTTCTCTAATACCATAGTGCGCTCTCCTTCTCAAGAGCTCGACGATGATATCCTCGGGAGTAGAAAAGTAAGCTGCACACAGAGGCTACAGAATATGCACAAAACACAGTATGCAGGGGAGCACGAAGACATGCTTCTTAGGTCTTACAAATGCAGTCGAACTTACAGTCTATGGCTGACTAGGCTACTATATGTTTTAATAAAAAACATATACAAAGAAGTGGCTAATGGCCATTTGGACTTTCACATGGACACTAACGATAACATAATGCACATGCCAAGGATATGTTTTTCATCCCCCAAATCCTTCATATCAAATGTATCCTCAACTTCTTCTTGAGAAATGAAAAGTCATTAGAGGACTTCCTAGAAATCAACATATTATCAATATAAAATATCAGGCATATCTAGCTGCCATCATTGCCTTGAGAATAGACTTGAGACTTTCTAAAAATATCAAACCTTTGGTACCATTCTCTAGGGGATTGTTTAAGTCCATAGATGATCTATTTCAGCTTAGAAACTAGCCTCTCTTTGCCAGGAACTACGTAACACTTTGCTTGTTCCATATAGATCTTATATGTAAGATGTCCATGCAAGAAATTAATTTTCACCCCCCCTCTCTCCCTCCTTTCCTTTCGCCCCTCATCTCCCCTCTTGTGGCTCTTGGGCTCATCTCTTGTTACTCCTCTTATCATGTGGAGGTGATGTGGGTGAGTTTACCCCACAGGTAGTCCCCTTATCTTTTTTTACCCCTTTCTTTTGTACAACGGACTCCACCCCATAGACGGACTTTTCAAAAGCCCCTTCGTCCACTTCGACTCTGACACCCATTCCACTGTCCCTTATGAATGAGGGTAGAGCAATTTTGGTATCATAATTTGATCATTAACAGGCATCATCTATCATTTACAAGATCATTGGTTTGTGCCCAAATCATGGTGAACTCAGGGACCTCCTTTAGGGCAGCTTGCTTGCCGAGGTTGGCAAGTTAATTGATATCTAGACCTTGGGCTGCAACTTTTACCACGTGGAGTTGGAGTCTCTAGAGGTAGTTGCTTGGATGATTGCTTTATCCTTGATAGTGGTTGGGGCTGGCCAAGCATATGTATGTCCTTGGACACATGGCTTCAATCCTTAGGCAACTTCTCTGTCAACTTTCATTTATTGGGAAGCACCTAGCTTTCCTATGATGAATTGGTTTTTTGACATTCAATGCGAGTATCTTCCCTTTTTACACTTTTTGGGAGGTCCCCAAGTCAATGACCTCAGTTGTGGCCAAGGTTATGGGTCTTCCATCAGTTAGGATCCTCATCTCTAACCCTGCACAATCACTATCAGAGTAATGAAGCTTCTTATGTATGCATGCTTGTGAAGTTTATGCTCAAGATAAATGATAGTTTTGTAAAGCAATGCTTAGTCTGAATATAAGTTGAATTTAGAGTTGATGATTGATGTATAACATGAAAGAATGTATGCATATGTTGTCAAGAAGAATATATAAACATGTTTGATTATGTGTGCATGAGTAATAGGCTCTTTTCTAAAGCCTATACAAGCTGAATATTTTCAAGTTTATGTGGCCATATGAATTGGCATAAAGAGAGCTAAATAATGATTGGTGATTTGTATACATGTTCATGTGGATTTGTTAGCATGATATTGAAGCTTTAAAGGTTTCTCATGTTCAACTATAAATGAGCTTCAAGTTTGAATGCAATGAAGATTGATGAAATGCAAGGCTACTATGTATAAAGTTTGTGGATGTATCTTGTTGCGGATAAAACCCATTGAAGTAAATGTGTAAAAGCAAATGTGTATGCTTATGTTATGATAACTAAAAGTGGTTGATTCTTGAGTTGAGATACATCAAGAGAACTCAATGATCCTATTTGCACAAGCCAAAGCAAAATGGGAAAAGCTTGGATGAAGCAAGGGCACACAACTTGAAGCCAAAATGAAGAAAGGAGCTCAAGTTAAAAGGTTGTCAAACACGTAGTTGTGTGCATTTGAAGTTTTGAATACTTGACGATTGGAGCCAAAGCTCAAGGTGGTCAAAGCAAGGATGCCCATGAGAAGACTCTTGAAGGTGTGAAGGAGTTGAAGACAAAGAAAGCAAGGTTCAAAGATTGCAAGGATTCAAGGCAGTTGCCATGAAAACTTAAAGTGGGCTGCCACCAATTAGAAGATCATTCGAGAAGAAAAAGACAACAAAGAAGATTGAAGCCTAGGATTGAGCTTCCTAACAAAGGAGGAGTAGAAGACTACAAAGAAGGGGTGCCATAAGTACAATATAAAATAGTGTATTGAGATGCTTCGTTATAGTATCAAGTCCCTCCTTAGCATAATAAATCTGTATATTCATATTCACAGATTGTGAAAATTCCTCATTTCATTTACAACTGACATCCTTAAGACACCATTCATCAATTTACGGCTTAGAACCTGAAACTAGATGCAACCATTGTAGTGTGTTTCATATTAATGCATATAATCTAGATTATGATTGAATTTTAAATAGCATGGTAATCGACACTCAAAGATGGGTATTGAAAAACATGAATGCTCCATCTCAAGAATTAATTGCTTTGATTTCTACGTGTATTTGAATCGAAAGAGTTACAAGATATGCCCAACAAACACTACATGCTATATCTTAGATGGGCAAATTCTGCACAAAAAATTAAGGTTGTTGTTCCTAGCGAGTACTTGGGCTCGAATAAAGAGCGCTAGCAAAAAATCATGGTTTAGGCCGAGATTCTTCTAAGAGCTTTTATGTACATGGGAGTGCTTTACAAGAAATAAATAACGCATTCAGATGTTGATGCATCCAATGATTTTTTTTTTTTGAGAGTACAATGACTTGGAAACACACTCGCACACCCAACCTCGTATGATAGAGGCACCCATCTTATTTCTAGCGAAGACTTGAACTCAGGACTTCCTCCCAAAGACTCAAGGTGTCAAGCCACTAGGTTATGCGGGCTCAGACATAAGATGATGCATCCAAGGAAGTGCTATGCTCTGCGGTTGTAATTCTTCAAGGTTGAACAATTAGGCATGGTACGCTCTAACATGCAAGAAACCCGAAGATCAACCAAAAAAGAATTGGGATAGCCATTGTCTGATAGGTCATCATGTTAGTACACCCACTCCATGCTCTCGAGTCTAGTATCCCTGTATCTCCGGTGTTGTTCACTGGAAGTATTCCGCTTGACGTCCTCGTGCTGCGCAAAAGTACAAGAGATTAGTAGATTCTTCCAAAAATATCTATATACTGTTATTCCAAAACCTGAATCCTTAGATTTCAGAAGTCATTGTTGTTTTCTGTTAGGAAAAATGTATCATGGTTTTAGCATCAATCAGTCGATGGTTGATTCGCTTGTAGGGAACTGCCTCCATGGTTTACCTGTGAGAAGCAATGGAAGGTGTCGAGGACGGACAAAAGACAATGGTGTATTGACTAGAGGAGCATGTGAATGTGCTTGTAGCGTCGTCGTATGCATAGCTGTACGCATCAGGACAAGCCGACTTGAAGAATTCAGAGTAAGCTGTGGGCGTGCATGTTGTAGGGCTGGCATAAGCACCATTACAGCAGTATTGGGAAGACTGAAATGCTAGGCATGCACTCTTACAAGACACCACCTATATAACAAAAACAAAAACGGCATGATTAGTTTATTACAATGTGTCCATATTACTGGGAAGATTGAAATGCGCGGCATGCATTCTTACAATATTTCAACCAGTGCAACAGAAAAAGGGCATGATTACTATACAATATTATGCCTACATGAACAACGCCAACATTGAAATCAGAGATGATCGGTTCTTCACAACAGATTTTATAGCTCAATGATGCAGGAGAAGTCCATTATTTTAGAATGCGAGTTAAACATATTAGCACGGAAGTGTTTGTGTTCGAAATGGAAATCAAAAAAGTTTTATAAAATTCAAGCCTGCATAACCAAGTGGTTTGACGCCTTGAGCCTTAAGAAGGACTTAAGTGGTTTGACGCCTTGAGCTTTAAGAAGGAAGTCCTGAGCTCAAGTCTTGGTTCGATATCTATGAGTTCCTCACAGATGGGTGCCTATACCTTATGAAGTTGACTATGTGAGTGTGTTTTCAATTCATTGTACTCTCAAAAAAAAAAAAAGCAAGTTTTATAAAGGACTGTTATCGATCTGTAAGATTACCTTCTTATACAGGCTTTCAACAGATAGCTTTATGGCTTCGTTAAAATGAATTGATCATTGTAATAAAAGGCTATTTCCTTTTTCTATTAGTGATTGTTCATATTGTACATTGCCTCTGGTTAAGAATCATTTCCTAAAATTTCTTGTCTTCCTGAAGCTTGATAAGGTATTGGCAATGCGTCTCCTCAAAATGATAAATTTTGTGTTGTGATGGAGTAAGCAGATCGAGCACCCATCTGTTCGACGCACGCCATGGTCGGCTTAACTTGAGTGTCATGGCTCATCTTGGGATCTTTAAAAGCTTGAGTTTGCGCAATGTCATGTACACTGATTACCTTTGTGCCAGAGTCAGCTGTCAAACTTGTGGACCCTTTCTATGGTCAACAGAAGCTCTGACTTTCATATAAATAAAAAAAATACAATGCCCTCCTTCTAATATAGTAGACATGTGTGCATGAATGTTTGTGTATTGTGTGTATCTGTATGTGTATGTGTATGAGAGAGAGAGAGAGTTAGCAAGTGCAGGAGAAGCCACACACACTTATTAAGGTCTCACAATGCAGTGGCCTTCTCATTACATCTATCTGGAAGACAGACTGGTAGAGAGGAAAAATTTATGCTAGGAAAGACTGTGCATGATGACAAACGGAAAGACAGAAAACTTGATATATATATATATATATATATATAGAGAGAGAGAGAGAGAGAGAGAGAGAGAGAGAGAATCGGGTAACAAACAAGTTGATCTTGATTGTTTTCTAGGTGTTACAGATCGACTACAGAAGCACATTGAAGCATTTGGTAGTCGTGACATTACCTGCCCGTCATCCACTACTTGCAAGCTACTCGGGCAATTACTATTGATGTCCACGGCACAGCTCGCTACACCACAAGCACCGCTTGCGGTACCAGACGGTGCCACAGAAACAGGGATGTTGTATCCATCGACGAGGCTGACATCGTAGTAATCTTGAGTTGCACCCATGGTTCCTTGCAGCGTGAACTCAACAAGAGTTGCTGGTGGTGTAGATCCTACGCCTTGGCATTCCAATCGGCCACCGCAGTCTCCCGATGCGCATGTGCCAGCGCCATCACTTGTGAATTGGCAACCAGTTCGGCCCCAGAAACGCCCCGCCCAGCCGGCTGGGGCATCTATTGTAGAGGACTGGCCGGGCGGCAACGTCAAGCCGCCGTTGGCCAGGACAGGCTTACCTGCGTTGGGGAGCACGCCCGGCCAAACTGTGTAAGGGCACCCGTTGCTAATCACAAATTGCACGTTGCCATATACACTTCCTGAGAAGACAAAACGAGTTAGAGTCTCTCTCTCTCTGTGAGTCGCATACATCTACGTTCACGTAATCGCTACGTACCGCAAGCCACGGACAACAGAAGAATCCAAGCGCCTAAACTAGGCATGATCCTTTTCGTCAGATCCATTGAGTACAGCAGTAGCTCACGCCCCAGTTACTTCTATCCTCCAATCTCCCTTGTCTTCTGCGTACCGAAGCGTCGTGCATCTGCAAGCTGACGCGGAATACGTATTGAAGAGGATGCGCATCAAAGCCCCGCTCTATTATTCCGGACTTTCGGAACGGCGGCGAAGACGGCGTCCAGAGAAGCACACGAAGGGAGATTTCTTCAACACCCGAGGGCTTATTAAGCATGCGGGAGGTTCAGAAGGTGGACTTGTCTGCGAAAGCGGATGCCTACAGAAGTCATCCTCTGTCGGAGAGAGAGGCGCGCAGCTCAACTATGATAGAGCCAAGTTCCAACTCAGCCAAGACGAGTTCAAGTACACCTGCATAGGAAGGTCGTGAAAACGTAGTGTGCAGGGGATATCTTTACCATAAAGCAGGTGAAAGAGATGTGCTATCTTACGTAGTTTTTTTTTTTCAAAATGGAGGTTCAGCTGAGGCCTACTCCCCGGACTTTAACTTTGAAATTACAACTGTACAAGGAAGGGCATAGTACCCATGGGACCCCCCTTATCCCACAAGAACAGGAGTTTACAAACTGGGTTAAACAACGGTCACAACTACCGTAAGGATGGTCAAACGGTGGCCAACAACCACATACAACTGTTTCCAGGATTCAAATGTGCCTACATGTTGCTGCCAGGGGTTGAACCCTCACCCCCGCCTCAAGAGGCGAGAGGCCCAACCACCAGGCCAACGAATCGGGACTATCTTACGCAGGTTACTCTGACTCACATAAAAGCTGTGGATGCTAGCTTTTAATAACAAAACTGCCTCTGAAAAAGCGTGAGAAAAAAAGCACGAGGGCCTATTTATACCCTTCCAGCATCCACGTTTTTAAACCTATTTTTTCCATTAGCTTTGAGTTTCTGAAAGAACATTTCATGTCCAGCAGGCGTAGCCTAATGGTTTATGCCTTGAACTCTGGGGGGGGGAAAGGCTCCAATTCATTTTTCATGGCTGGATGTACCTACTGAAATCTCTAAGTTGATGGGTGCCTCTACGTTACGAGGTTGGGCGTGTGCGTTGTTTCCTATTCATGGTACCTTTAAAAAAAAAGAAAGAACATTTCACGGTGAGTTGAGAGTGCCCTAGATAGGCTCGCTTCAAATCGGGGCTCCAGAATAACAGTCTCGCATGAGCATGTTTCAGATGGAATAACTAAACTTTTCTTTATACTTGGAGGTTCGGCACACACCTACTCCTTTGGCTTTAACTTTGAAAGAACAATTGTACAAGTGAATGGATATAGTATCTGTAGGACTCCTTGTATCCCACAAGTATCCCACAAAATAGGGGTTAGAGTGGGTTACAACTGAGCTACATCTAGCTTAAACTGATCAAAGCCTTACATGTCCAACCAAGGGTTGAAGACTTGACCTCCGCCTCAAGAGGCTAGTGCCTTACCAATCCATCTACAGGACGTGAACAAAAATAATGAAACATGTAAAGCTCTTCCGCTTATGCATTCACTTAGGGTGATGGAACTTTAAATAAAATAGTGTTTCAAAATCTACCCTAGCAAACAAAAGCTTCTTGGGGTATGAGGGGGGGTCGGAATAGAGAAGGGAAATTTATTCCATGATATGGCTCTGTGTGAACGAAGAGCTTCAAAGTTCTGCAATGTGGCAGATTATCATTGGACCTTATTTCAAAACATATGGGAGCACCACTCAGTGCCAATTAAACCATAGATGTTCCTTTTATCAAAGTGTTTCTTCACTTTTAACCATTCACACTAAAGGACACTCCAAACAAAGGCAAAATCAAAGGGTGAGTTCACACAGAGTGGCAGCATATTTGTGCCAAAGTTCAATGTGTATCAATAGCTTACTATGTTAAATGGCTCAACATATCAACCACTAGAGTTCTATGTGATGGTCAGAATCATGCTAGTACCCCTCATTTGTAGATTAACATTTGAACAAGATGATTAGGCTGCCTCTGAGGATCGAGTCTCCATGCCAAAAGAAGGGTATCCACTCTCCATGCCAAAAGCAGGGTATGGGATCCATTCTGGATCAAGTCTCCATGCCAAAAGAAGGGTGGGTATGGATTCCATTCTTGCTAGCCATTGCTACATGGTGGACACAATAGCCCTCCAAGGCAGTATACAGGAAGCCCTTTGCATACCAGCTGCAGCCTATGGGAACTCAATCCTTCAAGGTCAAGTTTTCAGTTAAGCCCATCAATGGGGCTTATGGACAATGCATGAGCCTGGTTTCACACTAGGGCATGGAAACGAAGACTCAATGTGGCATTGTCCTGCACGGAACAATGTTGAATTTGACAAGGCCTCCAGCTATGTATTCCCACAGCACGTGGAGCATCAACAAGATAGTTAAGCTGAAGTCCTTACAATGTGTGTGTATAAAAAAGTGATTGAACAGTACAATTTGACTCTCTTCCATTTGAAAAATGAAGTTCTTGTGATATACGGCTTGTTGCTATCTTATAATCTGTGTGAACCCAACCTTGATTCTCACAACGTTTCTAGCTTCACCAGGAATTCCATCATTGCCATCAACCTAGCTCTTTGTGTTTCATGAAAGCACAATGTTCCTTTCACTGCTAAGAAAAGAAGAAACTTTATAATTAGAAAATATATATAATTAAAATATATTAGAAAATATATATAATTAAAATTTAATTAGAAAACATTAGAAAATGTTCTTTTCATTGGCACACTCTTTCTGTGGGGGTACAGAGGATGGGGTTTTGTCTTGTCAATGGCACATTTATGTCTGCAGAGTTGAAGCCCTATCTAAACAAACACCCACAGAAAGCACACAAAACACACAAGTATTGGGTGCCACGCTATCTGAGTTGAGCCCTAGTCATTTTCTACCTTTTCCATTTGGACTTTGTTAATAAGAAAAGTTTCACCTCAATTGAGATAGCTTCAAATCCTTTGGTAGCCACTTGTTCAAAGAAGATCCATGAAAGGGACTCACAGCATGTTCTTCCATTCTTCAATGTGATTTCAAAGCAGCTCATATCTTCACATGCCCATACATTCACGTCGACATGGCCCTTTCAAACAAGTGCCTGAACAATACTACAGATTGATATGCTAGTCTTCACCTGGGTTCAAGTTACATGGTGACATAGTTATGACTGCTTTGCACCTTAAGGCGTTGTGTGGATAATGCCACGTTTTCACTTGATAATCTTCACATGGGCTCAAGTTCCATGATTCACAAAGTCACCCTTGCTTCCTAGGGCAAGGTCTAATCAAGAAATATGCACATTCCTTGTAAAAATGTAGTTTGAAATACTAATCAATCAAGGTAGTGTCAGAAGAAAAAACAATAGTGGGCATATCAAGTCAAGCTACAATTGTTTTGACACCTTGATCAAAGTGGATTTTTTCTGCAAGTACACTGAACTTGACATGATACTTAGCATGATTTCCACATTCTCCACTCATGTTTGCGAATTGCACCAGACTTGTGTCAATGATGCCTTTCCGTGCATATGCACAATGTAAACAATAGACATGTGTGTTTGAATTACATATTTTAACCAATTAATCAGTGAAACCAAGTCATCCACATATGGATCCAATGAGCCCTGAATTGGTATGCTTCTTGTCATGGACTAGGTTTCCAAAAAGGAGGTCTGCAAGGGCGTTCACCTTTCTGGATTATCCAACCAAGAAGAGAAACCAGATGTTTGAAGAAAATACATATGTTTTGGCGAAGCAAACAAAAACAGTAGCAAAGTGGAGATAGGGCAACAAGCCAAAGCAATCCAAATCGATGAGAGAACTTAGCTGTTCCTTCTTATTGAGAAGGTAGTGGTAAGGCTTGAAACCATAAGACATAGGGAAATAGGAACAATCACCGGAAAGGCTATCATTTTTGCAACTCATTTAGTACTGAAATATACAGCAGCGCATTCTTATTGATTCATGAAGGATTTTGTGCTAGCATCTTGTGTATTGTAACATGGTATGCCTCAAAGCATTCTGAAAAGTTATCCATAAGTTAGATTTGACATTGTATGCCTTCTGTTGGCATGGCATGGAAGAGCTGGAATACTTGTGGGTTTTTATCATTAACCATACCACTACATGAACTTTTCGTTCTGTTCAGAATGAAGACACAGCCAAAGATGAAACCAGGTTCCGCTTCATTGTTAAAGACATATGACCAAGGAAAACATTTCATTCTTTGCTTGAGAATAAACAATTGTGTGAGTCGGATGCTCATGATTCAGAAGGGACGAGTAAGCGACATACCGTCAAACTTGGAATCATAGCAAATACAATGTCATATACGGAGGAATGCCTTCATTGAAAATTTTCCTTGTTTCATTGTTCTTCAATATAGTACGTCATAATGCACGAGTATCCTCTTTTGTAATAGATAGAGCTCTCTTTTATTGAAAAGAATCATGATCTTTTGTCTTATACTTCAAGTACAATAATGCACTCTTCCTTGGATTCTCTCTTGAAATAGGACAATGTGTTACGTAAACCAGCACTGTATGGACCGTCATACTGCGTGAAAGTAGGGCCCAACTTCAATGTTCCTTCACACAATTAATACATAATCTTTTGTTTTTTAGGTACTCTTATGAAGAATAATATTTTAATTTTAGACTTGTGGAAGAAATCTTCCTTTCATGTGTGTCTATGTATGTATACATATATACATGCACACACACGCACACACACACACACACACACACGCCCAGACCCTTAGATCATACAATTACTTTATTACATTCTTCCCCTCTTGGGTTTGTCCTTGAAAATAAATCTATGTATAATAACAATAGGCAACCCTCGAGCCTCATGTTCTTAAACTGGAAGAACATGGTCATGTTTTAAAACTAGGAAAACATGTCTCATCTCTGTGGTGGGATCCTTACCCAAATGATTCAAAACATTGTCTAGCTTTGCACTTTGATGAATTGGTCAAAGTACAAAGTAGTGTATGAATTATAAGGGTGGACCTAAAAACATCCCTAGCCACTTCACTGTTTCTCGATGTGTGATCTAGGCACAAACATATGAAATGGATGGATTCCAATTACTAGTCCATTTGTGGGCATGACTGGTGCATGGACTTAGTAACTAAGGTGGGATTCTTATCCCAATCAGGACTTTGAGGTTTGTTGATTCCCTTGAATTTGATTTGGAAAAGTTGAATTTTGGTTTCCCCAAACATCAAACTTGTATGTTTGTACAATGGTTTACTCCTAACCAATAGTTACTTCATTTTTTTCACCCAACTATAGGACTACTTTGTCCTAATGGGCTTGAAAATCCTATGTAAACTTTAGGAGTGTGCCATTTACTTTGGGTCAACCGTATTATAACTTGACCAATTAAAATTAAAAAAGTTGTTCAACTTAGGATTTTTTTCTCAAAGACTTTAGCTCAAAGTCCTTCGGAGTTGTCAATTTGATGAGAAATTCCTAACTTCTTTCTTCTAGAGTATATTCGACTCGAGAAATTCATTAGAGTTATGCTAGAGGACTGGAGACAAACTCAAATGAATAAGTCAATCTTGGACATATCTCTTTTGAAGATTGAAAGAGTTCTTGTACAGAACATCTTTCTAGAATGTTTAATTTAGTTATCTAGTTCTAATAGGCTAGCCCTTGACTTTTGTGAAAAGAATTAGATACCATATCTAAGTAAAATACAAAAGATTTGGAAAGCAAAAAGAAAAAATTAAAACTCCATACAACCAGTTCAAACTTCTAAGATACTTGTTATGAGTCAAAATGTAGATGACTCAAGACTTTACCTTAGCAAAGATCTATTTCAACAAGGTATTGAAGTTTTTTTTCTATCTTTTAAGAGAAATTAACTTGATTCTCAAAAATCTCCTGCAAAACAAAAGAAAAGAGAAATTCATAAACCCTAATCCTAAAACCCTAACCCTAAAACATGTATATGTGTGTATGTGTGTATGTGTGTATGTATATGTGATGTGTGTGTAACAAGAGGTAAATGCCATATCGATAGAGAAAAAACTGAGCAAGTGCAAAATGGAGTGCCATTATAAGTCTTTGTTCAAAGTCGAGTAGCTAATTTTTTCACCTATCTATACTTTCAACATGGATATTGGAATGGCTTGAAGTGCAAGAGAGAGAGAACGAAGAGATAAGAAAATCTACACTTCTTCTTATGATTGTAAAGAGAGGGCATAAAATTTTTCTTGTGAAGACAAAGAAAACACTCATTTAGATCATAGTTCATGGTGTAGAAATAAATAGAGATTGAATTCATAGTAGGATGTATGAAAACTTGACGACTCTTTCCACCATCATACAAGGTGGCCCAATCTCTAGTAACTTCTAGTCAGAGAAAACGGCATGTTTGCTTATTATTTGGGAGAAGAGCAAGAGACATAAGCAAGCATGAAGGGAGAAAGAAGACATACAATAGGTACAAGTTGAAAAATAATGCAAGATAGAGAGATATGAGTTCCGGAGTGCTCACTCCTCATATGTCTTCGAGAATCTAGAGGTCATCAGTATGTGTATGAAAGAAAGAAAGGGACAGAGAGTCTTAGCTTGGACAATTCTTCTACCATCGATTAGAGATAGATGGGGTTGGTTCAAAGTGGTAAGTGCCATCTCTCTATTTCTAGAGTGGGTAGAAAGAGGTTCTCATTTAGCGACATGTGGATTGAACATTATTTTTAGAACGTTCTTAATCTAAACATAGAATTTTATTTTATATTTTACCATCCTTTATGAATCATCATCTCACATAGAGAACATTATGTGTTTCCTAATTCAAGGATGGCTCTCATGTGTAAGCAAGATGGTAGATAGAGAAATATATGTTCCAAAAAAAAGCAAAAGAGACGTGGTACACACGTTGAGTATGAAAACACACATTGAGTATGTTCAAGCAAACTTATTTTACATTTCATTGCCTCCATGAAAGTGAAGAAGGAGAAGACTAAGCCTTCTTTCCTTAATTAAAGGAGATGAGTTGTATGCTTCATGAACATCTAACTTTTGTTAACATATGCACTCAATCCTTCAAAACACTTTTTCATTATCATCAATCTTCATGTAATGGACTAGATACTGCCACACTGAAGTGATAAGACCTTTCTTGTGGGTTGTGCACACACAATTTCTCATTCATGTGACACTAAAATCAAGAAAGATAAAACTCCAAAAGTTCTCTCTAAAGGATATGTCACACATAAGATATGCACCTCACTTAGCCATGATAAAGAGAGGAGGACAAAGTCTACACCAAATCCAACAAAGAGATAAAAGGAGTGTACATGCAACAAACATAATCAAAGTATGCAAGTGGATCCAAAACACCAACTAGCCCCATGATGTAGAACCTACGTATGTTTAGGGATGCCATATGTCTCTAGACCCCTAGGGATGCCATATGTCCAAACACGATGGATGCAATATGTCCAGGGAACGAAGCCTAAAGGGATGCCATATGTCCAGTGGTACAAAACCACTTGGATGCCATATGTCCATAAGAATGAAGGGATACCTTATGTCCCATAGATGGATGCCATATGTCCAAGGATTCGTTTAAGCATCACATATGTCCTTAGATCTACATATGTACTAAGTGATGCCATATGTATCTAGTTCCCCACATTACAAACAAAAGGGTCATCACATGGAGGGGGTGTTGATATGTCCATGCTCCACCCTTTTGTTAGACTCTCATTCATTGTCATGTAAGCTCTCTTTACCGCGCATGCAAGGAGACTCAACAAAAATCCATATAATGAGTGACTCCTTTCACTAGCTATTCATTCATCCAAGCCCATACGAAGAGGCTTCACTCTCACCAAGATCTCTAGTTCCATGCTCTTTATTTCATTCTTATGTAAATACTTTCATTTTTTCATTGTTCTTCTATATTTTCTTTATGATATTGTATTGTGATCCACCATAATTTTTTATTCATGTTATTTGTTTTGGGCCATGTTTCTCAACAATATGTTTACATCAATATAAGGAATTGACGAGTATATATCATTGGCAACAAATGGGAATACATGGTGAAAAGCAGCACAGACAAAACAAATATAACAAGGTTTAAAGCAAGTTATAAAATTATCATTCAACGGAAATTAAAATTTATAACATTATCATTCAATGCAAAGTAGATTTTAAGGAAAAGGTGGTGGATGTTCAGTATTTTGAAATCATTATCAAGTCTCAAAGAAGCTCAACCAGTTTTTCAATGACACTGGGTATTTTAAGATTACTATGAAAACACCTTACATAAATGAGTGTCAAGAAAATAAAGTCCATTGTTGACACATAAACCACAATTTAAGAAATTTTCTTGTCAGATTTCCACCTACCTAGGGTTTCTTTTAATAAAGAGTAAACAAATATATATAAAACTCTAAAATTCCTATAACAAGATTTGACTAGGCTTTTGAATCAGTTTCATGCATGCATAGAAAAATGTTTAAGGTGGTAAAATTTCACTATTTAACTGCCTTTTCTAGTGTCTCTAGCTCCCAAAGGAAGCTAATAATAGTATCCCTGCTTAGGAAACATTCTTTTTCCAGAAAATCAAAGATGCACATGAATGTATATAGTGTACACATCTCATTTACAAGTTGACCTTCTTAACATTTTGTAGAGTTTCATTATTATTAAGAAATTAAGAAACTATTTTGATTAATTGATATTTGATGGTATTTTTGGTGTAAATGTTTAACACTCAAAATCAGTCTATCTCTTCAACCTCTTTTGTCGATAGTTATTTATTCACAAGACTAATTACAATTTAGTTAATGTTTATTTAAGTTTATTGGACTATTATGTATGTGTGTATGTATGTATGTATGTATGTATGTATGATTGATGTATGTATGTTTCTATGCATGTATATATATATATATATATATATATATATATATATATATATACATATACATACATACACACACACATATACATATACATATACATATACATATACATATACATATACATATACATATACATATACATATACATATACATATACATATACATATACATATACATATACATATACATATACATATACATATACATATACATATACATATACATATACATATACATATACATATACATATACATATACATATACATATACATATACATATACATATACATATACATATACATATACATATACATATACATATACATATACATATACATACATACATTCATACAGACATACACACATACATACATACATACGCACATACATACATACATACATACATACATACATACATACATACATACATACATACATACATACATACATACATATACATACATACATGCATACATACATACATACATACATACATACATACATACATACATACATACATAGATACATACATACATACATACATATGTACATACACGTACATACATACATACGTACATATAGGTTGGAAAGATGGATGGATGCTCCAAGAGACTGAGTAGGTACTGCTAAACCTGCTTTGTACCAGCCCGCTTTTGCTTCAGAGTTGATTAGTAGACCTTCTTAGCTTTCCAATAACACCAAAAAATGGCCTATGTACTTTGGAAGTGATGTATGTAATGATTGAACCAAAACAGATAACTTTGAAGTTTAAAAGAAAACCTTCTATTTTTGTCTTGACATCTGCTGACTGTTTTGCTCAGTGTGACCAGCACAGTAGAAATTGATAAAATTCCTTCTAGGGGTATTTAATTAGCTTAGTAAGCTACCATTTTCAAGTGGAATGATGCAAAAAGATAAACTATGCTAAGAGAAATCAATTTAGCAAGTTTAGTTATACCCCCAACTTTTTAAGACTGTAGCAAAAATTGACCAGAGTTCACCTCGACGACGATTTCTCTGAAATGGCTGAATAGAATTACTTCAAACCTTGATGGCATGTAGATGACTTTGAGCTGAATCCAACAAGCTTTGAATCACTTGAGTTGGTGGAGACTTGACCGAGATATGCCCTTGACAAGTTGACAGACTTTTGAGTACACTAACAGAGAACTCAGAGATGAATGATGTAAATGTATCTATTAATGAACACTTGTATACAATCCCATTGGCATGAATAACATTTCCTAATGGTGTAGAGAGGTGTAGGCTATAGTGTAGTCCTCACACACACTCAATCTCAGTCGAATGAGGCTCAGGAATAGTCACTCTCACCCGCGACTTTTCAAGTTCACTTTTATATGAAGTGAGTGGAGATTTGAATTCAAATTCAAATTTTGGCTTCTTATGATCAAGCTCCTAAAAGCTTGAAGATATTCTTTCAATCAAATGAGCTACTTCCAAGTCAATTTGACTTTTACAATGAGGTAAAGTGGTAATTAACCACTAGCATATGTTCCTATGCTTCTTCATGTATGTGTAGACTTTAATGTATCCTTTGAGCCAAATGTGTAGGCTTGCAATTTACACCAACAGCTCCCCCTCAAGCCAAACATTTTGGCTTAAGTCTTCATCTTCAATCTTCAAGTATATCCTGCAATCCAATCATGGATTTGAACCTGCAAAGTTTTGTTCCATCCAAAGCTTTAGTCAACAAATCTGAACATTGCATGTTGGTTGATACATAGGTCAGTTGAATGTCCTTGCTTATCAACTTCTCTCTCACATAATGATAATGGACCTCTATGTGTTTGGTCCTAGCATGATAGATAGGATTAGGTGCTAGGTGAAGAGAACTTGTATTATCTCCAAAGATAATTGGAGACCTAGTATATAAGCCCAATTCTGTAGCTTAATCCAAATTGCTTCTTGTGTGGCATTAGCTAGTCCTCTATATTCTGCCTCTGTGGAAGACAAAGCAACAGTAGGTTGCTTCTTTGAAGACCATGAAATTGGTTTGTCACTTGCAAAGGAAATGTATCCAGAAGTGCTCCTCCTATCATCCTTGCATCCTGCCTAATCTGCGTCTGAATTAATTTTTATATCAATATCTGAAGTGTAAGGAAAATACAAACCATGGTTCTGTGTACCCTTGAGATACTTTAAGATTCTCTTGGCAGCCTTTAAGTGAGGTATCCTTGGCTTGTGCATAAATTGACTTAGCACACTTACACCATATGCAATATCAATTCTTGTAAGAGTAGCATAGTTCAAGCTACCCACCATACTTTGATAACCTGTAATGTCTTTGACTTCATCACCTTCATGGGCACTTAGCTTTAGGTTTACCTCCATTGGAGTGCTTGCTACTTTAGCATCCTGCAAGTGAAACTTCTTCAACATATCCTGTACATACTTTTTCTGAGTAATGTATATCCCTGAATTAGTGTAAACTAATTCAAGCCCTAGAAAATACTTCAATAAACCAAGATCATTGATCTTGAACTCCTTCATCATCTGGCTTTCGATATACCTGATTCCATTGACATCATTACCCATAATGATGATGTCATCAACATAAACAGAGAGATATATTACCTCTAAATTACTTCTCTTAATGAAAAGAGAAGTGTCAGCCTTGCTCATGATAAAACCTTGGTCTTGGAGGTATGTAGTTAACCTGTAATTCCATGCCATAGGTGCCTGCTTCAATCCATATAAAGCCTTTTTTAATTTGCAAACATAAGTTACCTTCTTAGGGTCCTCATAGCCAGGAGGTTGTGACATATAAACTTCTTCTGAAATCCATCCATTCAAGAAAGCATTCTTGACATCCAATTGGTACATGTTCCAATTCTTTGATGCAGCCACACTTACCAACACTCTGATTGTTGGCATCTTGGCCACAAGAGAAAATGTCTCTTCATAGTCAATGCCTTGGGTTTGTGCAAAACCCTTGGCTACCAATCTGGCTTTGTACCTATCAATTGTTCCATCAGAATTTCTTTTCAACTTATAGATCCATCTGGATCCTATTACCTTCATAGAATCTTTCTTGGGTACTAACTCCCATGTGTCACTCTCCTTGAGTGCTTCAATCTCCTCATCCATAGATTCTTTCCATTCTGATTTGGTTATTGCTTCTTCATATGAACCTAGTTCTTCATTTGACAAATCTTTGGCAAGATAGATTATATGTTTATTAACAAGAGATGTATCATACCCATATCTGATAGGTTTCTTGCTTTCTCTTTGAGATCTTCTGATTGATTGAGTTGAAGATTCAGGTATGTCTTCAAGCTTCTTCATCTTCATTTTTCCCTTGGACTTCCATGCCTTGAATTCTTCAAGATTGATAGTGTCTTCATCATCTGAACTTGAGGCTTCATTCTGAATAGGTTCCTCCTTTGCAAGTTTTGGAAATTCCTCTTCCAAATCATAGGGTAATTTGACCTTCTTGCATTCATTCTCACACCAAGAATCATTTTCATCAAAGATCACATCTCTGCTTACCATAAATCCCTTATTGGTAGGATTAAAAAACCTGTAACCTTTTTTATTTAAATCATACCCAATGAAAATGCATTTTTCAGCCTTTGGGTCTAGCTTACCTCTTATCTGAGAAGGAATGTGCACATATGCTACACATCCAAATATTTCGCAGTGATCTAATGATGGTCTCTTACCATGCCATGCTTCATAGGGTGTCATACCATCAAGTGACTTAGATGGTAACCTGTTTATGAGGTAAGTAGCAGTAGAAACACTCTCTGCCCAAAGATAGTTAGGTAACTTCTTCTCATTAAGCATAGATCTAGTTGTCTCAACAATTAACCTATTTCTTCTTTCAGCTACCCCATTCTGTTCAGGAGAATACCTTGTGGTTATCTCTCTTTTGATACCTCTGTCCTGCAAGAAGTCTTCAAATTCATTGTAGAAGTACTCACCTCCTCCATCTGACCTTAGCCTCTTCAAATTCCTTCCTGTCTGGTTTTCAACTAATGCAAGATATTTCTTAAAACAATTAAATACCTCATCCTTATGCTTTATGAAGTATAATACAATCCATCTGCTATAATCATCAATGAAAGACACATAGTACCTTGATCCTGAGACTGAGGGGTCTTTGCTAGGTCCCCAAACATCTGTGTGTACAAGCTCTAGGTAGTCTTCATGCATATATCCTTTCTTGGAGAAGGGTAACCTGTGAGACTTACCAAATTGACAAGCACCAAACTTGTAAATCATATGTTGCTTGGATACATTAGGTATCCCAAGCACATATTTGTCCCCTGCACATTTGTTTCAAGGTTCTTTCTCCTATGTGCCCTAATCTTTTGTGCCAAATCTCAAGCTCTGAAAGTGTTTGATCTTTATAACTGTATAGTACAATATTCTTTGTATCTTCCAACTCAAAAGTGAAAAGTCTACCTGATTTTTCTCCTTTAGCAATCCTCTTGAACCCATGTCTTGGGTCCTCCACATATGCTCCATATTGATTGAATCTGACCTGCAAACCTTTCTCCACAATCTGACCAACACTCATCAAATTTTTGGTAATGGTTGGTACATAGAGTACCCTGCTCAACAAATTCTGATTACCATCACAAGTCTTAACATTTCCAACTTTAACTACTGAATGCTTTGTATCATCACCTGATTGGACTTGATGTTTACCTTTTGGTTCCTCAAGATCAGAGAGTAGTACCACATTACCAGCCACATGATTTGAGCACCCTGAGTCAATGTAGAATAGGTGGTCATCATTTGTACCTGACTTTGAAGTCATGTTCATGATCAGAAGAGAATCATCTTGCTCCTCTATGTAGTTGTTGTAGTCCTTTCTGGTTTTGAATCCTCCTTGCTAGCTGCCATTGTAATTGTTTTTATAATTGTTGTTGTGGCCTTGGTGATGGTTGAACCTTCCTCTTGACTGTGAGTATCCACCTCTTTGGTAGCCTCTTCCTCTCTGATTTTTCTAATTCCTTAAACACTCATCTGTAGTATGATTTGATAAGCCACAAATGTTGCATGGTGATGAGTTATAGGGTCTCCCCCTACCTTGCTTACCTCCTCTGCCCCTTCCTCTTGAAGATCTACCTCTCCCTGCATAGTTGGCTTGGGAGGTAGAGCCTTCATCTTCCATCTTCTTGCTCTTGCCTTTATCCTTAGACTTCTTATCAATCTATAGGGTAGAAGAGTTATTACCTTTGGATGTATCTCCATTTTTGGTGAGCTTTGCTTCATGTGTAAATAGTTGTCCCATGAGAGTTGTAAGATCTGGAGTGTGCATGTCCATGTAGAGATCCATTGCAGTGGTGAAGCTTTCCCATTTGTCATCAGCCTTGATTCCATTGATCACTTGCCTTAAAATTTGTTCTTCTTCAATTTCTTCTCCTATGCTTGCTAGCTGATCTGCAACATCTTTGATCTTGTTCACAAATTCTGAAACAGCTTGCTTAGGTTGCTTCCTTAGTGTTGTGAATTCAATCCACAACTGATTTTTCCTAGCCCTTGTATTGGAAGAAAAGTATGATGACAAGGTTTCCCAAGTTTCTTGGGATGTCTTACAATTTCTTATATGTGGCAAAAGAAAGTCAGAGATAGAGTTGAGTAAATATGACCTTGCCAATGCATCCTTAGCACACCATGTATTGAGTTTTTCTTGTTCTTCCTTGGTTGGTAATCCTCTTGCTTTGAATGAGGGCAATTCCTCATCTCCTGAGATGTATCCATAGAGACTCCTTGCTTGTAAGTAAGTCTTCATCCTTATAGACCAAGCTTGATAGTTGTTCCTATCCAATTTATCAATAAATGAAGGAAAACCATCTCCCATTTTACCTCTATTGCTCTGATGCCACTGTTGGAAAGATGGATGGATGCTCCACGAGACTGAGTAGGTACTGCTAAACCTGCTTTGTACCAGCCCTCTTTTGCTTCAGAGTTGATAAGTAGACCTTCTTAGCTTTCCAATAACACCAAAAAATGGCCTATGTACTTTGGAAGTGATGTGTGTTGAACCAAAACAGATAACTTTGAAGTTCACAAACTCAAGAAAACCTTCTATTCTTGTCTTGACACCTGCTAACTGTTTTGCTCAGTGTGACCAACACAGTAGAAATTGATAAAATTCCTTATATATCTATTTAACTAGCTTAGTAAGCTACCATTTGCAAGTGGAATGATGCAAAAAGATAAACTATGCTAAGAGAAATCAATTTAGCAAGTTTAGCTATACCCCGGACTTTTTAGGATTGTAGTAAAAATTGACCAGAGTTCACCTCGACGCAGATTTCTCTGAAATGGCTGAATAGAATTACTTTAAACTTTGATAGCATGTAGATGACTTTAAGCTGAATGCAACAAGCTTTGAATCACTTGATTTGGTGGAGAATTGACTGAGATATGACCTTGACAAGTTGGCAGACTTTTGAGTACACTAACAAAGAACTCAGAGATGAATGATGTAAATGTATCTATTAATAAACACTTGTATACAATTCCATTGGCATGAATAACATTGCCTTATGGTGTAGAGAGGTGCAGGCTATAGTGTAGTCCTCACACACACTCAATCTCAGTAGAATGAGGCTCAGGAAGAGTCACTCTCACCCGCGACTTTTCAAGTTCACTTTTATATGAAGTGAGTGGAGATTTGAATTCAAATTCAAATTTTGGCTTCCTATGATCAAGCTCCTAAAATCTTGGAGATATTCTTTCAATCAAATGAGCTAATTTTTCCACGACTCACTTTGGTAGGTGATTACAAAAGATTCCAAGTCAATTTGACTTTTACAATGAGGTAAAGTGGTAATTAACCACTAGCATATGTTCCTATGCTTCTTCATGTATGTGTAGACTTTAATGTATCCTTTGAGCCAAATGTGTAGGCTTGCAATTTACACCAACAATACATACATACATAAATAAATACACATACATACATACATATCTACATATCTACATACATACATACATACATACATATATACATACATACATACACACACACACACACACACATATATATACATATATATATATATATATATATACATACATATATATGTGTGTTTGTATGTATGTATGTATGTATGTGTGTTTGTGTGTGCATTAATGCATACATTCATACGTACATACATACATACATACATACATACATACATGCATACATACACACATATATACATACATAGATACTTACACACACATATGTTTGTGTTTGTTGGATTTAGAGGATTGTTGAAGAACTAAAATAGCACAAGGAAGAAAAAATAAGCTTGGAGAACATCACAAAACGGATTGTATTACCAAGTGAATGTACAAATATAACTGACCCCTCAGCATTATAGACCACTTATTCCATTGGGTTTTTAAATATAAGGAAATATTGGATCCATAGACATAGCTAGGACATATGGTATCCAAATGTGGGACATATGGCATCCATAAGGTTTTCATTGGCCTATGGCATCCATGTTTTTTAGTGTCATAGACATATGGCATCCATGGTATTAGGTGGATCCAAGGAGATATAGGATCACTACACGTTGTATAAAAAAGGTTTATGGGGTAGGTTGTGCTTTAAAGAGTTGTTTAAAAGAGATACAAAGAAATGCTATGGATGATTCATCTAAACCTTCATCACTCCTTTCTTCATTGAAGTTGGAATATCTCTTTGTTTTTGTAGTAGCATTTCTCCTCAAGATGATTGGTTTTCTTATAGAAGCGACATGATTTGTACTTTTTATGTGGATGTTTCTCCTTGCTGAAAAGGGCTTCCTCTTGAAAAGGATTGTGGTTATTAATATTATTTTCTTCATCTATTAAGGAAGCTTCAACATCATTGATAGTGGGTTGTGGAATAAGACTAAGTGTGGGGATAATGTGGTCATATGAATCTTGGGCAAGACTTCGTAGAAGCAAGGCAATGAGAACATCCTGATCACGC
Organism: Ceratopteris richardii; assembly: GCA_020310875.1. Classification (NCBI taxonomy): domain Eukaryota; kingdom Viridiplantae; phylum Streptophyta; class Polypodiopsida; order Polypodiales; family Pteridaceae; genus Ceratopteris; species Ceratopteris richardii. The sequence continues at coordinate 44,241,468 of CM035438.1, read as the reverse complement.
TTCCTGTCGATGTCAAAAAGTTGACTGCACATACTCTTAATTATGTTGTGATGGGAGGCTAGAGAGCTTTTGGGCTCCATTTTTGAGATTAAAGTTCATAAAGAGGGTAATTTTGGAAGATTTAATAGGTGCACACATGGAAAGGAAGAGAAAGATTTCATTCTTATTGTGTGATAATAGGAAGATATTACCAATTTTAAATATGCAATGTCTAATCCTTTACAAAATGGCCATATTCGTATATCTCATACTAGTAAATGAAGTTGTGCATATGGTTAAGTCCCTCACAAAAATATTTTTTGTTTTTCTTTAGAAAGCAATCAAAATCATTCATTTCACCATCTTCGATGAATGGGTGTAATAAACTCAAGGTGCAAAAAAAGGACTAAAAGAATCATTCCCATTTTAAAACTTCACAAAGTGCATGATGAGAGCTTTTTATTAAAACAACACTATTTATGTGAAGGAGTGAAGGATCTATATGTATATATATATATATATACATACATACATACATACATACATACATACATACATACATACATTGTGTTCAAGGTCGCGCACATTCCAATGTCATTTAGATATCCCAAACAAAAAAACAAGGTGGCAAATAGTTCGATATAGAATGACTAACACTTGTGTATTTGTACACATGTTTGAGAACAAAATTATCTTATTCAAACTCGTGTCTTTTGGTTTTTAAGGACATGTCCATTGTCCAAAATGTATCTATTTGATGTCTAATTCTCTCTCATCAAACTTGTTGAAGCCATGTCCATGAATGACTGAGAGAGTAATGGATGGTAGGTAGCAATTATTTCTCAATCTTATGTGTTTGTGTTAGAGGGGGATTCCCCTATCCATCATCACTTCTACCACAAAATGAGGGAGCGCATCCAGTAGACACACTTCACACTCACTTGAGGTTTTTTGTTGATGCTTCTGCTTGAAAAAATCAACGAGCTCTATCTTTTGTGGACATATGGAGTTCTAGATTACCCTTAGTGGAGGGTAATACACTAGGATAATGAAGATGATGGTGATGGTTGAATGGACAACTAAGTGATACCATAAACTTTATTTGCTTCAAGCACAAGTTTTCCATAATAATGAAAATGAGGTATACTCCATCTTCGATTTATGTTCCTGTTTAAGCTCTACTTCAACTCTTTTCTTCTTCTGAACTTTGTTTCCTTCTCTATTCTGTACTCTGAAATACTAGTGCAACATTTGCTATCTAAATCTCTTTGACTGCCCATGTTGCCTTCCATGTTGCCTTCCATGTTGCCTTCCATTTTACATGCTAACATATTTTCAATCATAACCAAGAACTATTTAAAGTACATAAACACTCTAGAATTTATTTCAATAGATAAACCTATGCATGCTTGTAAAATTCATCAATGAAAGTCACAAAGCATAAGTACTTCCGAGATGAAGGTGTTTGCATAGGACAATATACATCACTATGAACAAGATGCAATTTATGCGAAGCCCTAATTGGACCATCCCTGAGGAAAAAAGAATGTTAATTTTTTCCCAAAGTACAGATCTCAAGAACATGCTTAGAAGGTTCCTCAAATTTGGGTAGAGAGTATACCATTTTAGATTTTTGCAGCAAAGAAAACCAGCAAAACTAAGTTGATTGAAGTGTGCATGTAAAAATTTTGCATGTCATATAGCTTGAAGATCATGAAATCTCCATGCTGAATAATTCTCGAATTTCACATAATCTATGAGATTTTAAAACTGAAAACATAAAATTCTAGAAGCAATGATATCATCACCATTCACAAGATCATGAACTCTACATCATCAACAAATTTAACAACCAAAGTAATCATGTCTAGTGCTAGATGTGATAACAAAGTTTTCTTGATCACTAGCACATATAAGGTATCTCACAGTGTGAAAGAGCTACCATCAATACCATGAAGAATGATCTTTAAAACCCCCATGATAGGATAAAATTATTTGTTAGCACATGTGACAAAATTCCCTACATGAGTAGGTTCAAGTGAAGTGAAGAAACTACATTGCAAGGTAATATCTTTGGTTGCACCACTATCAAAATAGCTAACATCGAAGTCCACTATAGAGATACACTACTCATGAGAAGATGGGCCATAGCTGTAGTGAGGAGTAAGTACTCCATTCTTTGTTCTGAACAAGGTTAGTAGACTATGTTTTAGGTGTAGAGGCCTCTCGAGCAACCATTCTAGACTCTTTTTTCTTTGCCTCTTTTGCAGCCAAGTTAGGAAAACTCTTAATGACATTATCATTTTCCTTGCAAATATTTGTGAAACTATGTGAAATTTTCTACTTTCTTGTCATCTTTGTCTTCCTTCTTTGATTGTACAACATTAACAAATTTCTGCTTACTAGTAAACAAGCCTCACATGTTTCATGGAGTCCTTTGAAATGAGAAAAGAAACCCAAACTCTATAAAGAAAATTCTATTCCTAAGTAAGTGCTCACCTAAATTTTATGAAAGTAGAATGATCCCTATTTGCCTTTGCCCTTTTGACTAGTTGATGTGCAACATGCATAATTGACCTATTATATCTAGATTGATCTCCCTGTAGTAAAGCAAAAATTAACTTCTCAAAGGTTAAGGCATTCTGATTGCCTTTCATCATCAACAAATAGTAAAAGAAAAATTTTGATAAGAATCTGGAAGACCATTAAGAAGAACTTGCATAACTTAACCATTTGGCAATATTTCATCAACAAGAATCAAATGATCTTTCAAATCCTTAATCTTCTCCAGAAAACATTATAGTATTGTAAGAGTATCCCAAGCATCTTTATCTATTTTGCATTAGTGAATGTGAGGATAATGGCATGTTTGATAGACAAAGGTATCAATGCATGTGTCTGTGCAACTTTACCATCTCAACAAAGCTATTGTACAATAGGTGTAGTAGGGATCACATTAGGACTAGGAAATTGAATAGCACCACCTACATCACCTGTAATCATTGTATTTGTAGGTGTAGGAGAATGTATTTCAACACCCTATACAACATTTGACATCTTTTACTACCAATACATGATGCATCATGTATGCCCACAATGGGTAGTTAGAACCATCCAACTTATCCTCAATAGGCAACACAGAGAATACATCATTGGTTTCAGCCATGGAAAATGACTAAGTACCTGATGCACAAAATTGATTGTATCCCTAAAAAATCGAACAAACATTCCCAATCAAACACTCCTAGAATCGTAGCAATTTTTGAGGTGCTTGCATTGGCAAACCAAAAATTCTATATATGTTTATCACAAAGGGGTGAAATTACCTATACAATCATTGTGAAAGTGTGTTCAGGGACTCCGGCAAGCATTGGCAAACCAAAAATATTTTGATGCCGTAGGGTGAAGAAATTCTGAATTGTGAATCACCTTGAGTATGCTTACCAATTTTTGTGCAATTCTAAGACTTTGAGCAGAAGGGCACCCATGATGACCTAGAGAAATCACTAACCTTGTCTAATACGAACCATTGGAATTTGAGGATTGTACAAGCACATGAGCAACACAAGGAAGAAGAATAGCTTGGAGAAGAAAACAAAAATGGTTTTATTAACAAGTGAATTTACAAAGGTAAGTGACCTCTTAGGTTTATAGGCATATATACAAGAAAGAGGAAAGAGACCCTCCTAAAGAGGGAAAAGAGTGGCATGGCATTCCTAAATTTGTTCACACACATCACCACCAAAATGAACTCTCTCTCTCTCTCTACACACATACACACACACACACACACACACACACACACACACACACACACACACACATATATATATATATATATATATATATATATATATATATATATATATATATATATATATATATATATATATATATATATGTGTGTGTGTGTGTATATATATATATATATATATATATATATATATATATATATATATATATATATATATATATATATATATATATATATATATATATATATATATATATGTGTGTGTGTGTGTGTGTGTGTGTGTGTATATATATATATATATATATATATATATATATATATATATATATATATATATATATATATATATATATATATATATATATATATATATATATATATATATATATATATATATATAGACACACACACACATACATACACACACACACACACACACACATATATATATATATATATGTGTGTATGTGTGTGTACACACACACCCACACACACACACATAGATACATAAATACACACACACAGACACACACACATATACACGCACATATGTATAAAATACCTATAGTTATAAAAGATAAATATTTTCTCAAACTAGTTGTCCAAAAGGAACTTTGATATCCTGAATTATGGCTATAATGGCACTGATCATCAAAGTTCTTGGTGAATATCATTTTAAATTCATAAATAATTTTTTTTAGATTTTCAATTGGAAAAAAGCTTAATACCTTTTTTCAAAGTAGAATAGACTTATGTAGAATCAATTCTAAGAAGCTATTTCATTTTATAAGCTAAACTAATTTGTACTTTTAATTTCTTAATATCATGTGCTCTATAACTATTTCGATTACACATTTTAAATGTTTTATGCTTGCGACTGTTTCAAATAAAGAATTTGATTATTACAACGTAAACATAAAATACAAACACAAATATGATAAAAAAAACTACGATGATTCCTCTCTAGAAAATGTTGATGATCTGAAACACTATCATTTTGAGAATAAATATATATTAATTTATGATAGAGTCTGAAGATATATTAATCATGATGATACAAAATTCTGTGAATTATTGGAATGCAACAAGATTCAGATCAAAGAACTTTGCAATCTTTAACAAAATTGATGTATACTCTTCTTTTTCTTGATAAGTCTCAAGAAAACCTTCCCATTCAATAATGGCATGTTCAAGGTCCCTTCTAGGAGATGATAGGTATATTGAAACACAAATCAGTGAGAATACTACTTCTATATGTTCAAAGTCTACTACAATGGTTGGAGTCTACACATTTGTGTGAATCATCTTCTTGTTTATGGATATGTACATCTGAATAGATGTACACAGTAAAGACTCTCTGAGTAATGCCACCAACTCCTATTGAGAGTGCTATGCTAGTCCACCTACTTGTCAAAAGTAGCCTCTTTATCCATTTTGTGACTGTTGATCCATCGCAGAACCTATACACAAGGGAGATCGTGACCTAGTAGGAGGCAAGACTTAGAGATCTCTCACAAGGTGGTTCTATGCCTCAAGAGGTGGTTCTTTTTAGAGATAAGCAACACCTGTCTCATTTCTTGCTTGATATAGTATTTTAAGAGTATCCCAAGCATCTTTTCCTATTTTGCATTAGCGAATGTGAAGATAATGGTATGTTTGATAGTCAAAGCTATCAATGCATGTGTTTGTGCATCTCTTCCATCTCAACAAAGCTATTGTACAATAGGTGCAATAGGAACCGCATTAGGACTAGGAAATTGAATATCATCATCTTTAGCACCACATGTCTCACCTATAATCATTGTATTTTGTAGGTGTAGGAGAATGTATTTCAACACCCTACACAACATTTGACATCTTTTGCTACGAATACATGATGCATCATGTATGCCCACAATGGGTAGTTAGAACCATCTTGCTTATCCACAATAGACAACATAGAGAATAGATCATTGCTTTCAACCATGGTAGATAAGTACTTGATTCACAAAATTGATTGTATCCCTAAAAAATAAAAAAAAAGAATCCCAATCAAGCACTCCTAGAATCGTAGCAATTTTTGAGGTGCTTGCATGTGCAAACCAAAAACTCTATATGTTTGGCACAAATTGGTGAAATTACCTATACAATCATTGTGAAAGTGTGTTAAGGGACTATAACAAGCTCAAAGAAATATTCCGATGCCATAGGGTGAAGCAAATTTGAATTGCTAATCACCTCGAGTATGCTCACCAATTTTTGTGCAATTCTAAGACTTGACCAGAAGGGTGCCCATGATGTCCTAGAGAAAGCACTAACCTCGTGTGATACAAATTTTTGGACTTTGATGATTGTACAAGCACATGAGCAACACAAGGAAGAAGAAGAAGCTTCGAGAACAACACAACACTCATTTCATTAACAAGTGAATGTACAAAGATAAGTGACAAGTTAGGTTTATAGGCATATATACAAGCCAGAGGAAAAAACCTTCATAGAGAGGGAAACGAGTGCCATGACATTCCTAAATGTGTTCACACACATCACCACAAAAATGAACTATATATATATATATATATATATATATATATATATATATATATATATATATATATATATATATATATATATATATATATATATATATATATATATATATATATATATATATATATATATATATATGTGTGTGTGTGTGTGTGTGTGTGTGTGTATGTATGTGGGTGTGTTTATGTATGTATGTATGTATGTATGGATGGATGGATGTATGTATGTATGTATGTATATATATATATATATATATATATATATATATATATATATATATATATATATATATATATATATATATATATATATATATATATATATATATATATATGTGTGTGTGTGTGTGTGTGTGTGTGTTATTGCAAAACTAAATAAAATACAGATGGTTATAAAAGATATATGTTTTCTCAAACTTATCCGAAAGTAACTTTGACATCCTGAATAATGGCTATAAAGACACCGATCATCAAACATCTTGGTGAATATCATTTGAAATTCATAAATAAAAAATATTTAGATTTTCAATAGGAAAAAAGCTTAACAATTCTTTTCAAACAAGAATAGTCCTATGTAGATATCAATTCTAAGAAGCTATTTCATTTTATAAGCTAAACTATTTTCTACTTATAATTTCCTAATATCATGTGGTCTATAACTATTTAGAGTATGCATTTTAAATGTTTTATGCTCACGACTGTTTTAAATAAATGATTTGATTATTACAACCTGAACATAAAATAAATCACAGCTATGATTAAAAAAAATACAATGATTCCTCTCTGGAAAATGTTGACGATCTGAAAGACTATCATTTTGAGAATACATTAATTTATAATAGAGTTTGATGATATATTAATTATAATGATAAAAAATTCTGTGAATTATTGGAATGCAACAAGATTTGGATCAAAGTATTTTGCGATCTTTAACAAAATTGATTCGGATATATCCTTTTCTTTTCTCGATAAGTCTTAAGAAAACCTTCGCATTCAATAATAGAATCTCGATAAGTCTTAAGAAAACCATGGAGGCATGTTCAAAATCCCCACTAGGAGAATACTACATATGTATATTTTTAAAGTCTAGTAGAATACTACATATGTATATTTTTAAAGTCTAGTAGAATACTTCATATATATTACAGATCAATGAGAATACTACATATATATTTTTAAAGTCTAGTAGAATTGTCGGAGTGTGTGACTCATCTTCTTGTTTATGGTTGTGTACATCTGAATATTTGTACACGGTAAAGACTCTCTGAGTAATGCGTTTTTCTTTGGTGTAAGATAGAAGAAGGTAAGCTTTAAAATGTTGATTTTTGACAAGAACCCAATAATAGCTAGAAACTGATGTACAAGTCTTTCACATCAGCCATTGAATGATAGGGGGATATGAGTTCTCTTTCAATCGTATGAGGCTTGTACACATCCCCTGTATAATGTTGGGAAAACGTGTGATCCTTACCTTCATACCTCCCCTCCATGGGGATATTGAGTCTCCTTTAGGAATACAAAGAATCAATGTATAGGTGAGGTATACAGACAAATATGTTAAATGAGATTAAGACTTGTCGGAAGAAACTATACATAGAAAGAAATTCGTTTGAAATTATCACAAAGAGTACACTTTGAGTGATTTATATATTTGGAGATCTGCATAGAAATTTCTTCTTCACAAGTTCCCATCCTACTCATCCTCTTGCAAAGGATTCTTTTTCCTGTGCGGTTTCTAAAATCTAGAATAGACATGTGGAGCACAATTCTTCAAGTGGACCAAATTCCTCCTCGTTTATGCGAATGATCCTCACTGCATGGATTTTCAGCTTATGAGTCTTTAACATCTTCATAGGAAACAAGAAAGTCTTCCTAGTTACCATTATTCTACTTGTTCTTGGCCATTTTATTTGTGTAAGTTTTTGTTGGAGATAGATGTCTGCGGAAGCACACGAACAACACAAGGAAGAAGAAGAAGCTTGGAGCACAAACACACAATAGTGAATGTATTACTAGAGAATGTACAAAAGATTAGTAGCCCATTAGGGCAATAGGCGTATATACAAGCCGAGGGAAAAAAACCTCGTAACGAGGGAAAAAAGTGCCCCGGCAATCCTAGTGTGTTCACACACATCACTACCTAAATATATCAACAAATCCCCCTTGGGAGTGATGCGGTGAACAAGGAGCTGGCACTCATGTATAAGGAAGTGCCGAGCTATGTGGAAATCACTCCACAAAATGAAGTAAGCCCAAAGCTTTGCGGAAAGCTTCAAACTTCTCCCTAGGCAGAGCCTTCGTGAAAAGGTCTACAATGTTCTCCTGCGTGGGCACATATGCCAAGCTGATCTCCCGAGCAGAGAACCTCTCCCTGACATAGTGATAATGCACCTCAATGTTCTTAGTGCGAGCATGGAACACAGGGTTCCTCGCAACTGCCAATGCGCTCTGACTGTTAGTGAAGATGGTGGTGGCAGAAGACTGACCAACACCTAAATCAGCCATAAGGCGTCTGAGCCACACACACTCAACAGTCGCTGTGAAAGTTGCCCTATACTCAGCCTCACAACTGGAAGTGGCCACAATAGGTTGCTTCTTGCTCAACCAAGATATACATGAGCTACCAAGCATGAAGCAAAAACCACTGGTGGACACATGAGTGTCATAGCAACCAGCCCAATCTGAGTCAGAAGAAGCATGCAAATCTGGCGGTAGCGATCCCCCCTTGGGATAAAACAACCCAAGTAGCCGCGTACCACTCAAGTAGCGAAAGATGCGCTTAAGTTCCTTCCAATGCGTGACTCCTGGGCAATGCATAAACCTGCTCATCTTTGAGACAACAAACTGAATATCTGGCTGAGTAATGCATAAGTAAATCAAGCATCCAACAACCTACTGATAGAAAACAGCATCAAATGCATCTCCAGCATCATGAAGACTCAATCGTAAACCTGTCTCCATAGGAGTGGCAATAGGCTTACAGTCTTCAAGGCCAAAATGCTGCAATAATGTGTCAATATATTTCGTTTAACACAAAGCCATTCCACCATCAACTTGCATAAACTGAATGCCCAAATAGTGATGCAAATGCCCCAAATCAGACATCTCAAATGAGGCATGCAAATCGGCCTTGAAATCAGTAATATGCTTCTCAATAGGACCAGTGAGCAGCATGTCACCAACATAGACAACAATGATCAGAAGCACATCATTAGCACGCTTAATATATAAGGTGCTTTCAGTTGGACTGTTCTCAAAACCATGTGCAACCAGATAGGCATGTATCTTCTCATACCAAGCACGTGGTGCTTGCTTTAAACCATATAATGCCTTCTTTAACCTCCACACCTTTATGCCCTTTCTGCACAAAGCCACGGGGCTGAAAAACATACACTTCTTCATGCAAGTCACCATTCAGAAATGCTGTTTTAATGTCCAACTGATGTACATTCCAACCTTGATGGGCTGCAAGTGCACAAATGCTCTGAACAGTAGTCATACGGCATGTAGGTGCAAAGGTCTCATCAAAATCAATGCCTCTTTCCTGTGCATAACCCTTTGCAACAAGCCTAGCCTTATATCTATCAACTGTACCATCAGGTTTACGCTTCAACTTGTATACCCACTTAGTACCAATGGCCTTCTTGCCACGAGGAAAGTCATGTAAAGACCATGTACCATTCTTCATTATAGCATCATATTCATATTGCATAACAGCCATCCAGTTTTCTGAATTCTGTGCTTCATCAAAAGAAACAGGGTCATTCTCATCACAGAGACTAGACGTAGCCATAGCATAGCAATCTAATGCAAAGGAGGCACTATGAGAGCCTGAACGAGTACGATATGACAAAGGTGCATCTAATTTACTATCACGCAAAGTCTGCACCAGCCATTTTGGCATAGTTTTTGCTTGCTTAATATCAGCTCAGTGCATCATGTAAATCTGCATAAGAAATGGAATGATCTGCATCATCATATGAAACCTGCAAAGGCTGAGAAGTTGCCTCATTAGGACCAGCACTAGACTGTCCACCTGTAAAAAGAGGCATTAAGGTATCATACATGTCTTTAGAGCTAACAGATGTCTCCTTAGTACATGAAAGCAATGGCTGAATAGCATCTTCCACAAAGACAACATCACGGCTAACCAGAATGCGTTTAGTCTGTGGATGATACAGACGATAGCCTTTACTTTCAGAACTGTACCCAACAAAAATACATTTTACTGCCTTATCATCCAATTTTCTGCAATGTTGTTCAGGCACTAGTGCATATGCCAAACAAACAAAAACACGCAGATGAGCAACAGATGGCTTGCGGTCATGCCAAGCCTCATATGGAGTGATAGACTGCAGCGCTTTAGTGGGACACCTATTCAGTACATATGCTGCACACATGACAGCCTCAAGCCAAAAACTATGTTGTAAAACCTGACTCTTGACCATGCACCTCGCCATCTCCATGAGTGACCTGTTCTTTCGTTCAGCAACTCCATTCTGTTGAGGTGTATACGGCACTGTACACTGGTGTTTTATCCCACGTTTAGCCAGAAATGCATTAAAATTTGAAGACATATATTCCCCCCCTCGATCAGAATGGAGGGTGCCCATTTTACATGCTGACAGATTTTCAGCCGAAACCAAAAACTGTTTGAAGCACATGAACACTTCGGACTTTACTTTGAGTGGATATACCCATCCATGCCTGGAAAAGTCATCAATGAAAGTCACGAAGTAAAGGTAATTTCCAAAAGAGGGTGTCTGCATAGGACCACAGACATCACTATGTACAAGCTTCAATTTCTGTGTAGCCCGAACTGATCCATCTTTTGGAAAGGAGGAACGCTGCATTTTGCCCAAAATATAGCCTTCACAAACATGTTTTCCAAGTGCCTCAAGTTTGGGCAAAGAGGACACCATTTCAGATTTCTGTAGGCGTAGCAAACTAGCAAAATTCAGATGACCAAAGCGTGCATGCCAAAGCTTTGCATCTGACATAGCCTGAGAATCATGAACTGCACATGTCGAATCATTCACAGATCTTTCATAGTCTATGAGCTTATATAGCCCACGACATAAAATGCCAGAAGAAATAACAACATCGCCATTTGACAGATCATGAACTCTACATCTGTCATCAACAAATTTCACAACCAAGCCAATCTGGGCTAATGCAAAAATTGATAACAGATTCTTCTTGATCCCTGGCACAAATAAAGCATCTCACAAAGTGAAAGAACTACCATCAGCAGTAGTCAAAATGATCTTACCAACTCCCATAACAGGATAAGAGGAGTTGTTGGCACATGTAACAATATTCCCTGTAGGGGCAGGCTCGATTGAAGAGAAGAAACTGCGCTGCGAGGTAATATGTTTGGTTGCCCCACTGTCAAAATACCAAACATCTGAGTCTACTGCAGACATGCACTGCTCATGAGAAGATGGGTCAAATTTGAAGACAATAGTAAACGCCCATTCTTCTTCCTACACAATGTTTGCAGACTCTGTTTTTGGTGTAGAGGCCTCTACAACAACCATTCCAGCCTCTTTCTTCTTTGCCTTTTAGCAGCCAGTTTTGGACAGTTCTTTATGATATGATCATTCCCTTGACAGTACTTACAAAACAATTTCTACTTTTCTGATTTCTTCTCATCTTTATCTTCCTTCTTCGAATATGCAGAATTAACAGATTTCTGCTTACTAGTTGAAGAGCTCCATTTTCCTTTGCCCTTCTGACTAGCTAGGAAAGCTTGATCTGCAACTCGCATAATGGACCTGTTTTGCCTGGACTGATCTTCCTGCAACAGAGCAGAGACTAACTCCTCAAATGATAAGGCATTTGGATTGCCTTTCATCATCAACCGAAGAGTAGAAGCAAAACTCTGATATGAATTAGGAAGACCATTCAGAACGGTCTGCACAAGTGAGCTATCTGGTATAACCTCATCAGCAGAAATCAACTGTTCCTTCAAGTCTTTGATCTTTGTTAGGAAACTGTCCATAGAATCACCTTCATTCATGTGCTCACTCTCCAACTGTTTTCGGAGGTAAGCAACACGAGCCTCATTCCTAGCTTGGTACAATGTGGTAAGTGTATCCCAAGCATCCTTAGCTATTCTGCAAGAGCGAATATGAGGAATAATGGCACGTTTGAGAGACAAAGCTATCAATGCATGTGCCTGGGAAACTCTGCCATCCCAGCGAATCTGCTCTGCAGTAGGTGCAGTAGAAACAACAGCACGAACAAGAATTTGCGGAATATCATCTTCGACACCATCTTCATCAGCTCTGGCACCTGTATTTGCAGTACCTGTAGTCAGAGGTGTAACAGGACATGTTTCAACACCCTGCACAATGTTCCCTAATCCTTTTGCAAACAATACATGTCGCATCATATAAGCCCACAATTGGTAGTTGGTACCATCCAACTTATCCTCAACAGCCAACATACAGAATACATCACTACTTTCATCCATGGCCGGTGACTAAAATACCTTGATGCAAAAAATTGACTGTATGTCAAAAAGTTGAACAGAATTGCCTAGACGAGTTCTGCTAGACCTGTAGCAGACTTCGAGACGCTTAAACTGGCGAACAATAACTGGTATATACCTTTGGCACAAAAAGACGAAATAGCATTCACAAGCACTGTGATAGTGTGTTCGGAGGTCGAAACAAGCTCAGATCGCTATTTCAGCACCACATAGCAAAGCTGTTTTGATCTCTGAAACACCCTGAGTATGCTCACCAAATCTCGTGCGAATCTAAGACTGCAAATGGAGGAGTGTCGACGGCACCCTAGATGAAGCGACGACCTGCTCTGATACCAATTGTTGGAGATAGATGTCTACGAAAGCATGCGAACAGCATAAGGAAGAAGAAGAAGCTTGGAGCACAAACACACAATAGTGAATGTATTACTAGAGAATGTACAAAAGATTAGTAGCCCATTAGGGCAATAGGCGGATATACAATCCGAGGGAAAAAAACCTCCTAAAGAGGGAAAAAAGTGCCCCGACGGTCCTAGTGTGTTCACACACATCACTACCTAAATATATCAACAGTTTTGTTTCATTTTCATGTCATAATTGTAATTGTATGTGTCTTATGTAGCATGCTCTCCAGTCTATGGTAGAAGGAGATGAATGTGTTCTTGTTAGCAAGTGGAAGACATTATAGTATAGTGGTCCAACACCCTCCTCAAGTGTGTTAAATGTTTAGATTTCCATATAGTTCACTTACAAAATAAGATGAGAAGCTAAGTTGTAGCGAATCAACTTGACCTTACCATCTGATGTAGTCACTTGTTTGCTGGTCACATCTTGAAACACTCACGTCTCAATGTGTAAATGAGAGACATGCTATTGAACAACATTGGTATCATTACATGAGTGGTGTTGGATGTAATAGATTTCATAGTCTTTTCCTAGGGTTTCTTTTCCTAGGGATTTCTAAATCAACCACTCTCCAGGAGGCTCCAAAGTTGACCGCACATCTTTCCTTCTAAATCTTCTAGAGCACTTTCACACCTAATAGCATTCAATAGAGCAGATGAGCAACCAATTGCTTTATCAAGTAGAGCTTTCTTCTAATTAACTTGATGAGGCAACAAAAAGAGCTTGTTGTGGCACTATCAAGTCAAGTTGCTCACAGGACAAGAAAAGAAGCGGTGAACCAAGTCTTACCTACCACTACAGGTATTGCTCGCACCAGAAATTTTACAAGCTTTGACATTGCTCTGAATCGTGAGGTGGAGAACTTGCCACATAAGGACCATTTTCTTATTCTACGTAAGCAGCTGCTACTGATCCTTGAATCTAAACTCCCATGTAATCCCAATTGAATTCAGACACCACTTCTTGGTAAGCAATTGATGAAAATCTAGACTTCTTTTGATTATGAAGTATTCCATTTTTTTTTTCCATTCTACCATCTCCGAATAGTGAAGTAGGGGGGTTACTAGACATGCATAATCTAGAGTCTGTTAGCTCTTTGGAGGTTCTCAATTTCCACTCTCTTGATACCATCAATCCAAAATCTAATAGAGCCATGATGTCTCATGCCCGAAGCCCACTTCTAATCATTACTGATGGTGCAAAAGGGCTTCATCTTGTACAAGAGGTTGACCTTCATAGCATGTCCCAATTAAATTCATAGCTTAAGGGGTTCCATATGCACCAAAACTTTGGACTTCATATGCGAAATTGTGGATTTGAACATCGTTTGAGACATGTTCTTGGGTTAAAATCCTGAAATATCCATGAAATCATGAACTAAAGGTATATAATAGGGGTCTCATCATGAACGAAAGAACTAAATTTACTAAGGGTGAGTTCAGACAGGGCAGTGGGGAGTACATTCCTGTTGACTCACCACCTACTATATGCTCTACAATTCACAAAGAGTGGAAGATCATTTCAAAAGCGAAAAAATTGTATATTTATTGAGTGAACAATTGAAATGACCATTTAGAACACAGTGTTAAAAGGATATGTTTTTGTTTCGAGGGGGGTAGCTTGCCTCAATAGATGGTGTTGCCAGCACACTTTGCTCTTTCAATTACCCAATACAATATTCTTTTTATGTCGTAGCATAAACTGTGTCAACACTCTGTGTGAACCCAACCTACTTATGAGTGTTAATCTTTTATGACCTTCAAATATAAAAATATAAAGAGGAATCTAGCCCATCCAAAACGGAAAGCAAATCCCTCTTCATATATTCAGCTCAGGGTGGGTACAGATAGGGCAGCACAAGTTTGCTAAGTCACACCATGTGCTGTCAGGTTTAGTTTCACACAGAGCGACGGTAGGCTCCTGATATCAAAATTTTCACATTATTTTATTGGTTGAATAACTTAAAGAACCAATCAAAAGCTATTGTCAGAGTGACACATATTTGTTCCGAAGGAGAGAGGCTGGCTCAACAAATAGTTGGCCCAGAATTCTTTTCTTTTCTAAAAGCAAATCAGATTGCACCACATGGAAGCGCTCATTGTACCGCCGAGCATTGTGAAGCCACTGTGAGTGAGCCCCCCGAACTTCGTGCTTGCAATTTTGTACATCCAGTACTTGATCCATCTTTTCTAGAGAATAATTACTCACAGAAAAGCCTCCCCCGACTTCCTACCTTTGCTGGTTATGTCTTGAACGTCTTGTCATACTCCATATCTTGCTCGCACAACGGAGAAAAGATATTGCCTGTGTTCTAATCAAGAGAAGGGGCCACGAGACTGCTCTACCAGTATTACTTCCAGAATCTGCTTTCCATCTTTGCTACGCAACTTGTTTTAGAAAATAGCGCAATTCTGTTGTTGTTTGTATGTCAAATCTTTACTACGCAATTCTCTTGACACAAACCTGCAGGTATTCAGACAAAGGGTAATAGACGTATGTCAAAGAAATTGACATCGCGGCTTCCAATATGTCTCCATGTGTAGAAGGTGGACAACTTGTCGGTTGCCGTGTTCTGACATGTGGAAAAAGGATATCTGTGCTGTTTCAGTCTATCCCGCATGTTCGCATCATCCTACGTAGGTCTATGAAGATGCCGCTTGCCATCGCAGAAGATATGGTTCGGTTTGGTAAATGATACAGAAATCATAAATTATAAGAAATGAAAGGGATTCCTCGTCGCCTTCATCACAACCATCAATAGAGACACTTCTCTCATGTTCTCGTTTCTCTCAGATAAATTCTTTTTGAACATGCGGCTCGTTCATGAGCACAGTAATTGAAGTGTTTCAGTGGGAATTGCTGCTTTTTGTGTTATGGACAAGATGACAGATGCTCTATTTCATCAACTACCCTTGCGAGGGGACGTTTCCTCGGATTGCATTACTTTGCCAGCACGCGGTATGCACATCTTGGGAATGTTGCCGTATGAATTGAGACACGGATAAAGCTGAAGCCATATATTTCTATGCAGGGAGTATGTGATTCAGAACGTTTGTCGTGCTGTCCTATTTCTCAAAGAGAACTTAGAAGGAAGCAATGCGTACACATTTTGATCTGTTGTTGAGGATAGTCGACAGCTCACTTCTTTGATCTTCTACCAGACCCACCAGTAGAGAGGAAGAAACAAGTTGGGTTGCAAGCTTTCTTTGATGCAGACAATGCGTTTCCCTGATACTTACCTTACTTCCGTTACGATTTTGATTAGTATACGCGGCGACCATCATTTTGTAGCTTTTTGTGCATGGAACACGGAATTATCACGTGGAGTCCAACAATGGATACATGCAACCTCAGTTCGATCCCATTGCTTCTTGACAGTACGAGCATTCTGAATGAATGGGCTTTCATTCCTTAGATCCACCCTGCGGAAAGATGTCGGTATACCTGCGAGAGAGACTAACCCTACTTACAGAAGCCATCTGAGGTCACAAACTCTCTCTCCCACAGTGAAACCCTCGTATGTACAAAGGAGATGATATTTCCTGTGCAATGGAGACTGTACAATTACTATAAGAAGCAAGGATGGAAGAGGATATACAGATGTGATTTTGAAATAAGAAGCAAGGATGGAAGAGGATATACAGATGTGATTTTGAAATAGCTTGATCTGATTATGAAAGAAAGAAGTTATTGGCGTTATGATTGGAGATGAGAGACTAGGAAAAATAGTACTGAAATAAGAAATAAACAGATACAAGGTCTGTGAAGAGCAAGGGCAAGCAGAAGCTAGAAAACTCAGATATAATTTTAATTATGCTGGTAACATGAGTAGTGAAACCCCTCAAGATCTTCTTCAGAGATGGTAGGTAGCAAGGTAGAAGATGCCTTTACAGGCATACCTAAGAGATCTGTAAGTTTCCAAAGGCAAAGAAATACAACATTTCCCACTTTCTTGAATGGTTTATTGAGTCAATATGAAAATCAAGGGATGAAGTGGACCTTACATACTACTAAGCTAAGTCAAAGAATATTTCTCTGTACTTTAGCAGATGTACTTGAAAAATGGCAGGGAAGTAAACAGTAAGGAAGGTTGTTCCAAAAAATACATAAAGTTTTATGATGCACCATTTTGTACCAAGTGAGCTATAGATCATAGAGGATCTTCCAATAGGAGACTTGAGAACTCTAAAGAAAGCCTTTCTCTCTTCATCTTCCGAGCTTGAGAAGAAGAAATGAGGTACAAAGTTCTGTGATTTACCATCAACGAATAGAAGTAAAAAGGAACAAAATCTTAGTGTGGTTGTTATGTTTATAACAAGGTTTTGAAATTTCTGAATGCACTTCCAAGAAGCTAAATAATATGTGGTTGTCGGTTAACTTGTGACCAAGAAATAAACAAAAAAATTCCATGAAGGAGACAAGAATCATCTATCCGTTTTGGATTCTTTGAAAATAGCATAGAGCATACATACTAAGCAAAAAAAAAAAGAGGGGGGGAGGGGGGATTCGGTGGAAGGATGCATCCCCTTCAAACTCAAGATGAGTAATATCTATGATATATTAGTGTGAGACAAACTTTTCCAGTCCTTGCTCGACATGGGATGAGTAAGAAAGTACATTCTGGATATATGATAAATGTTTCTAATATATCTCTTATCAAATATTTTGATCGAACTAGATAACCCCATGATGTGGGTCTTTTGGAACCAATCTTTTGTCTATGGAATTCCTTTTTTCTCAAACATTTGTTGGAAAATAGTATCTGATGAGCAATATCAAAGTTCTTATCTAGGCTAATTGAAAATGTTTAATTATTGAACCTTCAGCCTAGAATGCCACTTAATCTCATAAATTTTTTATTTAAAATATGGCTTTGCACACTGCGAGTATACTCTATAAGCTATCAAATGCGTTATAGCAAGCTGAATTTGGATATTGGTAGCTTTTTTAAACACCTTCTACAAAGCAGACTACCTACTATACAAAGTGTATGGTGTGGATATACAAAAAGGGATTTGGTTATGACTCAAAATTCACATAGAGATACACGAAGCCTTTTGCATGCAAAAGTTAGACTGAAATAGCTTTGAAATAAGTGCAATACTATACTATGTTATCTTGTGTAAGTATATGAAAAAAAATACACAAATATGGAATATCTATGAAAGAACATAATCCAGAGTGTATAGAGAGAAGTCATGGAGCTCGAGGGGCGAGTCTTTGATAGGTTATGGCTCCCTTGCTGCAAATAGATGCTTGCCATGGATCTTAAGCTCATGAAATGATTGAAATGTAACTTCTTTGAAGAGTTACAAACAAAGTTTCCCCCCTCATGTGACACTTCACCTTCCAAAGTGACTTTTTGTGTCATTTTCTTACTCCTCTTGACATTTGATAGCTTAAGTCTCCAAATTGGATATGTCGTGAATTTCCTATGACTTTCTGGAGCCTTGGTTTAAATTTGAACCTTAATTGAAATTTTGTCTTGCCATATTGTCATCCACTCCCTCCCAATCGCAAGTTTCATTGAACTTCGACCTAGAGCCTTCATAGATATAGGATTCTTGATTTCTTCAAGCATACGCTCATCCAAGAATTTGGTGAAAATATTTCAAGCACGCTCTTTTGAATCCTCATCTTAAAATAACATTTTTTCTCTAATGAAATGATAATGGAATTTTGCATTCGTGCATGACACATAAGGTTGCTAGCTAGATGTATGCTATACATATTGATCTCTAGACAAAGGAAACGTTTCTACCTCTACATCTAGGTACGTGAGTAGTTTCTCTAACCACATATTTCAAATATAGCTAGGGCTAAATTCTTACACTGAGTCTTTATTGATCACAATGCTATTCTGTTTTGGTTCTTGGTGAGAATGTACCACGATGAACTCCTTGTACCTTCTTTTAAACCTACACAATCTATATCACTAAACCCTTTGGTATCCATATAGTCATCATAAACATAAAATAGGACTTTATTCATTATATTTGTGTTGGGAGAATGCATGGAATATGATATGACACCAACAACATAAGAAGTACAATAGGCCTCAAAATGGTGGCATAAATCAATGGGCCTATGACTGTCTTAAACATAGCGTAACGGAATTGGTATTCTTTACTAAGAAATTGAGAACAGTTCCACATGGCATGCTCTCTCCTCCTATGCCACTACCTCCATCTTGGGGGGTGATTTTAATATGGTCACCAATCATAGTGATAGATCTCATCCTGACTACCTTGTGCTTCAAGATTAGAGAAAGCTTAGTGGACCTCATTGTCCAACTCCCTCGACCTTAGAGAATGCTCAAACTTAGCAAAGATCTTGAATAGAAAAATTATGGAAAATAAGTTGACGAAAAGTTATTGCTCCACAGTTACCAGAAACAAATCAGACTGCACACCGGTTAAGAGCATATGAGGAATGGAATCAAGGAGCACGAAAGGTAATGTATTGGCTATCTGTTAGCATACAGAATAGCATGATTGGACACATACAGGATGCCAAGACTCCGAAAGAGGCTTAGAATAGTTTGGTCACATTGTATGAGATAAATACAAAGGCATGGAAATTGCAACTCAAGAACGAGCTACATACATTGGAAAAGAAGAGCATTTTGTTAAGTGACTACATCTTGAAAATCAAAAGCATATATGAGTCACTTGCATCTATTGGTGTGAATGTAGATGATGATGATAAGGTGGAACTGTGCCTTCCTGGTTTAGAAGCTGCATATAAGCATTTTCAGAAATTCTATACAGACTAGAGAAAATATTTCCAATTTTGTTGATTGGGTATCCATGCTGATTATTGAAGAAAAGAATCTTGGTGAGGATTCAAACTTCTAATTAAAGCCCAGTTCTGAGCAGGTATTCTACTCTGGCAGAGGAAGAGGCAAAGGTAGAGGTTTCGGAAGTGAAAGAGGAAATAGTAACCAAGACCAAGGTCAACAACAAAATCATGCAAGAAGAAGAGGACAGTTTGGAGGAAGGGGGAGCCAAAGAGGTCGTAGAAATTTCCAAAGAAATAATTCAGGTAATGACAATAAAGGATGTTGGAATTTTGGTAAACCTGGACACTTTGAATGTGATTGCAGGTTGAAGAACCAAAATAATAGAAGGCAACAAAACAACTATGCATCCACGAGTGTAGATGATTCTAAGAAGTTGTTCATGGTTCAACATCACATGATGAATACAATGTCTAGTAATATTAGATATGTTGAAATAG
Source organism: Ceratopteris richardii (assembly GCA_020310875.1). Taxonomy (NCBI): domain Eukaryota; kingdom Viridiplantae; phylum Streptophyta; class Polypodiopsida; order Polypodiales; family Pteridaceae; genus Ceratopteris; species Ceratopteris richardii. Next base: position 44,221,073 of record CM035438.1, on the reverse strand, counting down.
GTGATAACACATCACACCCTATTGAGCATACAGGAAACATAGCATTGTCCATGGAGGATGGGAAGGTAAGACACCTTGTTGATGTGTTGCATGTTCCAAATATAACAAAGAATCTGGTTTCTATTGTACAAATGGTGGACCATACAAGTTAGGCTCAATGCGGATGGATTATATGTAGAAGAATACAAACGGGATGGAAGATTGATTGCCAAAGGAAAAAAAGTAGGTAGGATGTTCACCTTAAATGTGAAAATTCCTTAAATGAATGCAGCTATGTTTGCAAAAGGTGCAGGAGTTATTGTTGACATAGAGATGTGGCACAAACGGATTGGACATGCAAACTTGCAAAGGCTGAAATTGATGTAGTCAAAGGAGATTGCCATGGACTACCAAATTTCAAGGCTGCAGAGATGCAAAAGGTATGTGTAGCATGTGAATTCAGTAAACAGTCAAGATCATCGTTTTTGAATGATAAGCATGTTAGTGAGAATGTGCTAGAAATAGTACATATAGATGTTTGGGTCCTACAAAGACCACATCTATCGGTGGTTGTAGGTTTTATGTTACTTTCATTGATGACCATACATGAAAACTATAGGTATATTTCATGAAAGAGAAGAGTGAGGTGTTCGCTTACTTCCAAAATTTTAAAGCTATGGTGGAAAAGCAAACAGGGAAGTATATTCAAACACTAATGTCTGATGGAGGAGGTGAATAGATGTCAAATGAGTTCAACAACTTTCTTAAAAGTCATGGAACTTGACATCAGTTTTCATGCAGGTACACACCACAATAGAATGGTGTTGCTGAACGCAAAAATAGACATATTTCAAAAATAGAAAGAGCCTTGATGGCTGAGAAGAATATGCCTCATTGTTATTGGGCAGAAGTTGTGCATACAGTTGTATACATTATGAACAAAACTCAACTAATGTTGTACATAAAGTTACACTGAAAGAAAAGTTCAAAGGTAAAAAGCCAAACTTATCACATATGAAATTTTTTGGTTGTATTGCATATGTACATGTTCTAGATGAGCTGAGGACGAAGCTTGATCCAAAAGCAGAAAAATTTGTCTTCATTGGATACTTCCTTGAGAAAAATGGATATAAATGTTATAACCCACTCACACGACAGGTGACGATGGGCAAAGATGTGGTATTTTGATGAAATGTCAAGCTTCTATGCAGATGCCAAAGAAGGACTGAATCTTGAACCAAATGACAAAGAAACTACTGAAAAATCAAGTGTATAATATCAAGTTTTGAGTGGACCAGATGCATCACCAAGCAATAGTTCCAACTCAAATCCATGGAGTGGAAGATTGTGTCAAAATTTCAGTCCAGAAAATTCATCAAATACATCCAATAAAAATAAAGAAAGGCTTTTTGTTGGTCATAAAACATGTGATGGTTTTGAAGACGTTGATGGAGATTCAAGCGGTTCAGAAAAGAGTCTTGATGAGGAAATCAGATTGCCCTCTGTGAAGAGTCCAGGAGTAAGAAAGGCATATGAAGATGATACAAGGAGAAGTGACCCAAGACCAAGAAGATCTGAGAGGATGCGGAATTCAATGTAACGATATGATAGTTACATGGCTCATCATTGTGCCTACATGAAAAAGGTAATACAAGATGCTGAACCTTCTTGTTTTGAAGATGCAATTGGAAATGTAGATTGGGAAAAAGTAATGGATGAGGAGATGGTGGCACTTTATTGACATGATACATGGAAGCTGGTTCCATTGCCCCAAGGAAAGAAACCCATAGGCTACAAGTGGGTTTACAAGGTAAAGCACAATGCTGATGCTAGCATTAGCAGGTACAAAGCACACTTGGTAGCAGAAGGATATGCACAAACATGTGATATTGATTATTAGGAAACATTCAACCTTGTAGCTAAAATGTCTATTGTCAGAACACTTGTTGCATTAGCTACAACAAAAGGATGGACTTTGCATCAGATGGATGTGAAGAATGCTTTCTTACATGGTGAGTTACAAGAAGAAGTATACATGGACTAGCTAGAAGGATATGAAGATTCAAAGCATCCAGAATATGTTTGCAGGTCGCAAAAGGTGTTGTAAGGGCTGAAGCAAGCTCCTCGTGCATGGCATGCAAGGATTGTTGATTACTTAACCACCATTGGGTTTTCTATGTGTGATGCAGATCATTCACTATATGCAAGGAAGGGTGATGATGGCATCAGAATTGTGGCTATCTATGGTGATGACTTGATTGTAGATGGTGATAATGAAGAAGGCATCAAAGAGGTAAAACAACTTCTTATGTAGGAATTTAACATGAAAGATCTTGTTGTGTTGTGCTACTTCGTGGGCATTGAGTTTATACATACAGAAACAAGTATATGGATGTCACAAAGGCAATATGCCTTGAATATGCTACAAAAGTATGGTATGGCTGATTGTAAGACAATTTCTATGCCATTAGATCAGAATTTGAAGTTGGATACTACATCAGCTGAAGCATTGGAAAATACTACTATGTATAGGAAAATTGTGGGAAGTCTTATATATCTCATAATTACAAGGCCTAATTTAAGCTATACTATTGTACTTGAAAGTCAATTTATGCAGGTTCCCAGGAAGCCACATTTGGATGCTCTGAGGTGAACTCTATGTTATGTGAGTGCTACTTTGGATTATGCATTGTTTTATGAAGCTGGTGTAGATTTGCAGGTTCATGGATACATCGATGCACATTGCGCTGGTAGTATTCTAGATAGAAGATCTACTAGTGCCTTTCTATTCTCACTCGGAGGTGCAACTATTACATGGAGCAGCAAGAAGCAACCCACTGTTGCTTTGTCAAGTACAAAGGCTGAGTATAGAGGTGCTGCAATGGGAGCATGTGAGGCATCATGGCTAGAGATGATACTTGGAGATTTAGGTGTGGTAGTGCAAAAGCCTATCACCATCTATTGTGATAATCTTAGCAGTATACAACTAGCATGAAACCATGTTTTTCATGCTAGAACAAAGCATATGGAGGTACATTATCACTTCATTAGAGAGAAGGTATTATCAAGTGATATTGATCTTGTTTTTGTGAGAACAGATGAGCAGGTTGCTGATATCTTCACTAAAGCACTTGGAGCAAAGAAGCTGAAGAAGTTTCAAACGATGCGTGGATTAGAGGACATGGTGTTGAGCTTGAGGGGGAGTGTTGAGATATCAAGCTCAACATGTGATGATCTAGGATGAAACATATTACTTTTTCATTTCTCTGACATGTATAGTGGTCACACCATCATATGTGAGGGACACTTCATTGACCTTTATTAGATTTATCTACTCAGAGTGATGGCACATTTGTTTCTTGCCAGCTCACTCATTCGCAAACATTAGGCTTTTCCTTATATACTGGTCTTTATATATTGCAATAGTTGTATTCTTGTTTTTAAGTCATTCTTGTACATTCCTTTTTATGTAATAGAAGAAGAAGAAGAATATTATTCTTCCTTGCCTCAATCTGAGTGTGTGCTTCTCTTTGATTGTGAGTGTGTGTGTTTGAGCTCTCTTCCTTATCTTCTTCCTCCTCACAAAAAGACCCGATGAAATTAAGCTTTAGGATTAGATAAAATGACTTAAAACATTTAATTTACCTTAATTAGGATAATAGACAAGTTACTCGATAGGCCTTTCCTTCTTACAATTCATAGATACCTTGAAATTCACCTTGATTTATTCTTAGTAGCATTCACATATCGAAGAGCATATATATTGAATTTTAGTGTTATTCAATATGCATTTAGTGGAATTTTTCTTATTAATTGGTGGAATTTTCCTTATTAATTTTAGGTTAGACTTTTGCAATCTTCTCCTTGGTCTATATACTACAAGAATAACATAGTTTCGTGAGTATTGTGTCACATTTCTCTGCTTTACAATATGATGGGTCTCCAAGATAAAGAAGATTTGATCCATATACACTTCATCCTGCAATTCCCCATGTAAGAAAAAATTCTTCATATCCATATGACACAAAATGCATCCTTTTGTATTAGCCAATGCAATGAGTGCTAAAATAGTAGCCATTTTAGCTACAAGCCTAAAAGTTTCTTCATACTCAATGTGATATGTCTTAGCATATCCTTTTGCTACCAATCATGCTTTATATATGCTTATGCTACCATCGACATTATGCTCTACCTTGTAAACTCCCTTACAACCTATGGGTTTCTTTCCTTGCAGCAATGGAACCAACTTCCATGTTTCATTTCCATAAAGTGCAGTCATCTCCTCATCCATAATTTCTTCAGATATGCATTTCCAATTGCATTGTCAAAACAAGAAGGCTCAACAACTTCTCTTACCTTGGTCATGAAAGCATAATTTCCATCAATGTAGCTACCATATGTTAATTCTTGCATAGAATGCCACATCCGCGTGATCTTGTTGGTGCTCAATCACTTCTTCTCATTGTACCATTTCCATGGGCCCGTCTTACTTTTGGAGTCTTCATAGATGAAAATCCAAGTTCCTCATTAAGAATCTTTGTTGAATTACCTGATTCACCATCAATACCTTCAATATCACTAGCAACAATCTTTTCTTTACCGTTCTTCGATGTATTTGACGATTTGTTTGGGCTGAAATTGACACAATCTTCCACTCCATGAGTTGGAATCAGTATTATTGTTCAATGAAACATCTGATCCACTCACAAAAAGAGAATCTATATTTGAGTTTTTAGCATTTCCTTTGTTGTTTGAGTCAACATTGAATTCTTTTGCATCAACATAAAAGCTTGCGAGTTCATCAAAAACCACATCTTAGTTTACCTTCACCTAGCATGTGCGTTGGTTTTAAAACTTATATCCATTTTTATGAAATTAGTACCTAGCGAAGTTACATTTTTGCACTTTTGTTCAAGGTTCATCCTCAACTCATCTGGAACATGTACATATGCAATGCAACATAATACTTTCATGTGTGACATATTTGGATTTTTATCTATAAATATCTCTTCAATTGTGACTTGATGTACAACAAAAGTTGGAGTTTTGTTCATGATGTATACAATAGTTTGCATAGCCTCTTCCCAATAACAACTAGTGCGGTGTGTGGCCACATGAAATTTTCCTTCAAATTCCATGAATATTTAGAAAATAATTGAATTCATTTAATATGTATTCATCTCCTCCATTACATCTTATGCTTAAATGGACTTCCCTGTTTTATTTCCACCGTAGCCTTGAAATTATGAAAATGAGTAAGCACCTCACTCTTCTCCTTCATGAAGTATACACATACTTTTCATGTATGGTCATCAATTAATGTAACTTAAAACCTATGATCTCCCATGGATGTGGTCTTTCCACGACCCCAAACATTTATACGCATTATCTCTAGCTCATTCTCACTAGCATGCTTGTCATGTGGAAATGATGTTCTTGAATATTTACCAAATTAAAATGCTTTGCATACCTTCTACATCTTTGTAACTTTCAACTTTGGTAATCCATTGAAAATATCCTTTGACTACATCAATTTCAACCTCCAAAACTTGCATTTGCAATTTGTTCGTGCCATATCTATGTATCAACAATGACACGTGCAACTTCTGCTAACATGGCTGAATTGATTTCAAGTATTTTATTTTCAAGGTAAAAATCTTACCCACTTTGTTCCATTTGGCAATGAGCCTTCAATTCTTCTTGTACTCTTCCTCACATGAGCTATCAAAATTTAACGTGCCTTGTAACCCATGGTCAACTGTTTTTCCAACACAAACTAGGCTCTTTCTAATGTTATGAACATGAAATACATTAGGAAGAAGTTTTACTTTTCTATCCTCCATGAATAGTGTTATGTTCTTGTACACTCAATAAGATGCGATGTATCATCAGCTCTTCTAAAAAAAAAATCTAGAAGTTGACAATTTCTACAAACTACTAAGCCATTCTACATGGTTGATCATGTGATTTTAAGCACTTGAATCAATATACCAGACATTACCATTTTCTTTTAAAACATCAATAGGCATGCTGCTCATCATATGATGCTAGACCATTGTGTATTAGACTCACAAAGTCCTATGCACTCATGAAAAGTGAGATTAGGTAGCCCTAACATGTCCAACAAGTGCACATAGTTGTGGTTTGAGACACACATTAAATTATCAAACTGAGAGTATGACCCAGGCAAGTGCATGGAAACCTATGTGCTAGTGATGGTAGATGTTGGGAAGACTCAAGTAGTGCATGCACAAGTGGGTTTCCACCTCACATGAAACCTTGTACATGCGGGTGGATGTTGCGATACTCGGTGAAACACTAGGATTCCCCCTTTGTACTTCTTAACTTGCATATAGTAGGGTTTGCTTCATTTTTTTGGCCTATGTCTCTTCTTTTTCGTATCTCCATTTAGCCTGATGCATGCCCCGACGAGGCTTTGGGCAAAAGGTAAGATCATTCTTCTTATTTAATGATTTCTTGCCTTTTTATTTGATCTCTTCTTCTTCTTTTCTTTCTCGATTCTCCTTCCACATGTACTTGGCCCTGAACTCTATCATCCCTAGCAGGCTTTTCCTAGTGATGTGTGTAAGTTTGATATAGTCATTCTTCCTTAGCATTGAGCATATTTGCCTTTGGGATCATGAAATATTGCCATTGTTTCGATTTGAATCGATCATTTTGGACTTGTTGATGATCAATGTAAAATTGTATTTCATAGGCTACTAATCTTGCATTCAAGTTGGACATCTTCAAAAAAATTTTGAGTCCCTCTCAAAAAACCCAATGAAGAATGCCTCCTCCAAATTTTGTATATAGGGACTCTCCAAGAACATAAGTCTTGAATAATATGCCATATTGTAGTGTGATTAGGTGTTAAAAATCTCTTATAGTAGATACGATTGACCTCATTGAATTGATCTTGTTTGTATTTAAAGGCAATGGTGGTGAAATTTAGGCCATGGTCAAGGTCCTTTTGTGTGATCTTTATTTATTTACTTATGAGTTTTTTCCTTCATTATATCATCTGGTATGTTGAATGGATTCATGATTCTATCGACATCCTTACCTCTGATCTTTGTGTCCTTCATTACCCATATTACTGCTTCGTCAAACTCTTGTGTCATCCAAGAAACTAGTAGTGTCTGCTCTTTTTAATGTAACTCTAAGGTACACGGTAGTAAGACCTCATCAAGAACTTCCACTCATTGCTATTTGATAGGAGAATAAACAATGGGGGGAGAAAGAGAACGTACCACAATCTTCTAAGTAGCCACATCAAGTTTGGCCAATATTGGTGTCCCCATTTATGTCATTTGCATGATTTTAGCATCTTTGGGACGACCAGATTTAATTATATTGCTAAATTATCACATGCTTAGCATTCTACATTGTTACTAGTTGTTTCTTTGGGACTACTAGATAAAAAATAAAGTCACATTTAAATAGTCTTGTCAGACACATCATAAACTTTTATATATACAATAGATATGTTTCATGCGTATTGCAATATGATCTGACATATGTTTAAAATAAACTTGTTTTTTCACTCACTTAAGCCAACTAGCTTGTCAAAGAATAGGAATACATGGTTGTCAGTTTCTTGGTAGTCCTTTGATCACTATTTTGTTTTCTTCAAAAGGATGTTGATGACACAGTAGGTTAATGATTGAAAATATGTGAAAGTAAGGTGTACTAATTGCTAGTAGATACTATGTGCTAGTATTTCTAGGAGTTAGTATAAGCGTTGGTATAAGCACTGATATAAGCGTCGGTATAAGTGTCGATAATCACCTCGTCAGAAGGACCAGTATAAGCATTATATGCATCTGGGCATACCGATGCTCATACTGGCACCTATACGGGCAACCATATTTGCAAATTTGTTTTTGGGCAGAGTGTGTTGTCTCTTGCTGTGACAGCATTACCATGCTATTGTGTAGCAAAAGACAATACACTCTACCCAAAAAAAACCGATTACATGTGAGATGTATTCTAGTGGTTTCCAATCTAGTGTTTAAATGACTGGCAACCAAACATGATTTGATAAAGAAAAGCACTATCGAACACAAAAGAGATGAGCAGAATGAAGCATGAACCATGTACAAAAGAAATATATATTCCATAAATGAACCATGCACAAAAGTGTGGCAAACCACTTCCATATAGGAGCCAAATACAAAATGTGGCAAAGCACTACCATATAGGAACCAAATACAAAATTTTGGTTCACCACTACCATATATGAGCCAAATATAAAATTGTGGCACAACACTGCCATACACATGCCTAAAGGGATCAAAACATCTATATTTACAATCCTGCAACAAAGCACATTCGTGGAATGAGAGAAATTGAAATGATATTTACAAACAACAACTAAAAACACCAAACCAAGTTTATAAGGTCCCTTCATCATCGATGATCCCATGATCATCGTGTCCCTCCCAGTCCTTCAATAGTGCAACCAATCCATGAAGATATCCATAAGGCTCCTCGGTTCGTGTCCGAGGACGATCCATTGCCAAATCTTGCAACAATTATGCAAAATGTTAGATAAACATACATGACATGCTTAACACAAACAAATTCAATAATCAAAATGATAATTATAAACTTGTGATGCATTGTGTCATATGTGTCACTACCCAAATGTGAGAGTCCGACTGTATCTAGATGTGTGGCTGCGACATCTTGCTACTCATGATATCTGTCAAGAGTTTGCTACTACTCATCATGAATCATATCCCACTCCTCAGCGTCTAACCATACAGGCTTTGGTAACCCTATTCTAAAAGCATCACAAGCCTCGGATGGTCGATGGGACATCACTCATGTGTCGTGTGCTGAATTCACTCTCAGATGAAAATAGGATGCCCAGGTCATGGCCGATGCTCTTGATAGATCATCTCTATGATATAATTTTTATGATCTTTATCTTGTTCACTCCATTTCAACATGAAAGAGTCTCCAAACTTTATGGAGCAAAGCTGTCGTATGTGCTGACACATGGCCTTTCCAGTCGCATCGATCACTGGAGCTCCATCACATATACTATACACCATGGAGTCATAATGCTCATCGGCACCCCAAGGTGTACATGGTGTACCACGTGGCATACCTCAATCTAAGGTACTATGCATATATATATATATATATATATATATATATATATATATATATATATATATATATGTATGTGTGTGTGTGTGTGTGTATATTATCTGTGTATATGTGTGTGTGCATGTGTAAACAGCCTAAAAACCCTAATCTTAAAGAACTAGACCTAAAACATGTATTTGTGTGTATGCATGTGGATGTGTATATGTATTATGTGTTGGGAGTGATGATTTGATGCACTCAACAGATGAGTTGATGCTGCAAAACCTGCTTCACACCTGCCCTCCTTTGACTTCAGATATGCTTAGTAGACTCCTTGAGCTTCCAAATGATACCAAGAAACCATATATGTGCTTTGCAAATGTAATAAGTAATGATCAAATCAAGACAGACTACTTGTGACTTCAAAATCTTTAAAAAACTTGCTATTTTGGTATTGACACCTGCTCAATGTTATGCTCAGTGTGACCAGTGTAGTTACAATTAGCAAAATTCCTTCTAGAGATATTCTATTAGCTTAGTAAGCTTCCATTTTCAAGTGGAGTTAAAGGAAATGATAAACCACACTCAGAGAAATCACTTTAGCAAAATAAGGTACACCCCCGATTTTTTAGGAGACTTACAGTCACAGACCAGTGAGCACCCCGACTAAGATTTCTCTGTGATGGTTGATCCAATGACCTTGAAGTTTTGTAGGTGTGTAGTAGACTTGGAGCTGAATCCAATGCACTTTGAATCATCAAATTTGGTTCAGTAGATCTTGATATATGCCTCTTTGAAGTTGACAGAGTTGAAGATGGTCACTCAGAGAAAAACAGAGATTATGAATGTAATGCTATATATTAATTCTATTGATTGTACATTCCCATTGGCATAAAATGTGATGCTCAATGGTACTCAGAGGTGTAGGCTATGGTGTAGCTCACACACACTCAAAGATTTACTTAGAAATGCCTCGGGAAGAGTGAAGAGCACACGCGACATTTTCCTTGTATCTTTTATATAGATTGAGTGAGATTTTGAATTTCAAATCCAAGTTAATCTCCTAGAATCTTGTACCTAAAAGTTGATTGAGATATTCCCTCAATCATATCATCTACTTTTCCATGACTCAACTAGTAGGTGTGATTACATGAGTGATTAAAGTCATATTGACTTTTACAAAGGGTAAAAAAATTAGAACACATAAGCATGAGTTCCTATGGCTCATTCTTCAAGTGATATCCTCTTGAATTAACCCAAGCTAGGCTTCTAAGATCCAAGCTTTACATTGAGTCTTCAAGGTTGATATCCAAGCCAAGTGTTAAGGCTTGAATTACACCAACAGCTCCCCCTCAAGCCAAACACTTTGGCTCAAGTCTTCATCTCTAGTCTTCAATTATTTCCTGCAATCCAATCATGGATTTAAATCTGCATAGCTTGCTTCCATCCAGAGCTTTAGTAAGCAAATCTGCACATTGCATATTAGTAGACACATATGACAATTGAATATCTTTGCTAAGTAACTTCTCCCTCACATAGTGGTAGTGAACCTCTATGTGTTTTGTCCTAGCATGATAAATTGGATTAGCTGCAAGGTGAAGAGAACTTGTGTTATCACCAAATATGATTGGTGGCCTTGTGTATAGGCCCAATTCTGAATATAAAAGCTTCAACCATATGGCTTCTTGAGTGGCATTTGCTAGCCCTCTATACTCTGCCTCAGTAGATGATAAGGCTACTGTAGGTTGTTTCTTGGATGACCAAGAAATTGGTTTATCACCTGCAAAACATATGTACCCTGATGTGCTCCTCCTGTCATCCTTGCAACCTGCCCAATCTGCATCTGAATATACCTTAATATCAATGTCTGATGAATAGGGAAAGTACAAACCATGATTTTGTGTTCCCTTTAGGTACTTTACTATCCTCTTTGCTGCCTCCAAATGAGGTACTCTTGGTTTGTGCATAAATTGGCTAAGTACACTAATACCATATGATATATCAATCCTGGTTAAGGTAGTATAATTAAGACTACCTACCAAACTTTGGTAACCTGTAATATCTTGGAGTTCTTCTCCTTCATGAGCACTGAGTTTGTGGTTGACCTCCATAGGAGTGCTTGAGACTTTAGCTTCCTGCAAATTAAACTTCTTGACCATGTCCTGAATGAGTAATAAAGATACCTGAATTTGTGTAGACCAATTCAAGTCCTAGGAAGTACTTCAATAATCCAAGATCATTGATCTTGAATTCCTTCATCATTTGTCCTTTGATATGTCTAATTCCCTGAACATCATTTCCTGTAATAATGATGTCATCAACATAGACACACAAGTATATTACCTCTGGATTGTTCCTTTTGATAAACAATGAAGTATCTGCTTTACTCATTATGAATCCTTGGTCTAGGAGGTAGGTTGTCAACCTGTAATTCCATGCTCTAGGTGCCTGCTTCAATCCATACAGAGCCTTCTTCAATTTACAAACATGATTTACCTTCTTGGGATCTTCATAGCCAGGTGGTTGTGACATGTAGACTTCTTCAGATATCTATCCATTCAAGAATGCATTCTTCACATCCAATTGGTACATGTTCCAATTCTTGGATGCAGCTACACTCACCATAACTCTGATAGTTGGCATCTTGGCCACATGAGAAAATGTCTCCTCATAATCAATGCCTTGGGTTTGTGCAAAACCCTTGGCTACCAACCTAGCTTTATACCTGTTTATTGTACCATCTGAATTCCTTTTGAGTTTGTAGATCCATCTGGATCCTATCACCTTCATGGAGTCCTTCTTGGGTACCAAGTCCCAAGTATCACTTTCCTTGAGAGCCTCCATTTCTTCATCCATTGCTTCCTTCCATTCTGGTTTAGTGATTGCTTCTTCAAATGTACCTGGTTCTTCATTCAAGAGATCCTTTGCAAGATATACAGAGTGCTTGGTTACAAGTGAAGTATCATACCCATACCTAATAGGTTTTTTCTTTTCTCTCTGAGATCTCCTCATAGCTTGAGTTGAGGATTCTGGATTATCTTCTAGTTGCTTCATCTTCATCTTCCCTTTGGATTTCCAAGCCTTGAATTCTTCAATGTTGATGGTGTCTTCATCATCTGAGCTTGTGTCCTCTTTCTGAATTGGTTCTTGCTTGATAAGCTTGGGGAAGTCTTCTTCCATGTCATAAGGTAGACTAACCTTCCTGCATTCATTTTCATACCATGAATCATTCTCATCAAAGATGACATCTCTGCTTACCTTGAAGCCTTTGTTTGAGGGGTTGTAGAATCGGTATCCCTTCTGATTCAAGTCATAACCAATGAAGATACAATTTCTTTTCATTTAGCATAGACCTAGCTGTCTCTACAATGAGTCTATTCCTCCTTTCAGCTACCCCATTTTGTTCAGGTGAGTACCTTGTAGTAATCTCCCTCTTGATGCCTCTTTCCTGCAAGAAATCTTCAAAGTCATTGGAGAAGTATTCTCCACCACCATCTGACCTTAGCTTCTTCAAATGTCTACCTGTTTGATTTTCAACTAGTGCAAGGTACCTCTTGAAACAATTAAATACTTCATCTTTATGTTTCATCAAGTATAAGATAGTCCACCTACTATAGTCATCAATGAAGGACACATAGTACCTTGATCCAGATATGGATGGCTCCTTGCTAGGTCCCCAAACATCTGTATGCACCAATTCCAGATAATCTTCATGCATAAAACCTTTCTTGGTATAGGGCAATCTGTGTGACTTACCAAATTGACAAGCCCCACACTTGTATATCATGTGTTGCTTGGATACATTAGGTATCCCAAGCACACATTGATCCCTACTCATTTGCTTTAAGGTCCTCTCTCCAATGTGACCTAATCTCTTGTGCCAAATCTCCAATTCTGATAGGGTTTGATCTTTATAGTTGTACAAAGCAATATTCTTAGTGTCTTCAAGTTCAAAGGTAAACAATCTACCTGATTTTTCTCCCTTGGCTATCCTTTTGAATCCATGTCTTGGATCCTCCACATATGCACCATGTTGAGTGAACCTGACCTGTAGACCTTTTTCCACAATCTGACCTACACTCATCAGATTCTTGGTGATTGTTGGAACATACAACACTCTGCTCAATAAATTCTGATTACCATCACTAGTTTTGACATTGCCTACTTTAACAACTGAATGTTTAGTGTCATCACCTGTTTGCACTTGATGCTTGCCTTTGGGTTCTTCCAAATCAGAAAGTAATGCAACATTTCCAGCTACATGATTAGAACAACCTGAATCAATATAGAATAAGTGATCATCATTGATACCTGACTTAGAAGTCATATTCATGATCAATAGGGAGTCATCTTGTTCTTCTGCATAATTGTTGTAGTCCTTCCTATTTCTGTATCCACCTTGATAGTTGCCATTGTGATTGTAGTTGTTGTTATAATTATTGTTGTAGCCATGGTAGCTTTGAGATTGATTGAATCTGCCTCTGCCTTGAGAGTATCCTCCTCTTTGGTGACCTCTTCCTCTTTGGTTCTTGTAGTTTTTGTAGCATTCATCTGTGGTATGGTTAGACAAGCCACAAATATTGCATGGAGATTGGTTGTAGGGTCTCCCCCTACCTGACTTACCTCCTCTGCCTCTACCTCTTGAAGATCTACCTCTCCCTGCATAGTTTGCTTGGGAGGTAGAGCCTTCTTCATCAATCTTTTTGTTTTTACCTTTGTCTTTAGCCTTCTTATCAGTGTATAGGGCAGAGGGATTGTTACCTTTTGATTGCTCTCCATTCTTTGTAATTTTAGCTTCATGTGTGAAAAGTTGTCCAATCAGAGTTGTTAGATCAGGTGCTTGGATGTCCATGTATAAGTCCATTGCTGTGGTAAAGCTCTCCCACTTGTCATCTGCCTTTAGTCCATTGATCACTTGTCTGACTATTTGCTCTTCCTCAATCTCTTCTCCAACACTTGCAAGTTGGTCTGCAATGTCCTTGACTTTGGTAACAAAATCTGAGACAGATTGCTTTGATTGCTTCCTAAGAGTTGTAAACTCAATCCATAGCTGATTCTTTCTGGCCCTTGTGCTTGATGAAAAGTAAGTTGACAAGGTTTCCCAAGTCTCTTGGGAAGTTTTGCAATTCCTTATGTGTGGTAGAAGGAAATCAGAAATAGAGTTTAGAAGATATGACCTTGCCAAAGCATCTTTTGCACACCATTGATTGAGTCTCTCTTGCTCTTCCTTGGTGGGTAGGCCTCTAGCTTTGAATGAGGGCAATTCCTCATCTCCTGATATGAATCCAAACAAGCTCCTTCCTTGTAGATAGGTCTTCATCCTTAGAGACCAAGCTTGGTAGTTGTTCCTGTCTAATTTGTCAATGAAGGAAGGGAGACCATCACCCATGATTACCTTATATGCTCTGATACCACTGTTGGGAGTGATGATTGGATGCACTCAACAGATGAGTTGATGCTGCAAAACCTGCTTCACACCTGCCCTCCTTTGACTTCAGATATGCTTAGTAGACTCCTTGAGCTTCCAAATGATACCAAGAAACCATATATGTGCTTTGCAAATGTAATAAGTAATGATCAAATCAAGACAGACTACTTGTGACTTCAAAATCCTGAAAAAACTTGCTATTTTGGTATTGACACCTGCTCAATGTTATGCTTAGTGTGACCAGTGTAGTTACAATTAGCAAAATTCCTTCTAGAGATATTTTATTAGCTTAGTAAGCTTCCATTTGCAAGTGGAATGAAAGGAAATGATAAACCACAATCAGAGAAATCACTTTAGCAAAATAAGGTACACCCCCGATTTTTTAGGAGACTTACAGTCACAGACCAGTGAGCACCCCGACTAAGATTTCTCTGTGATGGTTGATCAAATGGCCTTGAAATTTTGTAGGTGTGTAGTAGACTTGGAGCTGAATCCAATGCACTTTTAATCATCAAATTTGGTTCAGTAGATCTTGATATATGCCTCTTTGAAGTTGACAGAGTTGAAGATGGTCACTCAGAGAAAAACAGAGATTATGAATGTAATGCTATATATTAATTCTATTGATTGTACATTCCCATTGGCATAAAATGTGATGCTCAATGGTACTCAGAGGTGTAGGCTATGGTGTAGCTCACACACACTCAAAGATTTACTCAGAAATGCCTCGGGAAGAGTGAAGAACACACGCGACATTTTCCTTGTATCTTTTATATAGATTGAGTGAGATTTTGAATTTCAAATCCAAGTTAATCTCCTAGAATCTTGTACCTAAAAGTTGATTGAGATATTCCCTCAATCATATCATCTACTTTTCCATGACTCAACTAGTAGGTGTGATTACATGAGTGATTAAAGTCATATTGACTTTTACAAAGGGTAAAAAAAATTAGAACACATAAGCATGAGTTCCTATGGCTCATTCTTCAAGTGATATCCTCTTGAATTAACCCAAGCTAGGCTTCTAAGATCCAAGCTTTACATTGAGTCTTCAAGGTTGATATCCAAGCCAAGTGTTAAGGCTTGAATTACACCAACATTATGTGTGTATGTGTGTATGTATGTGTATGCATGTGTAAAAAGCCTAGAACCCTAATCCTAAATTATTAGACCTAAAACATGTATATGTGTGTATGCATGTGTATGAGTATATGTATTATATGTGTATATGTGTATATATGTGTATGCATGTGTAAAACCCATAAACCCTTAACCCTAATGACCTAGAACTAAAACATGTATATGTGTGTGTGTGTGTATATATATATATATATATATATATATATATATATATATATATATATATATATATATATATATATATATATATATATATATATATATATATATATATATATATATATATATATATATATATGTGTGTGTGTGTGTGTGTGTGTGTGTGTGTATGTGTGTGTGTGTGTATGTTTACATGTATTATGTGTGTATATGTGTATAAGTGTGTATGCATATGTAAAAAGCCTAAAACCCTAATCCTAAAGACCTAGACCTAAAACATGTATATGTCTGTATGCATGTGTATATACATGTGTATGTGTCTCTATGCATGTGTAAAAAGCCTAAAACCCTAATCCTAAAGACCTAGACCTAAAACATGTATATGTGTGTATGCATGTGTATATACATGTGTATGTGTGTATGTATTAAGTGTGTATATGTTTATATGTGTGTATGCATGTGTAAAAAGCCTAAAACCTTAATCCTAAAGACCTAGACCTAAAACATATGTGTGTATGCATGTGTGTATATATATGTGTATGTGTATATGTATTATGTGTGTATGCATGTGTAAATCGCCTAAAAGACCTAATCATAAAGACCTAGAACTAAAACATGTATATGTGTGTATGCATGTGTATATATATGTGTATGTGTATATGTATTATGTGTGTATATGTGTATAAGTATGCATATTTGTGCATATAGGATCTTCCTTGCCTGGAGGGCCTCAAATGGAGCAATGGTAAGAAAATATCCAGAATCCCCAGCTTCAAAATGAAATTAGATGTTCATCACACCCTAATAAGAGGTGGTGCCTTTCTTGGACTAAACTTCCATGGGAACTAAAGTTCATGTCTATCTGGCACCCCCTAATTGAGATCAAAAAGTCCGTTCTCATGTGGCAAATCTTGCATAAGGGAATCTGGTCCAATGCAAGGGCTAACGAAAATTGTGATGTGCCACCTTGGTGCAAGCATTGCCATCGACGCATCAAAGATTTAGTTCACTTGTTCTTCGATTGTCCCAAGTCCCGTGTTATCAGGCATCACATGACGCGGGTTTTGAGACTCACACACCAAATCAATCGGCAATAGGCGTTGTTGGGTGAGGCGATCGGCTGCTCATCGAGGTTGTGGAATGCCATTAGGGGTGAGACTCTTTGGAATATTTGGAGGGAGCGATGTGCTGTCGATTTTGGCCAAACTCCAAAGGAATGATTGATTGAGAAATCTTTGTTTCTTCTAGGTAAAAGAATCTCCTGAGATAAGAGATCTCCACTGTTTAGACATGAGATAAGAGATCTCCACTGTTTAGACATCACTGCATTTATCTCCTCGAAAACAACAAGTTGAAACCCAAATGGGTCCCACATGAGGGAGATGATAGATTTGTCTGCCTCATTTGTAATGCCCTTTAGCTTGTCATACTCCTCGCCTGCATTGTGGGATTTGGGGGGTCCCATGGGCACTACTCCCATTCACTTGTAACTTTTCTTCTTTATATTAATCAAAGTCGTGGAGATTAGGCTAAGGCCAAACTTCCTTTTATTTGAAAAAAAAAAGTATTGGCTGTACAAAATTGCAAGCACAAACTTCCGGGGGCTCACTCAGAGTGGGTTCACACCACCCGACGGTACAATGAGCGCTTCCATGTGGTGCAATTCGATTTGCTTTTAGAAAAGAAAAGAATTATGGGCTCACTATTTGTTGTGTTAGCCTCTGTCCTTCAGACCAAATATGTGTCGCTCTGACAATATCTTTTGATTGGTTCTTTAAGTTATTCAACCAATAAAATAACGTGAATATTTTGATATCAGGAGCCTACTGCTGCTCTGCGTGAACTAAACCTCACAGCATATGGTGTGACTCAGTAAACTTGTGCCGCCTTATCTATACCCACTCTGAAGTGAACATATGAAGAGGGATTTGCTCTCTGTTTTGGATGGGCTAGATTCCTCTTTATATTTTTATATTTGAAGGTCATAAAAGATTAACACTCATAACTAGATTGGGTTCACATGGAGTGACGAAACATTTGTGCTACGACATGGAAAGAATATTGAATTGGGTAGTTGAAAGAGCAAAGTGTGCTCCACATGTCTATTCTAGCTTTTAGAAACCGCACAGGAAAAAGAATCCTTTGCAAGAGGATGAGTACCATGGGAGCTTGTGAGGAAGAAATTTCTGTGGAGATCTCCAAATATATAAATCACTCAAAGTGTACTATTTGTGATCATTTCAAACTAATTTCTTTCTATGTATAGTTTCTTCGGACAAGTCTTAATCTCATTTTACATATTTTTCTTCATACCTCACCTATACATTGACTTTGTATTCCTAAAGGAGATTCAATATCCCCATGGAGGGGAGGTATGAAGGTAAGGATCACACGTTTTCCCAACATTATACAGGGGATGTGTACATGCCTCCTACCATTGATTCCATTGATTCAATATTCCATTGATTCTGTGTACTCCTAAAGCAGATTCAATATCCCCATGGAGGGGAGGTATGAAGGTAAGGAAAATACTTTTTCCCAACATTATACAGGGGATGTGTACATGCCTCCTACCATTGAAAAAGAACTCATTCAATGGCTGATGTGAAAGAATTGTACATCAGTCTAGCTATTATTGGGTTCTTGTCATGAATCAAGATTTTAAAGCTTATCTTCTTCTATCTTACACCAAAGACATATGCATTACTCAGATTTACATAACCATAGACAAGAAGATGAGTCACATAAATATGCAAACTCCGACCATTGTATTAGACTTTAAAAATATATAAGTAGTATTCTCATTGGTCTGTATTTCAATGTACCTATCATCTTCTCATTATGGCATGCTCTGTCGACAAGATTCCATTATTGAATGGGAAGGTTCTCTTGAGACTTATCAAGAAAAAGAAGAGTATACATCAATTTTGTTAAAGATCGCAAAGTACTTTGATCCGAATCTTGTTGCATTCCAATAATTCAAAGAATTTTGTATCATACATCTTCAAACTCCATCATAAATTAATATATATTTATTCTCAAAATGATAGTCTTTCAGATCATCAACATTTTCTAGAGAGGAATCATCGTAGTTTTTTTTATCATATCTATGTTTGTATTTTGTATTTACGTTGTAATAATCAAATCCTTTATTTGAAACAGTCGCAAGCATAAAACATTTAAAATGTGTAATCAAAATAGTTATAAAGCACATAATATTAAGAAATTAAAAGTAGAAATTATTTTAGCTTATAAAATGATATAGCTTCTTAGAATTGATTCTACATAAGTCTATTCTACTTTGAAAAACGTTATTAAGCTTTTTCCCAATTGAAAAACTAAATAATTTTTATTTATGAATTTAAAATGATATTCACCAAGAAGTTTGATGATCAGTGCCTCTATTGCCATAATTCAGTATATCAAAGTTCCTTTTGGACAACTAGTTTGAGAAAACATTTATATTTTATAACTATAGGTCTTTTATACATATGTGTGTATGTGTATGTGTATTTATGTATGTATGTGTGTGTATATATATATATATATATATATATATATATATATATATATATATATATATATATATATATATATATATATATATATATATATATATATATATATATATTTATTTATATATGTGTGTATGTATGTATGTGTGTGTGTAGAGAGAGAGAGAGTTCATTTTGGTGGTGATGTATGTGAACACATTTAGGAATGCCATGACACTCGTTTCCCTCTTTAGGAGGGTCTCACTACAAGAAAAAGGGGGGCGTAGTGATGCCCCCGAATCGGGAAAAAAATGAAAACCGTCGCTTATGCGACGAAGTCATCGCATAAGCGACGGTAAAAATTTCGGATTTTTTTTTTGCCCGACCCTCGTCGCATAAGCGACGCTACTTAAAAAGCGTCGCTAGTACCGTCGCTGGTCAGTGACGCATTTAACGACGTTGGCAAACTGCAGAGCGTCGCATATGCGACGCTCTGGAATGTAAAAAAAAAATTTTCAATTCTCCCGGCACATTTGTGCCGGGACTTGGACGCGAGGAAGAACACAGAGACCGAGAGAGAGAGAGAGAGAGAGAGAGAGAGAGAGAGAGAGAGAGAGAGAGAGAGAGAGAGAGAGAGAGAGAGAGAGAGAGAGAGAGAGAGAGAGAGAGAGAGAGAGATAGAGAGAGAGAGAGAGAGAGAGAGAGAGAGAGAGAGAGAGAGAGAGAGAGAGAGAAAGAGCACGCATGAGAGGGAGAGAGAGAAGCGAGACCATTGACAGGTATGCGCACACACACACTTACACACACATACATATGTACACACACATATACATGCATAGACACACACACACATACGCATAGACACACACACACATACACACAAATACACACACATAGACACACATACACAATGCATAATGCATACACATACACACATGCACACATAATGCATACACATGCACACACATATACATGCACACACACATACATATGTACACACACATATACACGCATAGACACACACACACATAGGCATAGACACACACACACATAATGCATACACATGCACACACATATACACATGCACACACATATACATGCACACACACATACACATGCATAATGCATACACATACACACATGCACACATAATGCATACACATGCACACACATATACACATGCACACACATATACATGCACACACACATACACATGCACACACACATACATATGTACACACACATATACACGCATAGACACACACACATACGCATAGACACACACACACATACACACAAATACACACACATAGACACATACACAATGCATAATGCATACACATACACACATGCACACATAATGCATACACATGCACACACATATACACATGCACACACATATACATGCACACACATATACATGCACACACATAATGATGCATTCACACACATACACATGCATACACACATAGACACACATATACACTTACACATCCAAACATACACACTCATAGACACACATTCATACACACACACATCCAAACATACACACTCATAGACACACACACATACACATAGACGCGCACACACATACACACACATAGACGCGCACACACATACACACACATATACACACACAGACACATACACACATAATGAGGCATCCACACACATACACATGCATACACACATAGACACACATATACACACACACATATGCATACACACACACACATAGAGAGACATACACACACATACACATACATGCATACACATACACAAATAAACACATACACACACATAGACACATACACACATAAACACATACACACTCATAGGTACACACACATACACATAGACACACACACATATAGTATATACACACACATGCACACATAGACACATACACACATACACATGCATACACACACATACACATGCATACACACATACAGACACATATACACACACATACACACATACACACACATATATGCATACACACACATAGAGAGACATACACACATAAACACATACATGCATACATTTGCATACATAATGCATATGCATATGCATATAATGTACATACATACTTACATGCATACATAATGCCCATGCATAGATACATACACACACACAGATACATACACACATAGACACATACACACACATGAACACATACATACTCATAGATACACACACATACACATAGACACACACACATACACACACATACACACACATACACACATAATGATGCATACACACACATACACATGCATACACACACATACACATGCATACACACATACAGACACATGTACACACACATTCACACACACATTCACACACATATACATACATGCATACATATTGCATATGCATATGCATACATACATACTTACATGCATATGCATACACACACACATATGCATACATACATACTTACATGCATATGCATACACATGCATATGCATATGCATATACATGCATATGCATATGCATATGCATACACATGCATATGCATATGCATACATAATGCATACGCATATGCATACATAATGCATATGCATATGCATACATAATGCATATGCATATGCATACATACATACTTATATGCATACAATATGCACATGCTTACATACACTGTCATAATGTATACACACACACATACACACATAGACACATACACACATAATTATGCATACACACACATACATATGCATACACACACATATGCATACATACATGCATACACATACACACACATAGATACATACATACACATAAATACATACACACTCATAGACACACACACATACACATAGACACACACACATACACACACACACACATACACACACACATACACACACATACACACACACATACACACATAGACACATACACGTAATGATGCATACACACATACACATGCATACATAGACACACATAATGATGCATACACACACATACATATGCATACACACATATATGCATACATACATGCATACACATACACACATAGACACATACACACACATAGATACATACATACACATAAACACATACACACTCATAAACACACACACATACACATAGACACACACACATATACACACACATACACACATAGACACATGCATACACACACATATGCATACATACATGCATACACATACACACATAGACACATACACACACATAGATACATACACACACATACACATGCATACACACATACAAACACATATACACACACACATACACACATAGACACATACACACGTAATGATGCATACACACATACACATGCATACATAGACACACATAATAATGCATACACACACATACATATGCATACACACACATATGCATACATACATGCATACACATACACACATACACACACATAGATACATACATACACATAAACACATACACACATACACACATACACACATACACACATACACACATAATGATGCATGCACACGTAATGATGCATACACACATACACATGCATACATAGACACACATAATGATGCATACACACACATACATATGCATACACACACATATGCATACATACATGCATACACATACACACATAGATACATACACACACATAGATACATACATATACATAAATACATACACACTCATAGACACACACACATACACATAGACAACACACACATATACCTACACACATACACACATAATGATGCATACACACACATACACATGCATACACACACATATGCATACATACATGCATACATACATGCATACACATACACACATAGACACATACACACACATAGATACATACACACACATACACATGCATACACACATACAAACACATACACACACACACATACACACATAGACACATACACACGTAATGATGCATACACACATACACATGCATACATAGACACACATACATATGCATACACACACATTATGCATACATACATGCATACACATACACACATAGACACATACACACACATAGATACATACATATACATAAACACATACACACTCATAGACACACACACATACACATAGACAACACACACATATACATACACACGTACACACATAGACACATACACACATAATGATGCATACACACACATACACATGCATACACACATATATGCATACATACATGCATACACATACACACATAGACACATACACACACATAGATACATACATACACATAAACACATACACACTCATAGACACACACACATACACATAGACACACACACACATATACACACACACAAACACACATAGACACTTACACACATAATGATGCATACACACACATACACATGCATACACACACATACACGTATATATATTGATTTCTAACCATTTTGTTTTATATGTTAGGTATTATGGATCCCAGTAGAGAGAGAAAGGCGAAACTCACTCTCATAAAAAGTCTTATGAGAGCAAGAGTTCCGTCAGATACTCTAGGGGCCATAATGCGGGACTACGTAGAGATGTCCGATGAGGAGCTGGATTATACGATCCAGATGCTTACGCGATCAGACGAGGGCTCTTCTGCGGATCCACACGCAGGAAGAGAGCTATCTGCTCATAGGTATGTTTTTCTTCATAAACTTTTTTAATGACATTATAGCACATATTTTTATTTATTTCTATCTATCTATTTTCAGGACACCTATACCACCTCCAGCACGTGATAGCAGAGCAGAGACGTTGCCTATGAGGACATGCATAGGCACGTTAGGACTAGAGTGCGACATAGAGCCAGAGGGGAATATTGTATACATAGGAAATGGATTGGAGTTCAAGAGGAGAATGCGTGCACTATGCGACTCTTACCTGCACTTTATCCACTTACCGTGGAAGTAAGTAAAAGTTTTACATATAAATTGAAATATATATCTTATGCTTTATTTATATTATGTTTTTTATTTTTGTAGTGAGCATGATGAGAGGGATAAAAAGAACGTGCTCAGTTCACTTGAGACGAAGTTTGGGACAGGGTGGTCTCTTAAATGGTGTTTAAAAGAGATGCGGACACTTATGGCACATTGTCGTGACAATGCACGGTATGTATGTATATGAGAGAGAGAGAGAGAGAACACTAATCTCGATATTAGGGTTTTGAAATCCCTAATTTAAAAACTCTAATTCAACCTTTTAGCCATATGTTTGAAGTATATGTACACCTCCGACGTCCTACTAGAGAGATGTCTCTCCTCCCAACCTTATGCCTCTATATATAGCTACTCGAATCAACGAGGATCATGATTCATAATATATGTAAAGATATATACACATCATGTAGATAGGATACATAAATATAAAATGGAGTAGATATATTATGCATCACAGATACATGCCTAAATGCACACAAATATATATATACATACTAACATATTTACATGTACATATTTACACATACATGTACATGCCTACATGCACACATAAACATATATATACATGCATACATATTTACACATAGACACATATACATATATACATGTACACAATTATAAACACTTGCATATATTATGTACATGAATACATGAATATTTTACATAAATGCATATGCATATATACACATATGCATATTTAACACATGTATACATATATCACACACATGCAAACACATACATATACATGAAATACATATATATGCATACTAATATATGTATACATATAATACACATGAATACACACACATATGCATACATACATGATAAAAACTTACTCCTCGAAGATAAAGCTATATATAAAATAATTAGGCATACCCCCGAGCTTCATGTTCTAACTTAGAAGAACATGATTTCATCTCTCTAGTAGGATTCATCCTTATTCAAGTTAATAAAAAAAACCTATTATTTGATATCCATTTAGAAGCTTCAAGTTACTATCTAATCTGCTCATATGTTTTCATTATTGCCATCATTTTGGTAAGACATCAATATAGTCTCATCTTCATTATCCTTATTGATTTCATTTATTTCTTCTATTGTTAAATCTATGTTCTCATGAATCACATCATCTATTGGTGGATTAATATCTATTTCTGGTAATTCCTCTTCCTCATCAGTAGAATCAGCATGTAGAGAATTATCCTCTTCATCAAAAAGATTAGTATCATTATCACGTATAATGAGTCTAATTTCTATTCCAGATGTTGATGTATCAGTATCTGATGCTGAATCATCAAGAGGACTTTCTTCAATCTCTCTAACAATAAACTGTTCAAACAATGATCTACCTCTAGGTTGCACATGAATGACTTGCCACCAAGGATGAGCATCTGGGTTTTTATAAAAAAATGCTTGTTCAATATGCCTAGGAAGAATATATGGTTCTTTAGTAGATCGCATTACCTTGGAAGAATCAATTGCCCAAAACCCAGATAATTCCTTTCTTATTGTAGAATTACTACCTTTATACTCCGCTCGATACCAGTCAACCTTCAAAATGACCTATCAGAATATATAACAACAAAAACGTCCCATTATTAGGTGCTTAAAAAAATAACTAAGTCTAAAAAAAATATATAAACTTTTTTCTACCTGTTTGAATGTACGAAATGAAATTTCGTAGATACCAACAATAGTTCCTACGTAACCAAGTTTGCTATCTATAAGGTTCGTGTCTTTTGAGCTAGCACGTGATAGTTGCTTGAAACAAGCAACAATACTAGAATCCTCTGTTTTACGTAAAGAATCAATGGCTTTGATTCTAATATGCTGTCCAAAAGCCCACATATTAGTGAACATTCGAGCCTGTAAAATAAATTCAATTAGTAAATAAAAACTAACATACATATATGAAAAAAATAAAATATCTATTTTAATAAAAATACCTTTTGTTCACAACCTATCATTAACTCTCTTTGCTCATCTGAGATTTCTTCATTATTTGCGTTGGCGCGTTGCAAATGACTATATAGCCAATCCGTGAAAGAAGGTATATCTGTAATCTCATTATCATCGAGATTACGTCTAGATCTTTTGTTTTTTCGCCTTTTACTTTGGAGACTATGAAGTTCCTCATACTCGCTAAGGAATGCTTGCATGCATTCGCTATTATATGCTACAAAAGTAGAAACATCATTTTTTTCTTGAAATGTAAATAAGAATGGAACCCCCTTACTTGATAATACCTCATCTGTTATTTTTGAAGAAGACTCATTGGTCCATGCACGTGGAGCTTCTTCATGAAATCTTTCAAGGTACTCACTAACGTAATACATGCACTCTTCAAGCATCCAACCCTTTGCCATGGATCCTTCTGGTTTTGCTCTTTGTCGTACGTAACCTTTTAGTATTCCCATAAATCGCTCGACCCAAAACATCCATCGAGTGTTGACAACACCAGCAATCTCTATCTCATCTACAAGGTGGACTAGTAAATGAACTTGAATATCAAAAAATGAAGTAGAAAGTTCTTTTTCCATCAAACATAGTAGCTCTTTGCATTCACGTTTTTTTTGTGGGATCGAATTTTTATCGATCTCTTTGGATGTAATCCACCTATACAAATCATAAAAACAATTGTAAAGAAGTTAATTAAAAAATAAAAGATATCCAATATTCATACATATTAAATATAAAAGTATCATAATTACCTTATAAGTGATCCAAGACGATAGATCACATCTCGTACTCCTTTCGTTGTACATCCATTGATAACCAAAGGTAAAATATGTTTCAAAAAGTTATGCCAGTCATGGGTCTTTAATCCAGATAAGCTCTTATCATCCATAGTAAACATGTTTTGAAACGATGCTCCATATCCTGTAGGAGTCTTGATCAATTGAATTCTATTGTTGATAGTCTGTATCTCTTTTGTTGTAAGTACCCAAGGAGCAGATGCATAAGTCGTTTCTTGTCAATGTCTATCAAAAACTGACCATAACTTTGGTTTGGATTTTTGATCTTTCAAATCATTCCTTGATGTTGTGGTATCTTTTAGTCCAAGAAGATGCTGCCATAGTGAATAACCAATATTTTTGAATATATGCATAGGATCAAGAAGATGACATACTTTTAACTCTTTCCAATACTCCAAAGAATACCATATTGATATGTTCTCTGCGAGTGCCAATTTCCCTTTACCTCTGTTCACATACTCATTATCTGAATCATCACTGAAGATTTCTGCTTTTGGATCTATCAGAGGTCCATCTGTCCATTTTTTATACCAATCCATAGGCGTGATAGGTTTTGGATACTGGCCTGTTTCAAGCTTTCCATTAAAATGTATCGCTTCTCTTTTAGATCTTAATGGATGATCATCAGGCAAGAATCGTCGATGTCGAAGATAAATATTTTTGTTGAGATTCTTACTATAGATTGATCTCAACCAATCACCACAATATGGACAAGCTTTATAACCCTTAGTAGATATTCTTGCATCATGGAAAATGATAAAATTATAATTAGATTAAATCATATTTATTTACATGCATATTGAATAAAAAAATTACATCAATACCTGAACAAACGCCATATCCAAGAAAATCGTGAATAGTCCAAGCCACAATACCACGAATCGTAATATGTCTTTCATTGATGCTTTTCGATACATCAATGACATTAATACCTCTCCATAACTCTTGAAGATCGTCAATGAGAGGAGCAAGATATACATTCATATCTTTAACTTGTCTTTTGCCTGGGATTAAAAGTGAAAGCATTAAATGTTCCTTTTTAATGCTAAGATATGGCGGAAGATTGTAGTTTATGACTACCACTGGCCATGTTGACCATTTATTGTTATTTCATGGAGAATGGATTAACCCCATCTAATGCAACTCCTAACTTTAGATTCTGTGGATTTTGTGTAAATTCAGGCCATGTAGAATCAATATGCTGAAAAGCAACACTATCATGAGGAATTCTGATTATTCCATCAGTACTTTTGTGATCATGTCCCCAAGTCAAAAGCTTTGATAATTCGGGGCTTTGAAGCATATGTCTAATCCGTGGAGCCAATGGAAAATGTCTCAATACCTTTTTCAGGATTTTACCTTCTTCACCCTTATATTGAGGAGATTGACATTTGGGACATGTCAAAGAGTCTGCATATTCACCTCTACATAAAATACAATCGTTAGGACATGCATGTATACATTGATAATCTGTACCAAGATTGTTGATTATCTTCTTCATTTCATCATGTGAGGTAGGAAGAATATTCTGACTTGGTAAAAACTTTTCAGATAATAACCTGTAAGTTTATCAAAAAAAGATATATTAAAAAAGGTAAATAAATATATATACATATATACATGCAGGTTTTTATTCTTACTTTAGATAAGGTAAGAACAAGAACTTGAATTGAATAGATACTTTTTGTCCGCGCATCTTTTAAAACTATTAATGCATCTTTCAAAATATTTACGCAAAACAATCGTATCTTGTCAATTCACACATATGTTAATGGTGACCTGGATGAATCGCATGCACAGAGGTTACTCAAGATAAAGCAGGATTTCTCGGGTATGCAGTAAACCTCTTGCATGTCAATGATGAGCATCTGAACTTTAGGATACAAAGTGGACTACTCCATTATAATCAGATTGCTGTCTCTTGAGTAACCTCTGTGCATGTGACTCATCCATGTCACCATTGCGAATATTTGGAAAGATGCATTAATAGTTTTAAAAGATGCGCGGACAAAAAGTTTCCATTCAATTCAAGTTCTTGTTCTTAACTTATCTAAAGTAAGAATAAAAACCTGCATGTATTTATATATATATATATATTTATGCATATATATATATAAATAGATAGAAAATTGAAATTTATACCTTAATAGTGTCGAAACAGATACATTACTCCATCCAAAACGATTTTGAAGGTTGAGAATAAGTAAGCTCGCATTTAGTCGTGTCAAATGACTTCCTTCATATACATGCTTTAGACATTCCTCTCGAAGATATTTCTCATTTTTAGAAATATCCATGCTCTCACTGTCATTTTGATACCAATCCTCAATAAAATCTGCCATGCCATCATCTTCATCATTGTCACACAAATCTTGTACTTTATCATCTTTTGAATATAGATCTTTCAACTTTGCATATTGCACAGGCTTAGTTTTGCGTAGCCTCCTCATGGAAGCTTCTGATAAATGAGGTCTTACTGGTAGTTGTGAATGTTGTGGACGAATATCATCAACATCATACGTTGGAATCTACACATATAAATAAAACTCATTAGTATTACATAAATGAATAAAAATTAAACTTCAAATATAAAATTAAGTATATAACTTATTAAATATGGATAGAAAAATTTTATTCTCTCTAGCTAAAAGGTGCTCTTGGAGGTCTACGCCATCCATAATTCACTAATAGTTCATCACCAGCATGTAATGTAGTAATAGCATTGACAACTATGTATCTTGATACATCTCTACTCATGTATGGTGATTCATGACTATTTTCACGCTCCTCAAATGTGCAATTAGTCCTTGAACTATTATGTAACCCTCGACTACTATTTATTAGACGTGCTATATTTCCATGTGTGTAAGGTCTTCCATCAATATATAATCTTTCATTTTCTGCATGTAAAATCCTTCTACTAGTAAGAGATGCTGCGTTCAAGCATATTCCATAAGTACTCATGCTTTGAACATAACGTGAAAGTCGATGCCAATCTCCCCATCCATATATAGGACCACAAAATGACATAAGAGTGACTTCAGAGTTCGGAGGCACATACAAATCCTCTACAATAAAGAGACCACGACCAGCATTAGTAATAGTGGATGGAGCAATCATATAGCGATTACCCCAAAAGTTGAAAACCTCTCCATCTAAAGGAAGTGGTCCTCTATTTCATCCTCCATATCTTCTTCTATCATATGTTTGTACTAAAGAACGATCACGAGCTGGCAATGGATAATCTCCAGCCGTTTCATTCTCTAAACCAGGAGGTAGAGGATTTCTAGAAACCTCTGTTTGTAATTGATGAACAGCAAGTCCATGACGTGTACGAGGTATATTAACATTATGAGAAAAATCATCATCATCATCATCATCGAGCAAGTATTCCTGTATATCAATAATAATTTGATTTTATACATGGTTTTTAAATAAAATAATGACATTAATATATATAGAAAATACATACCCAAGCATTATCACATTGACTAGGTGATGGTGCATGCTCAAAAGTACCATACTCTGCCTCATGTTGAATACATTCCAATCGTGGTCTTTGATACGTGCCATAACAAGAGTTACACCAACATATAATATGCTCTTGATAGTAAAATTCATCATAATTCCTATCGGAGGACACATGTGAAGTCGTTGCATGGGTAGGAGGTGGTGGAGTACCCTCTGATTGATCAGAATCTGCACATCATAAGAAACATAAAAAAAAATATAAGGTATGTATCCATCAAATATAGTTAAAATTAAATATTTCATATACTTACAGTATAAAGTCATTGCACGATGAGGAGACGGTGGTGGAGTTCCATCTGATTGATCAGAATCTACAAATAATGGTATTTGATATTAATAATTTGATTATCTACATAAATAAAAAATTCACATATACATATTTACACATACACACATATTCACATATACACATTTATACATACACACATATTCACATATACACAACTACATATTATTGTGGGATAAATGCATGTATTTTGTATGAATGAGTGTATATGCATGCATGTGTGTGTACGTATATATGTGGATATGTATATGTGTGTTTATGTTATATGTATGTATATGTGTATATATATACATATATGCATGCGTATATGTTTGCATGTATATGTGTATGTGGGTATGTGTATGTGTATGTGTATGTGTGTGTATATATGTGTATGTATTCTGACTTTTTTTTCTGTTTGAGATTAAATTAACAGGAGATATTGTATGGTCGAAAAAAATAAGAGGCGAGCTAACATACCACCTGAGTCGTGGCAGTTTTTTCGTAGACAGCTACGTCTTCAGGAGTCATTTCCTCAGCAGAAGGTACACAAATTAATAGTTTATATTTATAATTTTTAGATATTTTTGTAATTTTTTACATTTAATTTATGTATTTCTTTTCTTGAATAAACAAGCTGCTACAAAGAAAAGAGTGGAGTCGGGCCACACATCGCACTTAGGCCAAATGGGCCATAATGGTTTTGTAGCTACGTTTGTAAGTATATGTGTTATTGTGAGTATATTTTTTATTTTAGTTAAAATGCAAGCAACTAATGTTTT
Source organism: Ceratopteris richardii (assembly GCA_020310875.1). Taxonomy (NCBI): domain Eukaryota; kingdom Viridiplantae; phylum Streptophyta; class Polypodiopsida; order Polypodiales; family Pteridaceae; genus Ceratopteris; species Ceratopteris richardii. Next base: position 44,189,506 of record CM035438.1, on the reverse strand, counting down.
TTATTTGTTTCATTGCAGCGAAAGGATTATGGCCGATATCCTACGAAACACGAGATCGAGTATGCTACACATTTTGGATATCGGCGTTTGGGTGAGTATATACAAGATCATCCTGATGCCTTTGTGAGTATTTTTAAATTTTATATAAATATTTTGTTGTTATGAATGTTTTAATTATTTTATTGATTTATGTTTGTTATATGTAATACAGGAGTATTATGGGGAGACAAATATGGATGAGGTGGAGAGACAAACACAGGAGGGACGATCTCGATCGTCACAGGGTGATCATGACGATGAGGATGAGGAAGATCAGGATGATCATGATATTGCTGATGATGATGATGATCATGATGATGATGATTAGGATTTTAGTTGATTATGACATTGGATTATATGTATTTACATTGATATATATATATATATATATAATTTTTTTTTTATCTATATATTTTTCATTTCAGTTATGTTTTGAATTGTGTGTATGGTATTAAGTAATGAAGAGTTTTGTTCTATTGATTGTTATTATTGTTTATATTAAGCATGTGTTTTAATACTTTAATTATATAATTCATTCATATGTGTGTACCTAAGTGTATATGTATGTGTGTGTATATGTATGTATGTGCATGTGTATGTGTGTGTATATGTATGTATGTGCATGTGCATGTATAAGTGTATATCTGTGTATGAGTATGTGCATGTGCATGTGTATGTGTGTGTATATGTATATGCATGTATATGTATAACTATATGTGTATGTGTGTGTATGTGCATGTATATGTGTATATGTATGTATGCGCATGTGTATGTGTGCGTATATGTATGTATATGCATGTGCATGTATAAGTGTATATGTATGTATCAATATGTGCATGTTCTTGTGTATGTGTGTGTATATGTATAACTCTATGTGTATGTGTGTGTATGTGCATGTATATGTGTATATGTAGGTATATGCATGTGTGTGTGCATCTTCATCATGTATAAGTGTATGAGTGCATATCAATAAGTGTGAGTATGGTATGTAATGAAAATAACACAATTCAAATGATCTAGAAATAATAGAAATTGTACTTACAATTGTTAGCCATAGTTTTTTCTTGGTTAGCTTCTTGAATAACGTGCAATAAAGAGAGAGAAAAGAGAGAGAGAGAGAGAGAGAGAGAGAGAGAGAGAGAGAGAGAGAGATCTAGAGAGATCTAGAGAGAGAGAGATCTAGAGAGAGAGAGAGAATTCAAAGAGAGAAAGATGTAGAAAGAGAGAAACAAAGACAGAGGGAGACAATAACAGAGAGCTTAAGCAAAACAACAATTCTGCATATACTTGCTTCAGCTCGTAAGCACAGCGCAATTGCGAACGTTGGAGAGCTCTTCGATTGGATGCGTGAAAATGCCGATTGCAGAGCCTCCAACGTTTTAATTTTTGTCCGTCAACAGATCGTCGTGTAAGCGATGCTATTCGTCGTCGTATAAGCGACATTTCTTTAGCGTCGCTTATACGACGGTCTGCACCGTTGCTTATGCAACGCAAAAGAGTGTCGCTTAAGCGATGCCTTTAAGAAGCGTCGTTAAGCGACGTTGTACGGGAGCGTCGCAATCCAAGTCGCAAATACCGTCGTTTTTTGCGTCGTATAATCGACGGTCCGCGCCCAACGCTAATTCCGACACAAGTTGCAATTTTATAGCGACGAAATTCTATCGCGTTAATCGTCGCTATACGCCCGTATTCCTTGTAGTGTCTTTTTCCTCTTTCTTGTATATATGCCTATAAACCTAACACGTCACTTACCTTTGTAAATTCACTTGTTCATAAAAACATTCTTGTGTTCTTCCCTAAGCTCTTCTTCTTCCTTGTGTTGCTCATGTGTTAGACGTCTGCGGAAGCACGCGAACAGCACAAGGAAGAAGAAGAAGCTTGGAGCACAAACACACAATACTGAATGTATTACTAGAGAATGTACAAAGATAAGTAGCCCATTAGGGCAATAGGCGTATATACAAGCCGAGGGAAAAAAACCTCCTAAAGAGGGAAAAAAGTGCCCCGGCGGTCCTAGTGTGTTCACACACATCACTACCTAAATATATCAACAAATGCCCCCTGGGAGTGATGCGGTGAACAAGTAGCTGGCACTCATGTATAAGGAAGTTCCAAGCTATGTGGAAATCACTCCACAAAAGGAAGTAAGCCCAAAGCTTTGCGGAAAGCTTCAAACTTCTCCCTAGGCAGAGCCTCCATGAAAAGGTCTGCAATGTTCTCCTGTGTGGGCACATATGCCAAGCTGATCTCCCCAGTAGAGAACCTCTCCCTGACATAATGATAATGCACCTCAATGTGCTTAGTGTGAGCATGGAACACACGGTTCCTCGCAACTGCCAATGCGCTCTGACTGTCAGTGAAGATGGTGGTGGAAGAAGTCTGACCAACACCCAAATCAGCCATAAGGCGTCTGAGCCACACACACTCCACAGTCGCTGTGAAAGCTGCCCTATACTCAGCCTCACAACTGGAAGTGGCCACATGCCACAGTAGGTTGCTTCTTGCTCAACCAAGATATACATGAGCTACCAAGCATGAAGCAAAAACCACTGGTGGACACACAAGTGTCATAACAACCAGCCCAATCTGAGTCAGAAAAAGCATGCAAATCTGGCGGTAGTGATCCCCCCTTGGGATAAAACAACCCAAGTAGCCGAGTACCACTCAAGTAGCGAAAGATGCGCTTAACCGCCTTCCAATGCGTGACTCCTGGGCAATGCATAAACCTGCTCATCTTTGAGACAACAAACTGAATATCTAGTCGTGTGATGCATAAGTAAATCAAGCATCCAACAGCCTGCTGATAGAGAACAGCATCAAATGCATCTCCAGCATCATGAAGACTCAATCGTAAACATGTCTCCATAGGAGTGGCAATAGGCTTACAGTCTTCAAGGCCAAAACGCTGCAATAATGTGTCAATATATTTTGTTTGACACAAAGCCATTCCACCATCAACTTGCATAAACTGAATGCCCAAATAGTGATGCAAATGCCCCAAATCAGACATCTCAAATGAGGCATGCAAATCAGCCTTGAAATCAGCAATATCCTTCTCAATAGGACCAGTGAGCAGCATGTCGTCAACATAGACAACAATGATTAGAAGCACATCATTAGCACGCTTAACATATAAGGTGCTTTCAGTTGGACTTTTCTCAAAACCATGTGCAACGAGATGGGCATGTATCTTTTCATACTAAGCACGTGGTGCTTGCTTTAAACCATATAATGCCTTCTTTAACCTGCACACCTGGTTTTCATGCCCTTTCTGCACAAAGCCACGAGGCTGAAAAACATACACTTCTTCATGCAAGTCACCATTCAGAAATGCTCTTTTAATGTCCAACTGATGTACATTCCAACCATGATGGGCTGCAAGTGCACAAATGCTATGAACAGTAGTCATACGGCATGTAGGTGCAAAGGTCTCATCAAAATCAATGCCTCTTTCCTGCGCATAACCCTTTGCAACAAGCCTAGCCTTATACATGTCAACTGTACCATCAGGTTTATGCTTCAGCTTGTATACCCACTTAGTGCCAATGGCCTTCTTGCCAGGAGGCAAGTCACATAAAGACCATGTACCATTCTTCATTATAGCATCATATTCAGATTGCATAGCAGCCATCCAATTTTTTGAATTCTGTGCTTCATCAAAAGAAACAGGCTCATTCTCATCACAGAGACTGGATGCAGCCATAGCATAGAAATCTGATGCAAAGGAGGCACTATGAGAGCCTGAACGAGTACGATATGACAAAGGTGCATCTAATTTGCTGTCTTGCAAAGTCTGCACCAGCCATTTTGGCATAGTTTTTGCCTGCTCAATATCAGCTCTCTCATCAACAAGTGCATCATGTAAATCTACATCAAAAATGGAATGATCTGCATCATCATATGAAACTTGCAAAGGCTAAGAAGTTGCCTCATTAGGACCAGCACTAGACTGTCGACCTGTAAAAAGAGGCATCAAAGTATCATACATGTCTTTGGAGCTAACATATGTCTCCTTAGTACATGAAAGCAATGGCTGAATAGCATCTTCCACAAAGACAACATCATGGCTAACCAGAATGCGTTTAGTCTGTGGATGATACAGACGATAGCCTTTACTTTCAGAACTGTACCCAACAAAAAATACATTTTACTGCCTTATCATCAATTTTCTGCGATGTTGTTCAAGCACTAGTGCATATGCCAAACAACCAAAAACACGCAGATGAGCAACAGATGGCTTGCGGTCATGCCAAGCCTCATATGGAGTGATAGACTGCAATGCTTTAGTGGGACACCTGTTCAGTACATATGCTGCACACATGACAGTCTCAAGCGAGAAACTATGTGGTAAAGCCTGACTTTTGACCATGCACCTCGCCATCTCCATGAGTGACCTGTTCTTTTGTTCAGCAACTCCATTCTATTGAGGTATATAAGGCACTGTACACTGGTGTTTTATCCCACGTTTAGCCAGAAATGCATTAAAATCAGAAGACATATATTCCCCCCCTCGATCAGAATGGAGGGTGCCTATTTTACATGCTGACAGATTTTCAGCCAAAACCAAAAACTATTTAAAGCACATGAACACTTCCGAATTTGCTTTGAGTGGATATACCCATGCATGCCTGGAGAAATCATCAATGAAAGTCACAAAGTAAAGGTAATTTCCAAAAGAGGGTATCTGCATAGGACCACAGACATCACTACGTTCAAGCTGCAATTTCTGTGTAGCCCGAACTGAACCATCTTTTGGAAAGGAGGAATGCTGCATTTTCCCCAAAATACAGCCTTCACAAACATGTTTTCCAGGTGCCTCAAGTTTGGGCAAAGAGGACACCATTTCAGATTTATGCAGGCGTAGCAAACTAGCAAAATTCAGATGACCAAAGCGTGCATGCCAAAGTTTTGCATCTGAGATTGCCTGAGAATCATTTACTACACATGCCAAATCATTTTCATATCTTTCATAGTCTATGAGCTTATACAACCCACGACATAAAATGCCAGAAGCAATAATCACATCGCCATTTGACAAATCATGAATTGTACACCTGTCATCAACAAATTTCACAACCAAGCCAATCTTGGCTAATGCAAAAACTGATAACAGGTTCTTTTTTATCCCTGGCACAAATAAAGCATCTGACAAAGTGAAAGAACTACCATCAGCAGTAGTCAAAATGATCTTACCAACTCCCATAACAGGATAAGAGGAGTTGTTGGCGCATGTAACAGTATTCCCTATAGGGGCAGGCTCGAGTGAAGAGAAGAAACTGCGCTACGAGGTAATATGTTTGGTTGCCCCACTATCAAAATACCAAACATCTGAGTCTACTGCAGACATGCACTGCTCATGAGAAGATGGGTCAAAACTGAAGACAATAGTAAACGCCCATTCTTCTTCCTACACAAGATTTGCAGACTCTGTTTTTGGTGTAGAGGCCTTGGCAACAACCATTCCAGCCTCTTTCTTCTTTGCCTCTTTAGCAGCCAGTTTTGGACAAACCTTTATGATATGATCGTTCCCTTTACAGTACTTGCAAAACAATTTCTGCTTTTCTGATTTCTTCTCATCTTTATCCTGGTTCTTTGAATGTGCAGTATTTGCAGATTTCTGCTTACTAGTAGAAGAGCTCCATTTTCCTTTGCCCTTCTGACTAGCCAGGAAAGCTTGATCTGCAACACGCATAATGGACCTGTTCTGCCTGGACTGATCTTCCTACAACAGAACAGAGACTAACTCCTCAAATGACAAGGCATTTGGATTGCCTTTCATCATCAACCGAAGAGTAGAAGCAAAACTCTAATATGAATCAGGAAGACCATTCAGAATGGTCTGCACAAGTGAGCTACCTGGTATAACCTCATCAGCAGAAATCAACTGTTCCTTCAAGTCTTTGATCTTTGTTAGGAAATTGTCCATAGAATCACCTTCATTCATGTGCTCACTCTCCAACTTTTTTCAGAGGTAAGCAACACGAGCCTCATTCCTAGCTTGGTACAATGTGGTAAGCGTATCCCAAGCATCCTTAGTTGTTCTGCAAGAGCGAATATGAGGAATAATGGCACGTTTGATAGACAAAGTTATCAATGCATGTGCTTGGGCATCTCTGCCATCCCAGCGAATTTGCTCTGCAGTAGGTGCAATAGAAACAGCAGCACGAACAGGAATCTGCATAATATCATCTTCGAGACCATCTTCATCAGCTCCAGCACCTCTATTTGCAGTACCTGTTGTTACAAGTGTAACAGGATGTCTTTCAACACTCTGCACAATGTTCCACAATCCTTTTGCAACCAATACATGTCGCATGATATAAGCCCATAATGGGTAGTTGGTACCATCCAACTTATCCTCAACAACCAACATACGGAATACACCACTACTTTTAGCCATGGCCGGTGACTAAAATACCTTGATGCAGAAAATTGACTGTATCTCAAAAAGTTGAATGGAACTGCCTAGATGAGTTCTCCTAAACCTGTAGCAGACTTTGAGATGCTTATACTGGCGAACAGAAACAGGTATATACCTTTGGCACAAAAAGACAAAATAGCCTGCACAAGCGCTATGATAGTGCGTTCCGAGGCCGAAACGAGCTCAGATTGCGATTTTGGCACCACACAGCAAAGCTGTTTTGATCTCGGAAACACCCTGAGTATGCTCACCAAAATTCATGTGAATCTGAGACTGCAAACGGAGAAGTGTCCATGGCGCCCTAGATGAAGCGACGACCTACTCTAATACCAATTGTTGGAGTTAGACGTCTACGGAAGCACGCAAACAACACAAGGAAGAAGAAGAAGCTTGGAGCATAAACACACAATACTGAATGTATTACTAGAGAATGTACAAAGATAAGTAGCCCATTAGGGCAATAGGCGTATATACAAGCCGAGGGAAAAAAACCACCTAAAGAGGGAAAAAAGTGCCCCGGGGGTCCTAGTGTGTTCACACACATCACTACCTAAATATATCAACATTGGTATTAGAGGAGTATAGTGCTTTCTCTAGGTCATCATGGGCGCCCTTCTGCTCAAAGTCTTAGAATTGCACAAAAATTGGTGAGCATACTCAAGGTGATTCACAATTTAGAATTTCTTCACCCTATGGCATCGAGATATTTTTGGTTTGCCAATGCATGATGGAGTCCCTGAACACACTTTCACAATGATTGTATAGGTAATTTCACCCCTTTGTGCAAAACATGTATAGAATTTTCGGTTTGCCAATGCAAGCACCTCAAAAATTGCTACGATTCTAGGAGTGTTTGATTGGGAATGTTTGTTGATTTTTAGGGACACAATCAATTTTGTGCATCAGGTACTTAGTCATTTACCATGGTTGAAATCAATGATGTGTCTCTATGTTGCCTATTGACGATAAGTGGGATGGTTCTAACTACCCATTGTGGGCATACATGATGCATCATGTATTGGTAGTAAAAGATGTCAAGTGTTGTGTAGGGTGTTGAAATACATTCTCCTACGCCTACAAATACAATGATTATAGGTGATGTAGGTGGTGCTAAAGATGATGATATTCAATTTCCTAGTCCTAATGTGATCCCTACTATACCTATTGTACAACAGTTTTGTTGAGATGGTAGAGTTGCACAGACACATGCATTGATAGATTTGTCTATCAAACATGCCATTATCCTCACATTCACTAATGCAAAATAGAAAAAGATGCTTGGGATACTCTTACAATACTATAATAGGCAAGAAATGAGGCTCATTTTGCTTATCTATAAAAAGATTTGGAGAGTAAAGCATATGAATGAAGGAGATTCAATGTACACTTTTTTGAAGAAGATTAAGGATTTGAAAGATCCTTTGATTCTTGTTGATGAAAACTTGCTAAATTGTTTAGTTATGCAAGTTCTTCTTAATGGTCTTCCGGATTCTTATCAAAATTTTTCTTTTACTCTTTTTTGATGATGAAAGGCAATCAAAATGCCTTAAACTTTGAGAAGTTAGTTTTTGCTTTACTAGAGGAAGATCAATCTAGATAGAATAGGTCAATTATGCATGTTACACATCAAGCTTTTTTGGCTAGTCAAAAGGGCAAAGGCAAATAGGGATCATTACGCTTTCATAAAATTTAGGTGATCACTTACTTAGGAATAGAATTTTCTTTATAGAGTTTGGGTTTCTTTCCTCATTTCAAAGAACTCCATGAAACATGTGAGGCTTTTTTACTAGTAAGCAAAAATTTGTTAATGTTGTACAATCAAAGAAGGAAGACAAAGAGGCAAAGAAAAAAGAGTCTAGAATGGTTGCTCCAAAGGTCTCTACACCTAAAACATAGTCTACTAACCTTGTTCAGAACATAGAATGGAGTACTTACTACTCACTACAACTATGGCCCATCTTCTCATGAGTAGTGTATCTCTATAGTGGACTTCAATGTTAGCTATTATGATAGTGGTGCAACCAAAGATATTACCTTGCAATGTAGTTTCTTCACTTCAATTGAACCTACTCATGTAGGGAATATTGTCACATGTGCTAACAAATAATTTTATCCTATCATGGGGGTTTTCAAGATCATTCTTCATAATATTGATGGTAGCTCTTTCACATTGTGAGATACCTTATATGTGCTAGTGATCAAGAAAACTTTGTCATCACATTTAGCACTAGACATGATTACTTTGGTTGTTAAATTTGTTGATGATGTAGAGTTCATGATCTTGTGAATGGTGATGATATCATTGCTTCTAGAATTTTAGGTTTTCGGTTTTAAAATCTCAATTCGAGAATGATTCAGCATGGAGACTTCATGATCCTCAAGCTATATGAGATGTAAAATTTTGACATGCACACTTCAAGCAACTTAGTTTTGTTGGTTTGCTTTGCCTGCAAAAATCTGAAAATGGTATACTCTCTACCCAAATTTGAGGAACCTTCTAAGCACATTGTTGAGGTCTATACTTTGGGAAAAATTTAACATTCTTTTTTTTTCTAGATATGGTCCAATTAGGGCTTCCCATAAATTGCATCTTGTTCATAGTGATGTATATTGTCCTATGCAAACACCTTCATTTGGGAATTACTTATGCTTTGTGACTTTCATTGATGAAGTTTACAAGCACGCATAGGTTTATCTATTGAAAACAAATTCTAGAGTGTTTATGTACTTTAAATAGTTCTTGGTTATGACTAAAAATATGTTAGCATGTAAAATGGATGCCCTCCAAGTGAGAGATGTCCATGCTTTACCCTTTTGTATTCACATGCATCCACTTTATACTACATGCAAGGATCTTCTTACTATCTCTCATGAATACTTAAGAAAGCACCATTTATCCCACAGAGCACGTGTTTTCTCATTTAATCCATATCAGAGGGCCTCAGTTCACCTCTATCTATTCATTCATGTATTTCTAATGTGGCCCTCTCTCTCTCTCTCCCCCCTCTCTCTCTGAGGTTCAAGCTCCATGCTTTTCATGTGAGTTCTCATTTCATATTCAAGTTCATTTCTATATTATTTCATAGTTATGATTTTCTAGTTGATTTTGATCTACCATGGCATGCTTTACCGTGTGTGTATCCTGGGCCAAGTTTCTCAACATGGTATCAGAGAATAGGTTAAGTTTTTCATTTTGTAGTTAGGTTTTATTTTCATTAAGCATGATTTTTTATGCATGTTTCTTTTATCATAGTCATACCCATTATCAATCAAATCTATGTTGAGGATGTATATTTAAGTT